>CM064571.1:16620279-16752779 GCA_032716605.1 Paralithodes platypus
AATAGTAATCTAAATGGAAATCAAAAGATAATGTATAAATACAACTTGTAAAACATTCATCTTCTCTGAGGTTACAGTGCAATACAAGTGACGATGATATTATAAATTAATTGCCATAATACGACACCAACTTTACTAAAGTCTTATAAGGGGAGATGGGCGTATTTATCTGCTCATTTATGTATCTTATTATTATTATTTTTAGTTTCCTCCCTAGACCTTCATCAAGCTTAACCCCTTCCCCACCAACACCCTCTATCGAGATAAATTCAAAAAAATTTGGTAAAAAAAAATTCCCGGCAGAAGGCCGATTCCTCTTATATTAAAGGCTTGCTTTCGCTCTCCAGGAATAATTCGACACCTACAGTACATGGCAAAAAAAGTCTTATTGACAAAGAAATTTAATATTACAGAATGGAATGGGAAATAGTCATAACACTGAAAGGGTTAATTCCTACATGAGCCTCTTCCCGGACAGGTGTATTAAGATGCATGGGAGTGAGAGGGATCTGCTTTATGTGGGCAGAAGTATATATATATGTATATATATATATATATATACCTGTATACTGTATATATACTGTATATATATATATATATATATATATATATATATATATATATATACAGTATACAGTATATATCTATATATATATATATATACAGTATGTATGTGTGTGTGTGTGTGTGTGTGTTCAATTTACCACTTGCGGGTTTCGGGACAGAAGGAAGTTGGATCTGTAGACAATGATATTTACCAGAATTACCATAAAAAAGGAGGTCGTTGTGCATCAATAAATACATAAAGCCAAATTGAACACCCTTTGTATCCATCAGAAACCTACTATGTTATGGTATTTCTGTTAACCCTTTGACGCTTTTGACGCATTTTGACTGTATATTCTGGTTATCATTAAAATATTGTATACAATTTAGTTAGGATTTGTGGGATTTATATGGGTAAAGACTATCTCAATTAGATGTTTAACCTTCTGACTTCCATATACCCTTCCTAATCTGAATAACATCGTCTAATAATTTCCAGGAATCAGAAAATAAATGCGTATCAGGTCTTGAAAGTGTTAATTTTGATGTTTACGGCTCCAACTTCCTTACAGAACCACAATCAACATACTTGCTATCCATCTTCAACCTACAATAGTAATGTATTTCTGTTTAATATTGATGTTTACGGCTCCAACTTTATTATAGCTTGAAACACGTAAGGGATCAAATGAACTACTGGAAAGTAAATCACACCACCACAAAATCAACAACTTTACTATGGAATCCATTACGCCCTTTGCTGAACTGACGGGTATAAATCTAATGAGTTATGTTGGAGTGTGTATTGATAGGTGTGTATGTGTGTGTAGGTGTGTATGTGTGTGTAGGTGTGTGTGTGTGTGTGTATGTGTGTGTGTGTGATGGATTGAGGTTGTTTCAGCGGTTTAGACAGATATGGATGGAGAGAGAGAAGGGGGGAGGAGGGAGAGAGAGTTGGGACACACACACACGCGTACACGAACATAAACACACACACATACACGAACACAAACACATTTACACACACGAACACACACACACACACACACACACGCATACACGAACACACGCACACACGAACACACACGCATACACGAACATAAACACGAACACAAACACATATACAAACACATATACACACACGAACACAAATACACACACACACAAACACACACACACACACGCATACACGAACACAAACACATATACTGTACACACAAGAACACAAACACAAAGAACCTAATATAACATGAACAATTATTATAAAATCGCCTGGTGGCACTCATATATTAAAACTATCAGCTAACTGAACGATATAGTGTATCTATCTATGTATCTACTTAATCACGAGAGGGGTGGCCGCGAATAAATCACCTTCAAATGCGTCCATATGCCGAGGCAAGTCATAAGAACATAAGAACATAAGAAAATGGTAGTCTGCAGAAAGCCGATTGGCCCGCACCCGGCAGATCCCCCTCATACCCATCCCATCTCGTCATTCGATTATCTAGCTTGCAGGAATTGACCACTTGCGAGTTTTGGTCTATAAGGAAGTTGGAGCCGTGGCCATCACTATTTAAGTGATTTATCAGCAAAAATGCGGTCATAATACATATATAAATGCATACAAAAAAAAAAAAAATTATCATACTTTTTATACATCAGAAACCCATATTATTATTGCATTTCTCTTTAATATCGATGTTCACGGCTCCAACTTTCTTATAGAACGAAACTCGCAAGTGGTCAATTATAGACGAAATGAAGGAAAATATAAGCTAATGAGCTACCGGTACGTGTTCCTAAAATGCGACTGTAGACCCGCATAATGCGTTACATTGATCAATATACTGAGTTTTACATTATTAAGGGGGTAGTACTCGCTGTTTCTGGACCCCCTTCTCCCTCATGTTTAGCATATTAGCTTTGAGGTTTTAAGAAGTTCGTTCCGTTAGTTTGGCGATTTTGAGACCTTTCGCCTCGTTTTGTTGTCAATATTAGAACTGTTCTTGTCCTTTAGGTGTCGATTTTTTCCTGGCGAGCGAAAGCGAGCCTCTAATTTTAGAAGGAAACGGCCTTCGGCCGAGACATTTTTCTACCGAAAAATGTACAAATTTGTTTTGAAAGGGGGTATAGGGGGTGTTTTTCTAAGCTTGATGGAGGTTTAGCGAGGAAACTCACAAATAATTAAACATATAGACCAAAAAAGCAAGCACTACCCCCTTAACCAAAGTCCATTACCTGCATCACTAAGCTGACGTGCAGTACATAAATCTAAGGCCTTTTGTTAAGTGACTACTACTCTATTGATCTATTGACTGACTGTGTTGAGTGCATAACTATTATTAAGGAGTATACCATGCGAACAGAAACGAGATATAAGTGTTTATTACTAGCTACCATATATTGAAATGTAAATACAGTATATATATACAGTACACAGCATTAAAGTAAATTCATAATTCATCAATTCATAAATATTCTTAGAATGTTTTATGATACAAATATACTGTAGTAATCGATAATAGTCGATATAATATATATTATTATAAAATAAAATCAGGTGATACAATACAGTATGTCATAATTATATGCAGTATTTCTTTCATGATTAAATATTGGAAGGCCATGTTTTTAACCCTTTCAAGCTCCAATACGCATTTCTTTTCTGTTTTCTGGTAATTATTAGACGATTTTATTCAGATTACGAAGGGTATAATTATGGAAGTTAGAGGGTTGATTGAGATAGTATTTACCCTTTTGATACCCACAGATCCTTCCTAAGCTGCATAAAATCGTCTAGTGATAGCCAAAATAAACTGGTAAAAGGCGTCAGAGCTTCAAAGGGTTAAGATTGACTGTATATCATAGCCAAATTAGTGGAAATCTGGAGTTTTAGATTTGTCAAGTCGTAGGGAATGGGGTAAGATGGCCTGAGGAAGTGTGTTGCCTTTAGCATTCTAGATAGTTGAACGTTACAGTATGTGGGTGAATTTACTATAGTCTCTTCATTATAAATAGGCAAAAATCTTGACCACTAACCTCTATAACTAAATCTTGACCACTAACCTCTATAACTAAATCTTGACCACTAACCTCTATAACTAAATCTTGACCACTAACCTCTATAACTAAATCTTGACCACTAACCTCTATAACTAAATAACGACTAGAGTAATCGAGCTAATAATTCTACCATTTGGGAAGAGGCAGCCAGGGAATAGGTGTGGATATTTACAGCCCATTTGCTCTAGTCCTTTTTTAGTTACAGAGGTCAGGACTCACGATTTCTGCCCTACTTATAATTAAGGGGAGGCAGACCGTTTTTCTGGACCCCCTTCTCCCTAATGTTTAGCCCCACTAGTTTTGAGATTATAAGACGTTCAACCCATTAGTTTGGCGATTTTAACACCTTTCGCCCCATTTCGTTGTCAATTTTAAGACCTTTCGTGCCATTTAGGTGTCGATTATTTCCTGGCGAGCGATAGCGAGCCTGCAATTTTAAGAGGAATCGGCCGGGACATTTTTCTACCGAAAAATTTACAAATTTATCTTGAAGGGGGGTCTAGAGGGTGCTTTTCTAAGCTTGATGGAGGTCTAGGGAGGAAACTAACAAAATATATATATGAATACATTAATTAATAGACGTAACAAACGGCCAGTCTCCCCTTAAGGGGAGGTTTTTAGTTAGTTCGCTAGACCTCCATCAAGCTTAACATTACAGCCCCTAGACTCCCTTTCAAGATAAATTTGTACATTTTTCGGTAGAAAAATTTCCCGGCCGAAGGTCGTTTCCTCTTAAATTACAGGCTCGCTATCGCTCGCCAGGATAAAATCGACAACTAAATGGCACAAAAATCTTAAAATTGACAGAAATGGGGCGAATGTTCTTAAAATCGCCAAACTAATGGGGCGAACGTCTTAAAATATCAAAAGCAATGGGGCTAACCATGAGGGAGAAAGGGGTCAAGAAAAAAATCCCTCAAGTGGAAGTCTCCCCTAATGGACTATAGATGGACATTTTACTATGAAATATATTAAAGGAAGATGGGTCGTTTTTTCTGGTCCCTCTTCTTCCGCATATTTAGCCCCATTAGTTTTCAGATATTTAGACTTTTGGCCCATTAGTTTGGCGATTTTAAGACCTTTCGCCTCTTTTCTTTGTCAATATTAAGATTGTTCGTGTCATTTAGGTGTCGATTTTTACCTGGCGAGCGAGAGCGAGCCTGTATTTTACGAAGAACCGGCCTAAGCATTTTTCTATCGAATACTGTACAAATTTATCTTGAAGGAGGGTCTTTTGGGGGGAGGAGGGGGGGGGGGGGTATTTTTAAGCTTGATGGAGGTCCAGGGAGGAAACTAAAGGAATGATAAAGGATATATAAATGTGGAAATAAATACGCCCATCCTCCCTTAAGGGGGGTATTTAGTTTGTTCCCTAGACCTCCATCAAGCTTAAAATTACACCCCCTTGAGTCCCTTTCAAGATAAATTTGTACATTTTTCGGTAGAAAAATTTCCCGGCCGAAGGCCGATTCCTCTTAAATTACAGGCTCGCTATCGCTCGCCAGGATAACATCGACACCTGAATAGCACGAAAGGTCTTAATATGGGGTGAACATTCTTAAAATCGCTAAACTAATGGGGCAAACGTTTTATAATATCAAAAGCAATGGGGCTAAACATGAGGGAGAAAGGGGTCATGAAAAAAATCCCTGAAGTGGAGATCTCTCCTTAACCCCTTCTGTACCGGCGACGCCTTTTTAATTATATTCTAGCTATATTTATACGATTTTGTGCAGTTTAAGAAGGATCTGTGGTAGTGAAAAAAGTTAAGGGAGATAGTTCGAAGCTTAATAACTGCTGGAGGCCCTTTTTAAGCTGAATAAAAGCGTCTAATAGTAGCCAGATGAAAGTTGAGAAGACGTTGCCGGTACGGAACGGGTTAATGTGTGTTGGCATTAGTGGGTACGGTCCTCTAGGCCAGCCACAAAAAAAAAAAAAAAAAAAAAAAAATACAACCCACCGACCATTTGACTACCATCTTAGCTATCATAAATAAATCCAAAACTAACGATACCAGCACTACCACAACCTCCACCGGCACTACCACAACCATCACTGTCACAATCACCACCATTATGCTACCACTATCACCACCATTACCATCACCAATACCACCACCATAATTTCCACCACAACCATCACCATTACCACCTTCACAACCACCACAACCATCACCATTACCACCACCATCACCATTACCACCACAAGTACCACCCCCATCACAACTACCACAACCATTACCATTACCACCACCATCATCACCATTACCACCACCACAACCATCACAACTACCACCACCATCACAACTACCACCACCATCACCATTACCACCACCATTACCACCACCATCACCATTACCACCACCATTACCACCACCATCACCACCATTACACTACTACCACAACCATCACCATTACCACCACCACAACCATCACAACTACCACCACCATCACAACTACCACCACCATCACCATTACCACCACCATTACCACCACCATTACACTACTACCACAACCATCACCATTACCACCACCATCACCATTACCACCACCATCACTACCACAATCACCACCATTACACTACTACCACAACCACCACCATTACCACCACCATCACCATTACCACCACCATCACTACCACAATCACCACCATTACACTACTACCACAACCACCACCATTACCACCACCATCACCATTACCACCACCATCACTACCACAATCACCACCATTACACTACTACCACAACCACCACCATTACCACCACCATGACAATTACCACCACCATCACTACCACAATTACCAACACCACCACAATTGCTACCACCACCACCACCATTACCACACCACCATCACCATTACCACCACCATCACTACCACAATCACCACCATTACACTACTACCACAACCACCACCATTACCACCACCATCACCATTACCACCACCATCACTACCACAATCACCACCATTACACTACTACCACAACCACCACCATTACCACCACCATCACCATTACCACCACCATCACTACCACAATCACCACCATTACACTACTACCACAACCACCACCATTACCACCACCATCACCATTACCACCACCATTACACTACTACCACAACCATCACCATTACCACCACCATCACCATTACCACCACCACAACCATCACAACTACCACCACCATCACAACTACCACAACCATCACCATTACCACCACCATTACACTACTACCACAACCATCACCATTACCACCACCATCACCATTACCACCACCACAACCATCACAACTACCACAACCATCACCATTACCACCACCATCACTACCACAATCACCACCATTACACTACTACCACAACCACCACCATTTTGCCACCCCCCAGCAGATAATGAAGGTAATGGAGCCCTATAAAGCAGCCTTTCTAACATTACACGTCGCTGCGTGAAAGGCTAATTATTATGTATATTATTATTAGGGGGATTAAGAGGGTGGGGGACGGGGGGAGAGAGAGAGAGCGAGATAGTGTGTGTGTATGTGTGTGTGGGGAACGAAGAGAGAGAGGGAGAGGAAGGGAGGGATAGTTGTGGATAGAGGAGATTAGAAAAGTGAAAGCAAATATTAAAACAAAGTTAAGATTAAGTAGATATATGTATAGGTAGATAAATAGATTGATATATCCTGTAATTTAAAAGAGTACGTTAAACAATAGTATAATACCAGCAAGCGATATAAAAGGAATCACTTACATTTTCAATAGGATAAGTAGAATAATACTCAAATAATAGGAAATATATTAAACTTGCCATTAGTATTTCCTTTCCTGTCATGATAGCGTAATGCATACGTGCGCGGAATTTCGATGTGAGTATCCTAGGTTCGAGTCCTTGGAGTGCCACATGTATTTGTTGATTTTATTAATTGAGGTTAGAAGTTGTTGTTGTTGTTGTTGTTGTTGTTCCCCAAGCTGCCTGGCCGAACAGCCCCAAGGCCCCGAGCAAGGCCAAGGCCTTAACCGAGCGCCCCCACAGAACCCTCCCTGCCGACCACAATAAAGCCTGGGTGACCGAAGCCACTCCATGGCGGGGAGCTGAGGGCGCGGAAACGCCCAGGAAACCAAAGCCCCACCCAGGGCCCTGTGCCCCTCAGCAATTAAGAAGAGAAAGTTGAGGGGCAAAGGAAAAATGTGACGCTTTGACTTCCAATCTTGGTAAATTGGGAGGTCAATCCACGGAAAAGACGCCGTCACTTGAGATCTAGAAAATATATAAGTAAAAGGAACAGTCAGAGTAAGCTATGGGTATGGCAGAGATCGCTCAGTTCTCACTCTGATAGACCAGCCCATCACCAGAAGGTTAGAAGGAAAGTTGGTTGGTGACAAAATATAATAACTATTCTGTTTACTTTACTCTAATTAGTTGTCTATGTTTTAAGCCATTCCTTCTGTCACTGTATTTTACCTTCCTGTTGTAGTGATCTGTTAAGGGGAGGCAGTTGGTTTTTAGAGTCCTCCTCCTCCCTCATGTTTAGCCCTATTAGTTATGAGATTTCAAGACATTCACCCCATTAGTTTGGCGATTTTCAGACCTTTTACCCCATTCCTTTGCCAGTATTAAGACCTTTCGTGCAACTTAGGTGTCAATGTTTTTCCTGGCGAGCGATAGCGAGCTTGTATTTGAAGAGGAATCGGCCTTCTGCCGGGACATTTTTCTACCGAAAAACTTACAAATTTATATCGAAGGGGGTCTTGTGGGTGTTTTTTAAAGTTTGATAGAGGTTTAGAGAGCAAACTAAACCCCTTCCTTAAACCATTGAGCCGAACCAGTAAATTATGCTGCACAATACCGTCTGGGCTCCCTTAACTGTATTTTGGCTCTACCAAACTGACAACCGGTAGATGATTGTATTAAGTGTTATGGCCTCTCGTAATAAAGGATAATATTATAGCATTCTGGTGTTGATGGTAGCTCTCTCTCTCTCTCTCTCTCTTTCTCTCTCTCTCTCTCTCTCTCTCTCTCTCTCTCTCTCTCTCTCTCTCACACCGACCCAAGTGTGAGAAAAGTCACTTATAGCTTCACAAACAGGACCGCACCGACCGCACCCGCTGTAAAACTCCCTTAAAACAACAAAAGGCCCGCCAGAAAGGGACTCCACACCCTACCAAAGAACTCGAACCCCCCCCCCCCCCCCCCCCCCGCAAGGCTCTTTTGTTTCAGCCTGGACGGACTTTTAAGGGGGGAGGAGGGGCCGGTTTTCTGGACCACTTTCTCCCTCATGTTTAGCCCCATTAGTTTTCAGATCTTAAGATGTTTGCCCCATTAGTTAGTCGATTTAAAGACCTTTCGCCCCATTTCTTCGTCAATATTTATACCTTTCGTCCTATTTAGGTGTCTAGTTTATCCCTGGCGAACGATAGTGAGCCTGCAATGTTGGAAGAATCGGCCTTCGGCCGGGAATTTTTTCTACCGAAAAATGTACAAATTAATCTAGAAAGGGGATCTAATGGATGTTTTTTTTTTAATTTGATGGAGGTCTAGGGAGGAAACTATAAAAATAATGAATACATGCAAAAAGTGAACCATCAAAAATCGGCCAAAAAGTGAACCGTCCCCCTTAACCTGCCCAAGAGCCAGCTGTGGGAGTTAGTTACGTGTTCTAGGTTTATTTTAGGTGGAATTTACTAGACTTGAAAACTTAACCCAATCTATAAACTAAACTAAAACTTAACCCAATCTATAAACTAAACTAAAACTTAACCCAATCTATAAACTAAACTAAAACTTAACCCAATCTATAAACTAAACTAAAACTTAACCCAATCTATAAACTAAACTAAAACTTAACCCAATCTATAAACTAAACTAAAACTTAACCCAATCTATAAACTAAACTAAAACTTAACCCAATCTATAAACTAAACTAAAACTTAACCCAATCTATAAACTAAACTAAAACTTAACCCAATCTATAAACTAAACTAAAACTTAACCCAATCTATAAACTAAACTAAAACTTAACCCAATCTATAAACTAAACTAAAACTTAACCCAATCTATAAACTAAACTAAATCTGTGAATTGTGTTACGTCATCTAGGTTTCTTTAGTGGCATTACCAGACGTTAAAAGTAAATCCTACATAATGGCACACATTATTTGTATAGTCACCCGACAGTTTCGGTTCATCCTGAGCCCTTATCAGGTGTATCCTCAGAGGGCTGCAAATGAGCCTTCTAGTGTGTTGTACAATTAAGGGGAGACGGACCGTTTTTCTGGACCCCTTTCTCCCTAATGTTTAGCCCCACTAGTTTTTGGATTTTAAGACGGTTCCATTAGTTTGGGGATTTTATGACCTTTCACCCCATTTCTTTGTCGATATTAGGACCTTTCGTGCCATTTAGGTGTCGGTTTATTTCCTTGCAAGCGATAGCGAGCCTGTAATTTTAGGAAGAATCGGCCTTTGGCCGGGACATTTTTCTACCGAAAAATGTACAAATCTATCATGAAGGGGGGTCTAGGGGGTGTTTTTCTAAGTTTGATGGAGGTCTAGGGAGGAAACTAAAAACAAATATGAATAAGTGAATTAATAGACCAAACAAACGGCCAGTGTCCCCTTAATTCAAGTGTTCCTTTATTCCCTTTCACACTCCAATAAGTCCCCAAAACACCATTGCCCTGTTTTGCCACCCTGGCAAGTGAGTGTTAGAATCAAAATGGTAATGTTCTCCCTAGATACGGCCGGGACTACCATCGTGTTAGAATCAAAATGGTATCGCTCTCCCTAGATACGGCCGGGACTACCATCGTGTTAAAATCAAAATGGTATCGCTCTCCCTAGATACGGCCGGGACTACCATCGTGTTAGAATCAAAATGGTATCGCTCTCCCTAGATACGGCCGGGACTACCTTCGTGTTAGAATAAAAATGGAATAGGTCTCCCTAGATACGGCCGGAACTACAATTGTGTTAGAATCAAAATGGTATCGCTCTCCCTAGATACGGCCGGGACTACCATCGTATTAGAATCAATATGGTATCGCTCTCCCTAGATACGGCCGGGACTACCATCGTGTTAGAATCAAAATGGTATCGCTCTCCCTAGATACGGCCGGGACTACCATCGTGTTAAAATCAAAATGGTATCGCTCTCCCTAGATACGGCCGGGACTACCATCGTGTTAGAATCAAAATGGTATCGCTCTCCCTAGATACGGCCGCGACTACCTTGACATACGTATACACTGGCATTTTCTGTTCGTGGGCTAAACTAAGCTATTGTCCTAGATTCGTCTCGAGCCTGGAAAACAATGCCAACAGGTCCAATTGTCGGCTGAAACTACGAAAAAAGAGCCAGTTTTCTTCGAGTGGTTCACCCAGGGAGATCGGTCGCATATACACGAACCCTCATTTCGGTATTTTTGTTAGCGTCAATTCTAGTCTGGCCGCTTGTGAATTAGACTTGTAGGAGAATTATGCCAGCTTCTATTATCTACCTTTAATGTAGTCGTCCATATAAGTGTAAAATCATCCCAAAACGTTGCCAGAATTGAGTTGCCGATCAAAATGTTGCCGGAAAAATGGGCCGTGCGAATCCTCCTCCCCCCATAATGTCCCGCTCTTTGTTTGGGGTCGATGGGCTTTTGTTTTCCAAGATGGCGGCTGCGGTGGCCCTCCTCCGTTCGCGCTTTGTTTGGCATTTTTTCCGAGGTTTGCTTAATGATCTCTGGTGGTTAGTTGAGTCTATGAAAAAAGAAAGTGTGTGTCTATGTGAGTGAATGTGTGTGGGAGAGAGAGAAAAACAAATGTGTGTCGGTATGTACGAGAGAGACTGAAAGTGTGTCTGTGCCTGTGTGTGGTACATAGACTGCACAGACCTTGCGGACCCTAATATGCAGTCCGGACTTAATTCTAATAAAATTTGCTAAATAGTGGAAGTTAAGGCTAGCAAAGCAGAAGGCTCTCTCCCCACCCACCACTCCGTCTGACCATGGGTCGTCATGAAATACAGTTGGAAAAAATATATATATTAGAATGACAGATTTTCTACCAAGACATTTATAGTAAATTTCGAATTCGGAAAATCATAATTACTACTGATACTACTAGTTATCAACTTAGTGTATAGTATGTGTGTATACAAGTTATCAACTTAGTGTATAGTATGTGTGTATATAAGTATATGTGTGTTTGTGTGTTGGAAATATATAGCCTAAGAAGAACATGGAGCACTAAGAATATAATACAGGCAAAGAAGTAACCAATATTGATAAAGAAAAGTGCCATTGCGTCAACACACGATGATACCCGTAGGTGTGACTTGGGTGCATCGGGTGACAGGCAACATTTATACATACACAGTAACCTCATGGCATTTATACATACCCAGTAACCTCATGGCATTTATACATACACAGTAACCTCATGGCATTTATACATACACAGTAACCTCATGGCATTTATACATACACAGTAACCTCATGGCATTTATACATACACAGTAACCTCATGACATTTATACATACACAGTAACCTCATGGCATTTATACATACACAGTAACCTCATGGCATTTATACATACACAGTAACCTCATGGCATTTATACATACACAGTAACCTCATGGCATTTATACATACACAGTAACCTCATGGCATTTATACATACACAGTAACCTCATGACATTTATACATACACAGTAACCTCATGGCATTTATACATACACAGTAACCTCATGGCATTTATACATACACAGTAACCTCATGGCATTTATACATACACAGTAACCTCATGACATTTATACATACACAGTAACCTCATGACATTTATACATACACAGTAACCTCATGGCATTTATACATACACAGTAACCTCATGGCATTTATACATACACAGTAACCTCATGACATTTATACATACACAGTAACCTCATGGCATTTATACATACACAGTAACCTCATGGCATTTATACATACACAGTAACCTCATGGCATTTATACATACACAGTAACCTCATGGCATTTATACATACACAGTAACCTCATGACATTTATACATACACAGTAACCTCATGGCATTTATACATACACAGTAACCTCATGACATTTATACATACACAGTAACCTCATGGCATTTATACATACACAGTAACCTCATGGCATTTATACATACACAGTAACCTCATGGCATTTATACATACACAGTAACCTCATGACATTTAAACATACACAGTAACCTCATGACATTTATACATACACAGTAACCTCATGACATTTATACATACACAGTAACCTCATGACATTTATACATACACAGTAAGCTCATGGCATTTATACATACACAGTAACCTCATGACATTTATACATACACAGTAACCTCATGGCATTTATACATACACAGTAACCTCATGGCATTTATACATACACAGTAACCTCATGACATTTATACATACACAGTAACCTCATGGCATTTATACATACACAGTAACCTCATGGCATGTATACATACACAGTAACCTCATGGCATTTATACATACACAGTAACCTCATGGCATTATACATACACAGTAACCTCATGACATTTATACATACACAGTAACTCATGACATTTTATACATACACAGTAACCTCATGACATTTATACATACACAGTAACCTCATGGCATTTACATACACAGTAACCTCATGACATTTATACATACACAGTAACCTCATGGCATTTATACATACACAGTAACCTCATGACATTTATACATACACAGTAACCTCATGGCATTTATACATACACAGTAACCTCATGGCATTTATACATACACAGTAACCTCATGGCATTTATACATACACAGTAACCTCATGGCATTTATACATACACAGTAACCTCATGACATTTATACATACACAGTAACCTCATGACATTTATACATACACAGTAACCTCATGTCATTTATAAATACACAGTAACCTCATGGCATTTATACATACACAGTAACCTCATGGCATTTATACATACACAGTAACCTCATGACATTTACATACACAGTAACCTCATGACATTTATACATACACAGTAACCTCATGGCATTTATACATACACAGTAACCTCATGGCATTTATACATACACAGTAACCTCATGGCATTTTAAAATAAACAGTAACCTCATGACATTTATACATACACAGTAACCTCATGGCATTTATACATACACAGTAACCTCATGACATTTATACATACACAGTAACCTCATGGCATTTATACATACACAGTAACCTCATGGCATTTATACATACACAGTAACCTCATGGCATTTATACATACACAGTAACCTCATGACATTTAAACATACACAGTAACCTCATGGCATTTATACACCAGTAACCTCATGACATTTATACATACACAGTAACCTCATGGCATTTATACATACACAGTAACCTCATGACATTTATACATACACAGTAACCTCATGACATTTATACATACACAGTAACCTCATGGCATTTATACATACACAGTAACCTCATGGCATTTATACATACACAGTAACCTCATGGCATTTATACATACACAGTAACCTCATGGCATTTATACATACACAGTAACCTCATGGCATTTATACATACACAGTAACCTCATGACATTTATACATACACAATAACCTCATGACATTTATACATACACAGTAACCTCATGGTATTTATACATACACAGTAACCTCATGGCATTTATACATACACAGTAACCTCATGTCATTTATACATACACAGTAACCTCATGACATTTATACATATACAGTAACCTCATGACATTTATACATACACAGTAACCTCATGGCATTTATACATACACAGTAACCTCATGGCATTTATACATACACAGTAACCTCATGACATTTATACATACACAGTAACCTCATGGCATTTATACATACACAGTAACCTCATGACATTTATACATACACAGTAACCTCATGGCATTTATACATACACAGTAACCTCATGGCATTTTTTTAGTCTATTAAGTTATTTATTCATATATTTTTTTAGTTTCCTCGCTAGACCTCCCTCAAACTTAAAAAAACACCCCCTAGACAACTCCTCATGATAAATTTGTACATTTTTCGATAGAAAAATGTCCCGGCTGAAGGCCGATTCTTCTTATAATTACAGGCTCGCTATCGCTCGCCATGAAACAAATCGACACCTAAATGGCACGATAGGTCTTAATTGACAACGAAATGGAGCTAAAGATATTAAAATCGCCAAAGTAATGGGCCGAACGTCTTAAAATCTAAAACTAAATAGTGGGGCTAAACATGAGGGAAACGAAGATCCAGAAAAACGGCCCGTCTCCCATTAACCCCTTGAAAACTGTGCCGCGTATTGACAGTTTATCCTGATTATCATTAAGGGTAGATGGGTCTTTTTCGGGTCTCCCTTCTTCCTCATGTTTAGTCCCATAGTTTTCAGCTTTTATGACGTTCGGTCCATTAGTTTGGGGATTTTAAGACCTTTCGCCCCATTTTCTTTGTCAATGTTAAGACTTTTCGTGTCATTAAGGTGTCAAGTTTTATCCTGGCGAGCGATAACGAACCTGTAATTTAGGAGGAATCGTCCTTTGGCCGGGACATTTTTCTAACGAAAAATGTATATATATATATTTTGAAGGAGTGTATTTTTTTTTTTTTTTTATTTATTTATTTATTTATTTATTTTTTTGTCTTAAGCCACTTTCACACATTCACGATGTTGGTCCCGATTTACCCCGAGGTACACAAATTGGTACATCGGCAGAGACAGTGACACGATGTACTCGTTTGACGACGAAGCCTCGATGGGGACACGTCGTAGCCACGACGGGGGAGATGGTACCACGGTGGCAACAGGAGGGCGCCACGTCAATGCCCTAACGGTCCAAATTCCGGTCATAAACGTACCCCGACCGGTCAAGACCGTACCCCGACGTGGCACGAGGGGAAGACGACGAGGGGGGATGGACTTACGACGGTGTTACCAGCGTGACACGATGAACACCGACGAACACCGACAGACGGGGTGACAGACACAATTTGATATAAAAGGGGCCGGTTCTGGTACCTGTACCTCACTCTACACACTTGCCAAGCCACGGCCACACGTTAGCACCACTCGCCCTACCCTACACCATGGATGAACTCGAGGTCCTGCAGCTGCAGGTAGATCTGGCAGCACATCAGGCAAGATTAGATGTTGCCCTGTACAGAGCCATGCAGAATGTGCAGGATGTCCAGGGGCCACCCAGGATACGGAGAAGGCAGGTCTGGAACCGGAAGTGGCTGTTGAGGCGAGGGCAGTACGGCCACTATGACAACCTGCTGAAGGAGTTGGCTGTGGAAGACACCAGCGCCTACAAAAATTTCCTGCGGGTGGATAAAGCCATGTTCGGAGAGCTGCTTGAAGGTGTTGGCCCACTGGTGGAGAAGCACGATACGTTTTGGAGGAAAGCCGTCCCACCTGGTATGCGCCTGGCTATCACCCTACGTTACCTGGCTACAGAGGAGTCATACAAATCACTCTCGTATGGCTTCAGTAACCTTCACCTACGGTGAAATTCCACATATTATTATTTGTATTAATTGTTTTGTTGAAATCTTATATAATAACCTTTACTCTTGCCGTTCATAAGAACAAAAATATATTATTAGGCTTATGGGTGAAAACCAATTGAGAGCGAATATTTTGGTGCGGCTGGGATTCTATAAACAAACAAAAAACTATCGTTATAGATTTATTTCTATAAAATCCAATATTGATGACAGCATATTCTAAACACCGCCATCATGTTCAGCGGAAAAAATTGCTGTGATTTAGTATGAAAATAAAAATAACGATAAAAAAAACGATATACCGGTACCGGTATATCTCATATAGTATATAATATAACAGTGCGTTTAATCTCCACAGGTAGGCTACACTTCGTGATGAATCATATTTTCTCTAATTGTGGAAGGTAAAATGTATTGATATAACCTATCTTGTGCAAAAGGATCGATATAAACATAGCTTGTGTAAGGATGGAATCGTCGAAAACACAGGAACAATCTCCTCTATCTAAACCCATCCACCCACACAAACACTACCTTGTGTTAAATTAATCAATAACACTTAGTATTTCCTTTGGCTTTTACTATTATAAACACTACTGTATTAGGTAAAATGAAATTCAATTCCATAGAGCATAATTATAATAACATTTATTGCACACCGTGTATCAGTGGCGGTCGATATAGCCACACAAGAACAATAACACACACACACGCACACGCACACACACTCACTCGACAATTAACACACACGTGTTTCGGTAATCATACCGGTACACTGATTTTTCATTTGAACTTATTAACTCGTTTAATATAAGTTGATTATGGAATATTATATACGGTATAATTATACGGTATAGGCCTACCGTATACCATATCAGGTCTTTATTTATTAATCATGTGCGTATTTATAGTGTTGTCAGAATACTCCACTAATCCGAAGCACTGTCGGTCCGCTGCCATTCGGATTACATGACTTTTACTGTAATATATTATAACTATTTATACCCCGACGCCGCCACGTCGATGCCGATGAAACCGGATGCAGACACGCGAGACCCACGCCATCGACACGTTGTACCCGACGTTACCCGATGGTACCACGCCAAAAGTCCATCGTGCGAAATTTTTGAACAAATCCAAACCTTTGGTGGCCAAGCCCGATTTGCCACGTCCCGCACCGCGGGTAACAAGACGCTCCCCGACGACCCCGACACACGTTGGGGATTGCACCACGTTGTGTCCCGATATTCAAATCGGGGTACATCGGGACCAACATCGTGAATGTGTGAAAGTGGCTTTAGCTTGATGGAGGTGTAAGGAGGAAACTAAAACAAATATACAAATCTATATATATGAGGAAATAAATACGCCCATCCATCCCCCCATGAAAGATGTATTGGTAGAGATAAACCCATTTCAATTAAGGTGAGATAGTTCACGTTTTGGGGGATTTTTGCATGTATTCATTATTTTTCTAGTTTCCTCCCTAGACCTACATAAAAAAAAAAAAAAAAAAAAAAACATTAAACCCCCCTTCTAGATTAATTTGTACATTTTTCGGTAGAAAAATGTCCCGGCCTCTTCCAACATTACAGGCTCACTATCGTTCGCCAGGGAAAAAAAAATCGACACCTAAATAGCACGAAAGGTCTAAATATTGACGAAGAAATGGGGCAAACATCTTAACATCTGAAAACTAATGGGGCTAAACATGAGGGAGAAAGTGGTCCAGAAAACCGGTCCATGTCCCCTTAAACAATCTTAATCTATTGTCACAGATACAAACAAATGGTTACAGGATGCATGATTTATATTGCAATAATTAGTTTAGTCTGTGATATCCAATGTAAGAATATAATAATATATCAAACACAAGTAAATCACTATCAATAAACCCAATTTGATTTGATTGATCTCTATCAGACCTTTTAATTGATTGACAGTGTGGTATACAATAATCTCTATACAATTATATACATTATCTATCTATCTATCTATCTATTTTTCTATCTATCTTTCTATTTATCTATCTATGTTTTCATCTATCTATCTATCTATCTATCTCTCTATCTCTCTTTCTTTCTATCTATCTATCTATATATGTATCTATCTATCTATCTATTCTATAATCGTCCGCGTGATGTCAGATTCAAATAGACGTCCAAATTAAAAATAGATAATATCCCCAACGAAACCGATTAGAGGCGAGAACCCAAGTGGAACCCCAAACCTCCCATCCCATCTTCTATTGTTGTCCTAATTCCCATTTTCTTTGTCCGGCAGAGAGGGGGTACCATAGGGGATGCGGTCTGGCGGCCTTTCTGTGGGGGTAAGTCGGAGAGTTCATTATTTTTTCCTTTTCACCGATTCTCTGGCCTTTTCTCTACGGTGCCGTAAATATTTAAGGGGGGATGGCCCGGTTTTCTGGACCACTTTCTCCCTTATGTTTAGCCCCATTGGTTTTCATATGTTAAGATGTTTACCCCATTAGTTAGTCGATTTTAATACCTTTCGCCCCATTTCTTCGTCAATATTTAGACCTTTCGTGCTATTTAGGTGTCGATTATTTCCCTGGCGAACGATAGTGAGCCTGTAATGTTGGAAGAATCGGCCTTTGGCCGGGAAATGTTTCTACCGAAAAATGTACAAATTAATCTAGAAGGGGGATCTAATAGATGTTTTTATTTTATTTGATGGAGGTCCAGGGAGGAAACTAGAAAAATAATGAATACATGCAAAAATCGCCCAAAAAGTGAACCATCCCCCCCTTAAGGCGGAGGCTTGTGCGGCCATTAGCTTGTTTGGAGGAGGATCTTGTGCGGCCATTAGTTTGTTTGGAGGAGGACCTTTCTCTTCCCTTAATGTGTGTTTTGTGTATATGTTTTGGGTGAATTTATTCAATGTATGGAGAGAGAGAGAGAGAGACTTCCTTGGCATCTTTGACTTATTCGTGCCTCTGTGGTATTTTAATGGCGTATATTAACCCCTTCAGACGCCATTAAAGAGTTTTTGGCTAATAATGGACGATTTAATTCAGCTTAGAAATGCCCTCTAGCAATCAAAGAGATAACAAATTGATCTCCCTTATTAACCTTTTGAACCTTAAGACGTTTATCCCCATTCAGGTGTCGATTTATTCCTGGCGAGCGATTGCGAGTCAGCATTGTATGGAGAAATCCGGCTTCGCCGGAGAAATTTTTCTATCGAAAAATTAAAAAATTTAGCTTGCTGTCAAAACAAAAATATCTATGTATGCTGGCTCGCTACCGCTCGCCAGGAAAATATTGCCACTTGGATGGGGGTGTCAATGTTCATGTAATCGTCTAATAATAACCCGAATAACATTGATGAATGCGTTATGGTACGGTCGCGCTAATACTTGTCATGTCCCAGCTGTCATTACTTTTGGCTGGCTCTGTGCTGTATTAATGTCTGTCAGATGTTGAATAGGGTGAGTAAGAGTAGGAACATGTTTGTATATCTCACTCAAAAAGAAGAAATCATGAGTAAATATTGCCGATACCAATTATGGATCAAAACATACTTGGTGCCGAGACATCACTTATTAGCGCGATTGTACACAGTTAATTAATAGTCAGTTTACAGAGAGGGGTTTGACAGTTTGACAAGTGTTATCCTTTTCCAGCTATGTATTTTAAATGTCCCCTAACTTATTTTAACCCCTTCTGTACCGGCGACGTTTTTTTTATTTTATTCTGGCTATATGTAGACGATTTTGTGCAGTTTCACAAGAAGCTGGGGTTGTAAAAAGGGTTAAGGGGAGATCTCCACTTGAGGGATTTTTTTCTTGACCCCTTTCTCCCTCATGTTTAGCCCCATTGCTTTTGATATTATAAAACGTTCGCCCCATTAGTTTAGCGATTTTAAGAACTTTCACCCCATATTAAGACCTTTCGTGCCGTTCAGGTGTCGCTTTTATCCTGGCGAGCGATAGCGAGCCTGTAATTTAAGAGGAACCAGCCTTCGGCCGGGACATTTTTCTACCGAAAAATTTACAGATGTATCTTGAAAGGGACTCAAGGGGGTATAATTTTAAGCTTGATGGACGTCTAGGGAACAAAGTTAATACCTCCCCTTAAGTGAGATAGTTGGAAGACTGTTAATTGGTGGAGGCCCTATTTAAGCTGAATACCATCGTGTAATAGTAGCCAGAAGATAGTTTAAGGGGAGGTATTTAGTTTGTTCCCTAGACCTCCACCAAGCTTAAAATTACACCCCATTGAGTTCCTTTTAAGATAAATTTGTACATTTTTCAGTAGAAAAATGTCCCGGCCGAAGGCCGGTTCCTCTTAAATTACAGGCTCGCTATCGCTCGCCAGGATAAAATCGACACCTGAATTGCACGAAAGGTCTTAATATGGAGTGAAAGTTCTTAAAATCGCTAAACTAATGGGGCAAACTTTTTATAATATCAAAAGCAATGGGGCTAAACATGAGGGAGAAAGGGGTCAAGAAAAAAATCCCTCGCGTGGAGATCTCCCCTTAAAGGACAGTGTCGGTAAAGAAGGGGTTAACCGCTTCATTACCGAGCATGACATTTTCTACTATTTTCAAAATATTTAGAGGCGTATATATAGCTAAACGGAAGGATCTGTGGTAGTTAAAAAGGGTGACTCGAGATACTTTGAAGACTTTTATTTGCTCCATGTCCTTCCTAAGCTAAATATAACCGTCTGATCATAGCCAGAAAATAATGGAAAAGACGGATCGGTAACGAAAGGGTTAACACATACATCTTCCCAGACTTCCTTCAAGCCAAAATATGTCCACCCAGACTCCCTTCAAGCTAAATTTGTACATTTTTCGTTTTAAAAATGTCCCAGCCAAAAGCTGATTTTGTAAAGTTACAGGCCCTGAAAAAACTCGGTTTCAGAATGTATCAGAATTTATGGCCGCGGCTGTACAATCGGGAGTACAAATACCTACACTACCATTTGAATCAGTATCGGATCCAAACGAGACAACATAATTATTTATTATACCCCAAATGCTTCAGAATTTTACTTCAGAGGTTCAGAGATACAGATGGGTGCCGCCTTATCAGTGTTTCTTACTGTAATAATATATATATATATATATATATATATATATATATATATATATATATATATATATATATATATATACACATACACACACACACACATTTGAACGGGCCTAAGAAATATAAAGAAGAGGTTTGTATCGATTGTGAACAGTATTGTTCGCATGTGTAGGGAGGATCCTCTCACACAGCACTTCTAGACAAAGTAGAAAAGAAAGACTTTCGTCTCGTTAACTCCCGTCCACTCACCGATTAACTGCAATCTCTCTCTCTTTATCTCTTCGCAGCAATGTTGCATCATCTCGGTATTATACGACTATTAGGGTACAATAATCAGTGTTCCTCAGTGCTCTCTCAGTGAATACCACCTCCTCTACGTAGAGCACGTAGCACCCGTCTTGCAACACAATCCCACCCCTACTCTGTGCAACTCTCCAACCCTACAGTGAAACGATATTTCCTATTTTTTTTTTTTCTATTCAACAGCTAAGCTCTGGAACTTTCTCCCTGAATCCATCCTGCCCTCATCCTATGACTTAAATTGCTTCAAACTCTGGGCGTCCAGGCATTTTGGCTTGTACATTCATTGATTTTGGCCCTGTCACAATTTCAACTCTGGGGGAGGCATTTGTCACATGCAGTTTTGCCATTTGTCTCCCTCATCCACAAAGACAAATACACATGTTGTATATCCTGTATATCTGGCTCGTGTAAGATATTTTATTAATCTAGCAAACTATCTGCATACCTATCTATCCGTGTATCTATCTGCATACCTATCTATCCGTGTATCTATCCCTTCCCTTCCTCCCTTCATTCCAAGCCATACCGCCCCAGCCCCCCAGCACCAGCAGTAGGAGCAGCACAGGTCTGCACAGGTAAGGGGGGAGGGGTGGAGGGCTAATTGTAGGTAGGAAGGTGAGAAGACGCAGGGTAATTACCGTCTCAGGTGTGAAGATGGGCAGGTGAGACGATCGTTAACCTGCTCATTAGGGGAGGGGAAGGTGCGGTGGTTGGGGCAGCAGGGAGAGAGACAGAGAGAGAGATTCAGATTCAGATTATTTTATTTCCATTAAATATACAATGGCTGTTCATACAATAGAATCAACTTAAACAAATGACATAGTACATAGACACTTGGACTATCTCTCCGGAATGAACCGCAGGATCTTTGAAATACTAACCATTCCCTGTGCTCCTAGAGATTTAGATTCAGATTATTTTCTTCTGTTAAATATACAATGGCTCTTCATACAATAAAATAATTTTAAACAAATTACATAATGCATAATACATAATACATTAACAGTGTCGGTAAGAGTTTATAGATAAATAACTCCTACCAGAAATACGTTAAACATATGTAAAATAGATTAGGAATGGGTTAAAAATATAGAGAACGTGATCAATTCTCACTCTATATGATCTTCTAAAATGTGCCTCTTTAGTCTGGTAGTATGAAGACAATAATAATAATAATAATAATAATAATAATAATAATAATGAAAGTAATAATAGTAATAATTGTAAAAATGATAGCAATACAATATTTCTTAAAAGAGAGAGAGAGAGAGAGAGAATGGAGGGTTGGGGAGGGGGGGGGGGTGGAAAGGATAGTAATTTGAATGGTCAGACAAATATATATTTAACAAAGAGAGAGAGAGGTTAATTCACATAATTTAAAATAAAAAAGGAATGTTAAATATAACAAGTAACTATATATTATACTATATAAATACTTATATATATATATATATATATATATATATATATATATATATATATATATATATATAATATATATCATGGAATAATATGTTCCGATTATCTTGAAGTTTTCAATACTTATGGAATTCCGTTTATGGGGAGGTTTTTAGTTTGGTCTCTGGATATCCATCAAGCTTAAGATTACACCCCCTTGAGCCCCTTTCAAGATAAATTTGTACATTTTTCGGTAGAAAAATGTCCCGGCTGAAGGCCGGTTCCTCTTATATTACAGGCTCGCTGTCGCTCGCCAGGATAAAATCGACACCTAAATGGCATGAAAGGTTTTAAAATTGACAGAAATGGGTCGAAGGTTCTTAAAATCGTCAAAATAATGGGGCGAACGTCTTAAAATTAGAAAAGCAATGGGGCTAAACATGAGGGAGAAAGGAGTCAAGAAAAAAATCCCTCAAGTGGATATCTCCCCTTAAAGCCTGACGATTTAATTCACCAAAGAATCCTGCAACGCAATATAATCAACATTTTAAATACATTAATATCTGGCCAGGCAGGAGAAAGAACCTTGTATGGTGGGTGGGTGGGTAGGAAAGGGTTACGGGTGGGGTTTCCAAATAGATGGTGGCTGATAGGGGGGGGGGGGGGGGGCAAGATGATTGGAAGAGGGGATGTGATAGGAGATTCGTTCCACAGATTATTGTGGTTACTCGGATATAACTCCCAGCCCTATATACAGCCGTAACGGGGAATTATAGGGGCAACTGCAGGGAGAGAGAGAGAGAGAGAGAGAGAGAGAGAGTGCATGGGTGTACTGTATAATGTCTACATGTATGTGTTTGTACTATGTGCGTGTATTTGTGTGTTAAATATCAGTGATAATATCTAAAAGAAAAATGCAAAATAAGGAAGTGCTTTAATTGAAAGAAAACACTTAATTATACATGGAAAAAACACTTACTACAAGTGAGAACATATTATTGATTCGTTTTTCTTAATTTTAAGATAAGGTTGTATCAGAAGAGCAAATAAATATTCATAATGAAAGTCGTTTTTTGTTTACAGAGAGTTTAGTGTGCATATGGATATGTGTTCACGTCGGTGTGTGTGTGTGTGTGTGTGTGTGTGTGTGTGTGTGTGTGAGAGAGGGGAGGGCGGGGGAGTATTAAAAGAGAGTGAAAATGAGACATAGAAAATGCAAAATAAAATAAAATAGAATGAGAGTGAATCCTACCCACCACCACCACCACCACCACCCCAACCACCACCTCTCCCTCCCCGTAAGCACTTCCTGAATACCTTAACCAGACACCTTATAAACACAGAGGTCATCAGTGGTGGAGAATATATACCGAGAGCCCATTTACCCGACACCTTTGTCAAGTAAATAGATAGTTTCCACTGAGGATCGGCTGATTGGTCGATAAGGGAGAGAGAGTTAAGGCAGATTAAGGGGAGGTTTTTAGTTTGGTCTCTAGATATCCATCAAGCTTAAGATTGCACCCCCTTGAGCTCCTTTCAAGATAAATTTGTGCATTTTTCGGTAGAAAAATTTCCCGGCTGAAAACCGGTTCTTCTTATATTACAGGCTCGCTATCGCTCGCCAGGATAAAATAGACACCTAAATGGCACAAAAGGTCTTACAATTGACAGAAATGGGTCGAAAGTTCTTAAAATCGTCAAAATAATGGGGCGAACGTCTTAAAATTAGAAAAGCAATAGGGCTCTAAACATGAGGGAGAAAGGAGTCAAGAAAAAAATCCCTCAAGTGGAAATGTCCCCTTAAAGCAAGGGGACATGTATAATTGGCCACACATCCTGTTGTTAGATGTTACCTTTATTGTCATTCTTTATTAGTTATTTAGGATTATAATAAATGGAAAGCAAATTAACCTTTTCCTGTGTAAGTCATTATTTGTATTTGTAATATCGCCTCTCCATACCCCTATATCGTTGTTAACCCCTTCTGTATCGCAGACGTTATCTAGTTAAATGTAGACGATGGTGTGAAGTTTAGGCAGGATATATTATAGGTATAAGGATTAATTGGGATAGTTTTGTGGCCTTGTAATTGGTAGACGTCCTTCTTAAGCTGAATATAATGGTCTAAATGGAGCCGAAATCAAATATAAAGTACGTCGCCGGTATAGAAGGGGTTAAAGAGGAAAGTTGTAGAGGCAAACAAACAAACAAACAAGTAAATATATAAATATAACAAATAATAACATATTATTGAAAAATACAAAATAAATAGAAGTTACCCACCATTAAGGGGAGATATCCACTTGAGGGACTTATTTCTGGAACCCTTTCTCCCTCATGTTTAGCCCCATTGCTTTTGAGATAATAAGACGTTCGTCCCATTAGTTTGGCGATTTTAAGAACTTTCGCCCCATTTCTGTCAATTTTAAGACCGTTCGTGCCATTTTAGGTGTCTATTTTTCCCTGGCGAGCGATAGCGAGCCTGTATTTTAAGAAGAACCGGCCTTCGGCCGGGAAATTTTTCTACCGAAAAATTTACAAATTTATCTTGAAAGGGGGTCTAGGGAGTGTAATTTTAAGTTTGATGGATATCTAGGGAACAAACTAAAAACCTCCCCTTAAATATCAACAGTTGAGGTGAGCTTGAATACCCATATTTTCCATATATTAGGAAGACGAAGAGTTAAAATATATAATAATCTCCAGTAGATATAGTATGAGGCTGTTCCATATAAAACGGGATATGTTTTGTAAAATATTATATCCACTATCGGATGTAGCCTACGGTTCCCTGCACAAGTCCCTCTGAGCCTCTCTGAGATTATATTTATGGAAGTAATAATAGTATAATTGAATTTAGAGGATAGTGTCTTATTTAGAGGATAGTGTCTTATTTCACAGCTGCACAGTAAGGGAAATTCATTACTGTATAGCAAACAACACTCCTAATTCATTACTGCATAGCAAACAACACTCCTAATTCATTACTGTATAGCAAACAACACTCCTAATTCATTACTGTATAGCAAACAACACTCCTAATTCATTACTGTATAGCAAACAACACTCCTAATTCATTACTGTATAGCAAACAACACTCCTAATTCATTACTGTATAGCAAACAACACTCCTAATTCATTACTGCATAGCAAACAACACTCCTAATTCATTACTGTATAGCAAACAACACTCCTAATTCAATACTGTATAGCAAACAACACTCCTAATTCATTACTGCATAGCAAACAACACTCCTAATTCAATACTGTATAGCAAACAACACTCCTAATTCATTACTGCATAGCAAACAACTCCTAATTCATTACTGCATAGCAAACAACACTCCTAATTCATTACTGCATAGCAAACAACACTCCTAATTCATTACTGTATAGCAAACAACACTCCTAATTAATTACTGTATAGCAAACAACACTCCTAATTCATTACTGCATAGCAAACAACACTCCTAATTTATTACTGCATAGCAAACAACACTCCTAATTCATTACTGCATAGCAAACAACACTCCTAATTCATTACTGTATAGCAAACAACACTCCTAATTCATTACTGCATAGCAAACAACACTCCTAATTCATTACTGCATAGCAAACAACACTCCTAATTCATTACTGTATAGCAAATAACACTCCTAATTCATTACTGTATAGCAAACAACACTCCTAATTCATTACTGTATAGCAAACAACACTCCTAATTCATTACTTTATAGCAAACAACACTCCTAATTCATTACTGTATAGCAAACAACACTCCTAATTCATTACTTTATAGCAAACAACACTCCTAATTCATTACTGTATAGCAAACAACACTCCTAATTCATTACTGTATAGCAAACAACACTCCTAATTCATTACTGCATAGCAAACAACACTCCTAATTCATTACTGCATAGCAAACAACACTCCTAATTCATTACTGCATAGCAAGCAACACTCTTAATTCATTACTGCATAGCAAACAACACTCCTAATTCATTACTGCATAGCAAACAACACTCTTAATTCATTACTGCATAGCAAACAACACCTAATTCATTACTGCATAGCAAACAACACTCCTAATTCATTACTGCATAGCAAACAACACTCTTAATTCATTACTGCATAGCAAACAACACTCCTAATTCATTACTGCATAGCAAACAACACTCTTAATTCATTACTGCATAGCAAACAACACCTAATTCATTACTGCATAGCAAACAACACTCCTAATTCATTACTGCATAGCAAACAACACTCCTAATTCATTACTGCATAGCAAACACCACTCCTAATTCATTACTGCATAGCAAACAACACTCCTAATTAATTACTGCATAGCAAACAACACTCCTAATTCATTACTGTATAGCAAACAACACTCCTAATTCATTACTGCATAGCAAACAACACTCTTAATTCATTTCTTCATAGCAAACAACACTCCTAATTCAATACTGCATAGCAAACAACACCTAATTCATTACTGTATAGCAAACAACACTCCTAATTCATTACTGTATAGCAAACAACACTCCTAATTTATTACTGCATAGCAAACAACACTCCTAATTCATTACTGTATAGCAAACAACACTCCTAATTCATTACTGCATAGCAAACAACACTCTTAATTCATTACTGCATAGCAAACAACACTCCTAATTCATTACTGCATAGCAAACAACACTCCTAATTCAATACTGCATAGCAAACAACACTCCTAATTCATTACTGCATAGCAAACAACACTCCTAATTCATTACTGCATAGCAAACAACACTCCTAATTCATTACTGCATAGCAAACAACACTCCTAATTCATTACTGCATAGCAAACAACACTCCTAATTCATTACTGTATAGCAAACAACACTCCTAATTCATTACTGCATAGCAAACAACACTCCTAATTCATTACTGTATAGCAAACAACACTCCTAATTCATTACTGCATAGCAAACAACACTCTTAATTCATTACTGCATAGCAAACAACACTCCTAATTCATTACTGCATAGCAAACAACACTCCTAATTCATTACTGCATAGCAAACAACACTCCTAATTCATTACTGCATAGCAAACAACACCTAATTCATTACTGCATAGCAAACAACACTCCTAATTCATTACTGCATAGCAAACAACACTCCTAATTCATTACTGCATAGCAAACAACACTCCTAATTCATTACTGCATAGCAAACAACACTCCTAATTCATTACTGTATAGCAAACAACACTCCTAATTCATTACTGCATAGCAAACAACACTCCTAATTCATTACTGTATAGCAAACAACACTCCTAATTCATTACTGCATAGCAAACAACACTCTTAATTCATTACTGCATAGCAAACAACACTCCTAATTCATTACTGCATAGCAAACAACACTCCTAATTCATTACTGCATAGCAAACAACACTCCTAATTCATTACTGCATAGCAAACAACACCTAATTCATTACTGCATAGCAAACAACACTCCTAATTCATTACTGCATAGCAAACAACACTCCTAGTTCATTACTGCATAGCAAACAACACCTAATTCATTACTGCATAGCAAACAACACTCCTAATTCATTACTGCATAGCAAACAACACTCTTAATTCATTACTGCATAGCAAACAACACCTAATTCATTACTGCATAGCAAACAACACTCCTAATTCATTACTGCATAGCAAACAACACTCTTAATTCATTACTGCATAGCAAACAACACTCCTAATTCATTACTGCATAGCAAACAACACTCCTAATTCATTACTGCATCGCAAACAACACTCCTAATTCATTACTGCATAGCAAACAACACTCCTAATTCATTACTGCATAGCAAACAACACTCCTAATTCATTTTTGTAGAAAGGGGGTCTAGGGGGTGTAATGTTAAGCTTGATGGGAAGTCTAGCGAACTAACTAAAAATCTCCCCTATTAATATGTTGTCACACCGAGCGCTTTAATCCAGAAACTTTTGCAGGTAATTTTGGCAATATTTCTGGACTATCTGGCACTGGTATTGACGACTAGACTGAAGGTAGATTCGTATATAAGTTTTATTAGGTTCTGCCAGGCCAAAGTTGAGGGGAAAAGTGCTTGAGCGAATCCGCATTCGATTAGTAATAGATTTGGAGAAGGCACGAAAATGGATATTACACTTCTTAACCGAGTACCAGCGACGTGTGTTAAGCCGGTATCACACGAGAGCTTTTATAGTCAACATTCTTTGATCAATATTTGTCTGGCCACATTTATGGAATATTTTGAACTGGTATCGGAAACTAGACGGATCATAGATGAACTTAGGCAACCGAAACAGTTTATAGGTTGACTACATAAGCTGCCAGACCAGTGTTGAGGATAAATGTTGAGTGAAAAAGCGCTCGTGTGATACCGGGTTTACACGTTATTGTCGCTATATTTAGGCGATATTATGCAGCTTAAGGGGAGATTTCCACTTGAGTTTTTTTTTTCTTGACCCCTTTCTCTCTCATGTTTAGCCCCATTGCTTTTGATATTTTAAGACGTTCGCCCCATCAGTTTGACGATTTTAAGAACTTTCGCCCATTTTCTGTCAATTTTAAGACTTTTCGTGCCATTTAGGTGTCGATTTTTTCCTGGCGAGCGACAGCGAGCCTGTAATTTAAGAGTAACCGGCCTTTGGCCGGGACATTTTTCTACCGAAAAATGTACAAATTTATCTTGAAAGGGGGTCTAGGGGCTGTAATGTTAAGCTTGATGGAAGTCTAGCGAACTAACTAATAACCTCCCCTTAAGAAGGATCTGCGGTAGTGTAAAGGGTTGGTTGAGATATTTAGAAGCCTTATTATTGCTACCGGTCCTTCCTAAGCTTAATCCAATCGTCTAATCATTGCCAGAATATAATAACATGGATGTCACTAATACTGAACGGGTTAAATGTTCAGTTGATTAGCAAATTAAGCTTAACCCCTTCTGTACCGGGGACGTCTTTTTAATGTTTATTCTAGCTATGTTTAGAGGAGTTTGTGCTGTTTTAGAGGAGTTTGTGCTGTTTTAGAGGAGTTTGTGCTGTTTTAGAGGAGTTTGTGCTGTTTTAGAGGAGTTTGTGCTGTTTTAGAGGAGTTTGTGCTGTTTTAGAGGAGTTTGTGCTGTTTTAGAGGAGTGTGTGCTGTTTTAGAGGAGTGTGTGCTGTTTTAGAGGAGTTTGTGCTGTTTTAGAGGAGTTTGTGCTGTTTTAGAGGAGTTTGTGCTGTTTTAGAGAGATATGTGGTAGTAAAAAGGGATAAGTGAGATAGTTCAAAGTCTGTTCATTGTTTTAGGCCCTTAAGGGGGGATTTCCACTTGAGGGATAATTTTGTCTTCACCCCTTTCTCCCTCATGTTTAGCCCCATTGCTTCTGAGACTTTAAGACGTTCGTCCCATTAGTTTGGCGATTTTAGGAAGTTTCGCCTTATTTCTGTCAATTTTAAGACATTTCGTGCCATTTAGGTGTCGATTATTTCCTGGCGAGAGATAGCGAGCCTGTAATTTAAGAGATCGGCCTTCGGCCGGGAAATGTGTCTACCGAAAAATGTAGAAATTGATCTTGAAAGGGGGTCTAGGGGGTGTCATTTTAAGCTTGATGGAGGTCTAGGGAACAAACTGAATACCTCCCCTTAATAAACTGAGTAAAATCGTCTAATAGTGGCCAGAATAAAGTTAAAATACGACACCGGTACAGAAGGGGTTAAGATAGATAAGTGTACTATCTATGTTGGCTGTTGTGGAATAGCTTTCTTATAAGTACAGTGATCAGCTCAGGGACGGTAGATACTTCCTAACGTAAAGAGAATAGCCATCTAAGAATCTATCTATCTATCTATCTATCTATTGCCGGACGCCATCTAAGAATGTCCTAGCGAAATATGCCCAACTCTACCTCAACTGATTCTAAACTACATTAACCCCTTCTGTACCGGGGCCACCTTTTTAAGGGGAGGTATTTAGTTTGTTCCCTACTTTTTCATCAAGCTTAAAATTACATCCCCTAGACCCCCTTTCAAGATAAATTTGTACATTTTTCGGTAGAAAAATTTCCCGGCCGGAGGCCGGTTGCTCTTAAATTGCAGGCTCGCTGTCGCTCGCCAGGAAAAAATCGACACCTTAATGGCACGAAAGGGCTTAAAATTGACAGAAATGGGGCAAAATGTCTTAAAATATCCAAACAACTAGGGCGAAGGTCTTAAAATCTCAAAAGCAATGGGGCTAAACATGAGGGAGAAAGGGATCCAGAAAATAATCCCTCAAGTGGAAATCTCCCCTTAAGTTTATTCTGGCTGCTGTTAGACGATTGTATTCACTTTCAAATTCCAGCAATCAACAGGCTTCGAACTATCTCGCTTAACCCTTTTCACTACCACAGATCCTTCTTAAACTCCACAAAACCGTCTAACTATATAGCAACAATTAAACCGTCTAACTATATAGCAACAATTAAACCGTCTAACTATATAGTAACAATTAAACCATCTAACTATATAGCAACAATTAAACCGTCTAACTATATAGCAACAATTAAACCGTCTAACTATATAGCAACAATTAAACCGTCTAACTATATAGTAACAATTAAACCGTCTAACTATATAGCACCAATTAAACCGTCTAACTATATAGCAACAATTAAACCGTCTAACTATATAGCACCAATTAAACCGTCTAACTATATAGCAACAATTAAACCGTCTAACTATATAGTAACAATTAAACCGTCTAACTATATAGCAACAATTAAACCGTCTAACTATATAGTAACAATTAAACCGTCTAACTATATAGCACCAATTAAACCGTCTAACTATATAGCACCAATTAAACCGTCTAACTATATAGCACCAATTAAACCGTCTAACTATATAGCAACAATTAAACCGTCTAACTATATAGTAACAATTAAACCGTCTAACTATATAGCACCAATTAAACCGTCTAACTATATAGCAACAATTAAACCGTCTAACTATATAGCACCAATTAAACCGTCTAACTATATAGCAACAATTAAACCGTCTAACTATATAGCACCAATTAAACCGTCTAACTATATAGCAACAATTAAACCGTCTAACTATATAGTAACAATTAAACCGTCTAACTATATAGCACCAATTAAACCGTCTAACTATATAGCAACAATTAAACCGTCTAACTATATAGCAACAATTAAACCGTCTAACTATATAGCAACAATTAAACCGTCTAACTATATAGTAACAATTAAACCGTCTAACTATATAGCAACAATTAAACCGTCTAACTATATAGCAACAATTAAACCGTCTAACTATATAGCAACAATTAAACCGTCTAACTATATAGCACCAATTAAACCGTCTAACTATATAGCAACAATTAAACCGTCTAACTATGTAGTAACAATTAAACCGTCTAACTATATAGCAACAATTAAACCGTCTAACTATATAGTAACAATTAAACCGTCTAACTATATAGCAACAATTAAACCGTCTAACTATATAGTAACAATTAAACCGTCTAACTATATAGCACCAATTAAACCGTCTAACTATATAGCACCAATTAAACCGTCTAACTATATAGCAACAATTAAATTATGAAGATAGCGCCGGTACAGAAGGGGTTAACTAACATTGCCTATAATACTTAATTAATCTAGGGTATCTTAATCAACACGAAAGCTAAATTATTACACTTACACAAAGCATAATTATTCCTGGTAAACGGCCACACAAACGGAAGCGCAGAAGGAAAAACAAGTTCCCTCTCTCCCGGAAATCCACTTAAACACATAATCCAGACTAACCCAATCAAAACAGACCCCCCTAAGACCACAACAGAAAACGGGAAGTGGATTTATGGAAGGGAGCGATTGGGGCGTAATTCTTATTCTACTCTCTCTCTCTCTCTCTCTCTCTCTCTCTCTCTCTCTCTCTCTCTCTCTCTCTCTCTCTCTCTCTCTCTTTCTCTCTTTCTCTCTCTCTCTCTCTCTCTCTCTCTATCTCTCTCTTTCTCTCTCTCTCTCTCTCTCTCTCTCTCTCTCTCTCTCTCTCTCTCTCTCTCTCTCTCTCTCTGTATTTAAAACATAGAAATCTGCATATAATTATGGGCCCCCACGAAGCATAACCCTTTTATTATCAATGCAATATATGTCTATTTATTTATCTATGTAACTATCTATGTATTAATCTCTATCTGTCTATATCTCTATCTCTATCTATATTTATCTCTTTATACAATACAATATATATATATATATATACTGTATCTTATCTATCTACCTGTCTATATAAGAACGTAGGAAAACAGGAGTCTGCAGAGAACCGATTGGCCCACACATGGCAGATCTCTTTCACACCCAATAATGATGCCTTTCTTTCTCTATCTATCCATATATCCATCCATCCATCCATCTACTCATCCATCTCCCACTCTCTCGTAAATCCGGCCCCCTCCAAGCTAGGTGGATTAACTTCTCGGCTGGATTATGTCGCCCCATAAACTAATGTCCACTTCACACCTTTAAAATGAGAGGGATAAGCCGGGACAGCTGACGGTGTTGTGGCCGAGAGAGAGAGAGAGGAGAGAGAGAGAGAGAGAGAGAGAATAGGGTATAGTGTGTGTGTGTGTGAGAGAGAGAGTGACAGTGAGAGAAAGTGAGTGAGAGCGAGAAATGTATTGATAGATAGATATACAGATACAAGAGAGAGAAAGAGCGAGAGCCGGCACGAGCACGGTCTATAGGAAGTTGGAGCCGTAAACATCGATATTTAACAGAAATACAAAAGTTATGTGAGTTTGTGATAGGTAGAAAGTTTGCTGAATATGATATTATACATTACATTTTATACTGTACCGTACATGCGCTACAACCATAACTCCGTTGGCAATTCTACTTAAGGGGAGATGGGTCGCTTTTCTGGTCCCTTTTCTCCCTCGTGTTTAGCCCCATTAGTTTTTGAGATTTTAAGACGTTCGGCCCATTATTAAGGCGATATTAACACTTCGCCCCATTTCATTGTCAATTTTAAGACCTTTCATGCCATTTAGGTGTCGAGCGATAGCGAGCCTGTTATTTTAAAAGTACTTGGCCTTCGGCCGGGACATTTTTCTACCGAAAAATGTACACATTTATCTTGAAAGGGGGTCTAGAGGGTGTTTGCCTAAGCTTGATGGGGATCTAGCGAGGAAACTAAAAAAAAATAAATAAAAAATAAAAATAAAAAATAAAATAATAATAATGAATTAATAGACCAACAAAACCAGCCACTGCCCCCTTAATATCAATGTCTACAGCTCCAACTTCCTTATAACCCGAAACTTGCGAATTTCTGGTTACAAGGAAGTTCAAGTATTTACCATTCGACATTTAACTGAAATACGAGTAAATGTATGTATTCTAATTTGTCAAGCCCTCTATTTTTTTATCTTTGATCTCATCTAATTTTCTACCTTTTTTACTTCCCTTCCCTTTTTCTGTTCTTTTCCTTTTCTGTGTTTTTGTTCTTCTTTGGGGTCAAGTGACAGAGCAAGAAAAGGGAAAACACAAAACACAACATAAAACTAAGCCCAATATTCATAATAAATATCGATGCTTATGGCTCCAACTTCCTTAATGCCCGAAACTCGCGAGTGGTTAATTGTTGAGCCGATGCGAATTCCGCTATCACAGTGTATGGATAAACTTGTGAATTAAACGTCAATAGTATTTTAATTGTGGGGGAAACGGGAGAATGGTCCAAGATAAACAGGCTTTGTGGGTCCTGTTTATTGTTTGTTGTTTATCGTGTTGTTTGGCGGACACCGGGCCATAACAAGGATACAATGGAGAGAGAGAGGGAGAGAGAGAGAGAGAGAGAGAGAGAGAGAGGGAGAGAGAGAGAGAGAGAGAGAGAGAGAGAGAGAGAGAGAGAGAGAGAGAGAGAGAGAGAGAGAGAGAGAGAGAGAGAGAGAGAGAGAGAGAGAGAGAGAGAGAGGGAGGGAGGGAGGGAGAGAGAGAGAGAGAGGTACATAGAGTTACATAATTATGTACATTGACTGCGCAAAACTTGAGGTTCCTTCTAGGCAGTCCGGACTTAATGCTAACATAGAATTTGCTACAAAGTGGAAGGTAAGGATAGCAAAGCAGAGAGAGAGAGAGAGAGAGAGAGAATACCTATAGAATGGATTACCTAATAATGTCATTGAGTGAAGTACAGGTACTGTTGAAACTTTCAAAGTTCGACTAGATAAATATCTCGCTTTTAACCCCGACTTTACAGCGTTCACACACGAATAGAACCACTTGAATGTCCTACTGTTACCTTTTTCCAGTTACATCAGCCTCGTAAGGATTAATTTATCTGTTCCTTGTTTTCCTTTGTTATTCTATGAGAGAGAGTGAGAGTGAGTGAGACAGTGGGGGTAGAGAGATTATGAGAGTGGAATGCAATAATGATAAGAGAAAATGTGTGTGTGATTGTGTGTATGTGTGTGTGTGTGTGTGTGTGTGTGTGTGTGTGTGTGTGTGTGTGTGTGTGTATGTGCGCGCGCGAGTGTGGTGAATGAAAGGAGTTGAGTAAAATATGAGAGAGAGAGAGAGTACAAGAGGAAATGAATTTATATAAGGGAAATGACTAAGCAGGTTGACAGCAGACCAACAAGGGAGAGTTATTGATATTATTCCCTTCATTATATATTCGGGGTTCAGTCATTTATAGTTGCCCTTGTCCGGATGGTTTCTTAGTAGCCTGTACACACACACACACACACACCCACACCCACAAACACACTCACACACACACACACACACACACACACCCACAAACACACACACACACACACACACACATACACACCCACACACACACACACACACACACACACACACACACACACACACACACACACAAAAACACACACACACACACACACACACACACACACACACACAATCATTCTCTCTCTCTCTCCCTCTTTCTCTCTATCTCTCTCCCCCTCCCTCCCCCCCCCCCCCCCCCCCCCCCCCAAGTCCCCCGAGGGTGGTAAAGGAGGTGCCAATTCCCAGCATGGGGTCCATGCCCCCCCTGCCGGGAGAACAAATTCACAAGCAGCAAACCAACCTCAGTCCATTTTGACCAGTTTTGTGTCAGATTGTATTCTCCCTGTATTGATTTATGTTTTTGTTTATTAGTCGAGCTGTTATAATGGTATCTTGTTTACATGAATGGATTTATATTAGATTTTAGTGATTATATTGTGTGGGTGTATATATATATTTTGTTTTCTTCTAAGCTTATCTCGGTCTGTTATTAGTTTATTTCACATTTTATTATCTCGGTTTTTATTTCTGTTGTTATCTATTAGTGGAGCATTCATTATGGTGTTTTATTTGCATGAAGGGTTTTATTATAGATTTTATGGTTTATATATATTCTGTCTAAGCTAATTTCAGTCTATTTTGACGAGTTTTATGTTAGCATTTATTCTCCTTGTATTAGTTTATGTTTTGTTTTTGGTATTTATCGAGCAGTTATCATGTTGTTTTATTTACATGTAGGGTTTTATGTCAGCGAGAGAATGACTACGAGGGTGTACGAGAGCGAGGTGGAAGGACAGAGAGGGAGAGGTAGACCGAAGGAGAGGTGGAAGGATGGAGTGAGGAAGTATATGAACGAAGGCGGTGCTGGTTGGGGTGAGGGGCGTCGACTGACTGGGGACAGAGGTGCGTGGGGGCGGTTCGTTCGTGGCCACTCCTTCGGGGATCACGGCGTCGGGCAATAGATAGATAGATAGTTTTTCTAAACTTGTCTAAGACTATTTGAATCAGTTTTATGTCAGATTAAATTCTTCCTCTATTGATTTATGCTTGTATTTATTAGTCGAGCAGTTAATATGGTGTTTTATTTGCATGGAAGGTTGTATATTATATATTTATATTGAATTGAGCCGAACAGTCAAAATGGGGTCGAATTGGGCCAGCAATTGAGTTGAGTAATTGAGCTGGGCTAATATTAAGCCGGTATCACACGAGAGCGCTGTTTCCCTCAACATTTATCCTCAATACTGGTCTGTCAACTTATGAGGTAAACATTTATTATATTTCAGTTACCTAAATTCATCTATTATCAGTCTAGTTTCCGAAACCAGTGCTAAATTTTCTATAAATGTTGCCAGAAAAATATCGGTCATCGAATGTTGACTATAAAAGCGCTCGTGTGATACCGGCTTTAGACTGAGTACTCTGAGAGGCTCGACTGGGCATAATTGTGTCTATAAATTCAATCGGAAGAATTTTCCCGAACTGTCGAATTGGGAGAAATAGTAATTGTCAAATTTAAGTAAACCTTCGAATTGGGCCGAGGAGTCACATTTATCTGAGTAAACAAATTCGTTTTTTTTTTTTTTTTTTTTTTTTTTTTTCTAGTAAAGGAATTATTCTATTTGGTCAGAGTGGTCTAATTACTATTCTCCTGGATTACCTAGATGTGTGTGAATTTGCATTTTGCTTTTGCGTGTTCATTGTTTTCTGTTGTGTTGTCCCTATTCTAGCTCTGTCTTGAATCCCCCCCCCCCCCCCAAAAAAAAAAAAAAAAAAAACACAGAAAAAGAAAAAGTGGAAAAAAGGGAAAAGGAAAATAAAACAAATAGGAAAAGTGGGGATTGGGCCTGAGTTTATAGAATAGAATAGATAGATAGATAGATAGATAGATAGATAGATAGATAGATAGGTCTAATTTGGCCAAGTAGTTGAAGCATGTCGAACAGACAAATGAGGCCGAGAGTCACTGTGCCAAGAGTCAGGCTGGAGAGATATTCACATGACCGAAGCCGAGCAGCAACAATTTCGAGAATCAATCCCGGGCCAGTAGAAATACAAGTCCAGTGCTATGGCACACCTTCCCGATGGCAGAACTCATGGCAGGATGGCAAAACTAATAAGAGGATGGCCTATATATTTATGTATTAACTTTATTTTCTAGGTTCCTTGCTAGACCTCCATCAAGCTTAAACAAAAAACACCCCCTAGACCCCCTTTCAAGATAAATTTGTACATTTTTCGGTAGAAAATTTTCCCGGCCGAAGGCCGTTTCCTTCTAAAATTACAGGCAGGCTATCACTCGCCAGGAAAAATCGATAACTAAATGCCACGAAAGGTCTTAATATTGACCAAAAAATGGGGCGAAAAGTCTCAAAATCGCTAAACTAACAGAACGAACGTCTTAACATATCATAAATAACGGGGCTAAACACGATGGAGAAGGGGGTCCCTAAAAAGCGTGTAGTACCTGCCCCTTATATATAACTGATGGCAGGATGGTGTTGTAACTGATGGCAGAAGTGATGGCAGGGCAGGCGGCACAGCGGGGCCCCACACCTCCTACCCCACCACTCGCTCATTTACATATAGATCGAGCACTGAGAGAGAGAGAGAGAGAGGTTGTGTCTGTGTGTGAGTGAGTGAGTGAGTGAGTGTCTGTGTGTGTGTGTGTGAGGGAGTGAGTGAGGGAGTGTGTGAGTGTGTGTTAGGGGGGGGGGTGTATGAGAGGTATAAGTGAGAGATATAGAACATGTTTATATACAGTATATACAGATTGATAGAGAAAGGATATAGTGTTAGAGAGGGGAGAGGGGGGGTGTGAGTGTGTGTGTGTGTGTGGATGTGTGTCAGATATATGTGAGAGATAAAGAAAAAATATATAGATATATAGTTAGAGAGTGAGAATGAAAGTGTGAGTGAGTTATAAGTGCGAGACCAATTGTTTGTATATAAATAGATAGAGATAGAGAAAATTGATAGCTTGGTATAAGAGAGAGAGAGAGAGAAGGAGAGTGTGTGTGTGAGAGTGAGAATAAACGTGTGCGAGAGGTTTCAGTGAGAGATTGAGAATTTTGTATATATACACTGATAGATAGAGAGAATAGAGATAGTAAGAGAGAGAGAGAGAGAGAGAGAGAGAGAGAGAGAGAGAGAGAGAGAGAGAGAGAGCGAGAGTGAGAGCGAGAATATAGACAGAGAGAGAGAGACCGGGCGAGGAATTAATAGTGCAAGAGATCAGATGAAAGAAAACGGAGTGTGGGTTGTCCGAGTGTGTGTGTGTGTGGGGGGGGGGGGGTCTGGGTGTCGGCTTTTATTTGATTGTCTGAATGGTTGGATATCTGATTGCCTTTGTAGCTGATTGTATGTCTGATCGCATGGGTATCTGATTGGTTGTAGGCTTGATTGGCCGTGTACCTGATTGTTTAGGTATCTGATTGTATGATTGATTTTCTGGGTACCTGATTGGTTTGTGTCTGATTGCGTGTGATGGATAGAATGTCGTGGTCATACTCGTGTCTGGTTGTGTGTCTGATTGGCTATGTCTAATTGTCTGAATGTCTGATAGGTTACATGGCTTTAGAACAAGACTGTCTGTGTTTGTGTGTGTTATTCACTTGCTTGTTCGTCAAGGGGAATCCACGCAATGCGAGCTAAGCTCATTATTATCGCGCCTCCTTAACTGGGAATGTATTGCGTGAAATGCATGTTAAGTGTTTATGTATCGTTGGAATGGCTGTGGATGTGTGTGTAGTCTGTATTTTAGCCAATTGGCGACATCTGGAAACGAAGGCTTAGGGTTAATCTGTACGGTACCATTCTCACTACGGTACCAGTCTCACCCGAAGGCTTAGGTTGACCAGTAGCTTAGGTTGACCAATACGATACCCATCTCACCTTGTAACCGATCACCAACCCCAGATGGGACGTCACAACTTCGTCCACTTATACCAGGTTCCTATTTATACTGCTAGGTGAACAGAGGCTACACCGTTAGGAGACTTGCCCAAATGTCTCTTCCCCGCCCGGGTCTTGTTTCTGTATGTGTGTGTATGTGGCCGTGTGTGTGAGTATGTGACCGTGTGTGTGTCTGTGTATGTATGTGTGCGTGTGTGTGTAGCCGTGTGTATGTGTCTGCCTTATGTGTATATGTGTGTGTGTTGTGTGTGTGCCGCTGAGTGTGTGTGTGTGTGGTGTGTGTGTGTGTGTGTGTGTGTGTGTGGTGTGTGTGTGTGTGTGTGTGTGTGTGTGTGTGTGTGTGTGTATGTCCCTTATGTGTACGTATGTGTTTATGTGTGTATATTTCACTGCCATAGCCCCATTAGTCCCACCATGGTCGTTTGGTCTGGGTCATTAGTTGCACCCCAACAATTATAGGACCTGCCTGGAATAATTCGGGTGTTGGCAGATCGTAATTGGCCGTAAAATGTCCCTGGTCACCTATATCGTCATGACCACCTATACTCTAGTTTTGTCCAGCTGATGGTAAATTGAATCTCTTATTAGCTGATTTCTCGATACTTGATGGAGAAATATGAAACTACTATGGCTGTGCGTCGTATTAATGCCAAGTTTTCATAATTAACAGCATATTTCGCTACAAAATATACCTTATAACTGAGTAACCAAGATAAAAACATGACAAATTACCCTCAGCTGGAAAAAAATAGACTATAGATTATCCACCAGGTTGTTTTGTTGTTGTTCCCCAGGCTGCCTGGCCGAACAGCCCCAAGGTTCCGAGCAAGGCCAAGGCCATAATCGAGCGCCCCCACAAAACCCTCCTTGCTTACCACTAATATAGCCCGGGTGACCTAAGCCACTCCATGGCGGGGAGCTGAGGAGGGTGCCGAAACGCCCAGGAAACCAAAGCCCCACCCAAGGCCCTGTGCCCCTCAGCAATTATGAAGGGAAAGTTGAGGGGCAAAGGAAAAATGTGACGCTTTGACTCCCAATCTCCCAACCTTTAGGTTGGCAGTAGAGAGGTCAATCCACGGAAGAGACGCCGTCACTTGAGATCTAGAAAATATATAAGTAAAAGGAACAGTCAGAGTAAGCTATGGGTATGGCAGAGATCGCTCAGCTCTCACTCTGATAGACCAACCCATCATCACCATCCACCAGGTTCATTCGTATTACTGTTATTATTTTCATTATCTATATTGTGTTCATCATCATCATCATCATGCCGTCATATATCACATATAACCATCACCCTTTTCTTATCAGTAGTACCATCATCTATATCGTTCTTATCAGCATCACTATCATCATCATTAATATCATCATTATTATTAGCATCATTCCGTTAAAGGGGCGTCACCGTTTTTTTTTTTTTTTTTATCTTTCTCTCCTTTTCTCTCTTTCCCTGGCTTGTATCCATTCGGCCCCATCAGCCAACTGTTTGAAGACGTTTATCCTCATTCAGGTGTCGATTTCGTCCTGGCGAGCCATAGCGAGCCAGCATTGTATGGAGAAATCCGGCTTCGCCGGAGAAATTTTTCTATCGAAAAATGTACAAATTTAGCTTGCTGAACAAAACTAAATACATATATGCTGGCTCGCTACCGCTCGCCAGGAAAATATTGACACCTGGATGGGGATAAATGTCTTAAAACAGTAGGCTGAATGGGGCTGAATGTATACAACCCAGAGAGAGAGAGAGAGAGTGAGAAAGAGAGAAAACAACGCGGTGGGCCCCCATTAACTGTCATCACCATTTCCTATATCAGTAAATGTCATCATCACCACCACCACCATAATCATCATCATCACCATATTATGTTGAATGATAAATAGCGGTACTGATACGGTGTTGCTAATTGTATATGTATATTGTCACTGTACTAAGTCCTAAAGTATTTAAGGAGATGTTATGATATTTGTTTGGTCTATCTCTTCATTCAATCATGTATGTTTTAGTTTCCTTGCTAGGTCTCCATTAAGCTTTTAAAAATACCCCCCCCCGTCAAGATAAATGTGTACATTTTTCGGTAGAAACATTTCCCGGCCGAAGGCCGATTCCTTTTAAAATTACAGACTCGCTATCGCTCGCCCGGTAAAAATTGATACCTAAATGGCACGACAAAAAAATAAAGAAACAAAAATTAGTGAAAGGCTTTAACATTTTCAAACTAATGATGTGAACATCTTAAAATCTCTTAACTAATTGGGCTAATCATGAGGGAGAAGGTGGTCCAGAAAAACCTAATACCTCCCCTTATAGGAACGTAAGGTGTAATAAAAGTTGGACTCGCACCTTTGAGTACACCTATCTCATTTGAATATTGATTGGGTAGGAGGAGGGGCGTCTCCCTTTGTTAGCTGTAGGAAACAATATCAATAAGTATCTGTGTCTTTCGTAGTGATGGAGTTCGTGGTATTGTATTAAGGGGAGATTTTTAGTTTGGTCTCTAGATATCCGTCAAGCTTAAGATTACACCCCCTTGAGCCCCTTTCAAGATAAATTTGTACATTTTTCGGTAGAAAAATGTCCCGGCTGAAAGCCGGTTCCTCTTAAAAAACAGGCTCGCTATCGCTCGCCAGGATAAAATCGACACCTAAATGGCACGAAAGGTCTTAAAATTAACAGAAATGGGTCGACAGTTCTTAAAATCGTCAAAATAATATGGCGAACGTCTTAAAATTAGAAAAGCAATGGGGCTAAACATGAGGGAGAAAGGAGCCAAGAAAAAAAAATCCCTCAAGGTGGATATCTCCCCTTAATTAAAAAAAAAAAATGTAAAACTTGCAAACAAAGTGAAACCAACACTGGGACAAAGACGATAATAAAGTCCAAACAACATGTCAATTAAATCACTATGTGGAAATAACGCTTATATTACTAAACGAACACATTCCACCACATAGGGTGTACATTAATTACTACATGAGCAAGTTAAGGGGGAGATGTCCACTTGTGGGATTTTTTTTTCTTGACTCCTTTCTCCCTCATCATTAGCCCCATTGTTTTTCTAATTTTAAAACGTTCGCCCCATTATTTTGACGATTTTAAGAACTTTCAACCCATTTCTGTCAATTTTAAGACCTTTCGTGCCATTAAGGTGTCGATTTTATCCTGGCGAGCGATAGCGAGCCTGTAGCTTAAAAGGAACCGGCTTTCAGCCGGGACATTTTTCTACCGAAAAATGTACAAATTTATCTTGAAAGGGGCTCAAGGGGGTGTAATCTTAAGCTCGAAGGATATCTAGGAACCAAACTAAAAGCCTCCCCTTAATAAAAAAGTTATACACCTCTCTCTCTCTCTCTCTCTCTCTCTCTCTCTCTCTCTCTCTCTCTCTCTCTCTCTCTCTCTCTCTCTCTCTCTCTCTCTCTTTCCTTCAACTTTCCTTTTCTATCGGATATGCCATTGCTACTAGAATTAAGTCTTGACCACCTCGTTTGGATCTTAAGGGGAGATGTCCACTTGAGGGATTATTTTCTTGACTCCTTTCTCCCTCATGTTTAGCCCCATTTCTTGTGAGATTTAAAGACGCTTGCCCCATTAGTTTGGCGATTTTAAGAACCCTCGCCCCATTTCTGTCAATTTTAAGACCATTCGTGCCATTAAGGTGTCGAATTTTTCCTGGCGAGTTATAGCGAGCCTGTAATTTAAGGGGAACCGGCCTTCGGCCGGGAAATTTTTCTATCGAAAAATTTACAAATTTATCTTGAAAGGGAGTCAAGGGGGGTGTAATTTCAAGCTTGATGGAAGTCTAGCGAACTAACTAAAAACCTCTCCTTAAGGGGAGGTATTTAGTTTGTTCCCTACGTTCAAACTATTGAACTTCTACATAAACCAAATATCACGTATACAGTATAATATTATCTCCTTCCCCTACCATCACACACCGGATTACTCTACGTACAGGTTGTATGCCATTGGTGTATAATCAAACTAACCTACTCTTCCCCACACATATATAGTATTAGCCTCGTATCCCCTTCGTCTGAAACAAACAAATAGGCTCGTACGCCAGCCTAACAATCCGTATCCCCCTGCTATAAACAACACAAGCCCGTCTCCCTTTGGTGTATAAACAAACTAACCATCTCATACACAAACATAATAGCCTTGAATCCCCTTCATATAAAACAAACAAATAGGCTCGTACACCATACTACACCTGCCTAACAACCCATATCCGCTTCCTATAAACAACACAATCCCGTCTCCCTTGGCGTATAAACAAACTAACAATATCATATAAAACAAACAAATAGGCTCGTACACCATACTACACCTGCCTAACAACCCGTATCCGCTTCCTATAAACAACACAATCCCGTCTCCCTTGGCGTATAAACAAACTAACAATCTCATATAAAACAAACTAATAGGCTCGTCCACAATCCTAACAACCCCGTATCCCCTTCCTATAAACAACACAACCCCGTATCCCACCATGTAAACAAAGTATTAATCAGAAGGCAAGATGGCGGCCGTGTGCAGACGTCGGTGGTCGGGTATGGTAATGAGGCGGCCAGAGGTGTAAAATCTCCCGCTGGCCCCAACACCTTAGAACAGGCCCCTGATGAAGTGTTTGTGGCGGGCTTTTCTCCTCCACTCGATGCTCTTTTGTTTTCGTCTGGCGCGCGAATGATTCCCTCCTTATTGCACCCTTTAGGCATTCAATGTGTGTGCTTATTTCCTCTATACCACCCCTGATTTGACATATTTATCACTATGTATCAATGGTGAAGGATGGTATTGACATTTGGTAAACATAATATCCGCGCGGAAATCCAAGATCGCCGGGAAATTTTTGGGAAAGAACGAAGTCCAGGGAATCCGGGCGAATCCACTCAGGTTAGCCGAACGGTCATCAATAACCTCCGTCCATCGTCTTGACTCCTTACCACACGCCACTAGCTCCACCCAATCCTCCACATTTCCCAAGCTAGCAAGATCATTCAAAGCTAAATCTAGAGAATACCAACATGTACACCAGCTAAATATCGCTTGGGTTTACCTGGAGGGTTCAAAATAGGCGAAAACGGGGATAAAACGTGGATTTCAGGGGGGGACCATTAAACGGCAACACCCCGACACCCAGTGGTATTTCATATATTTACTTATGGCCAAGGGAGATGGGTAGGGTGGATAGGGCCGGCGAGAGGGTAGGGCAGGAAATAGGTAAGGTATGAGGCAGTGTATAGGGCATAGGGATCGAGAGGAGAGACTGGGGAAGATAGGTATAGGCACGAAATTGACCACATGCGAATTTCAGGCTATAAGGAAGTTGGAGCCGTCTATCTATCTATCTATTGCCTGACGCCGTGATCTCCGAAGGGGTGGCCACGAACGAACCGCCCCCATGCACCTCTGTCCCCAGTCAGTCGACGCCCCTCCCCCCAACCAGCACCGCCTTCGTTCATATACTTCCTCACTCCATCCTTCCACCTCTCTTTCGGTCTACCTCTCCCTCTCTGTCCCTCCATCTCGCTCTCGTACACCCTCTTAGTCATTCTCTCGCTTTCCATACATTCCATATGGCCGAACCATCTCAAGTTGTTCCTTTTCACACTTTCCAGCACATCTACCTCCACACCACACCTCCTTCTTACTTCCTCATTAGTCTGTTTATCCCTCCATGTAACTCCGCACGCACTTCTTAAGTAATTCATTTCCACTGCTCTCACTCTTGGTCTGAGTCTCTCAACCAACGTCCATGCTTCGCTTCCGTAAGTCAGTGTCGGGATTACCACACTGGCATGCAAGGACTTCTTCACTTCCATACTGACCACCCTATTTCTTGTTACTGCTTTCAGCGTTCCTACAACCCTCTTCCCCTGTTGTACCCTCTCCCGCACTTCTTCATCCATAGTCCCATCTTTACTCAACACACTGCCCAGATACTTAAAAGAGTTGACGATCTCCATAGCCTGACCGTTCAATTTCACCTCACACTCTGTGACTTCACCCCTTTCGAAGATCATAACCTTGCTCTTCCCCGCATTTACCTTGGAGCCGTGAACATCGATATTAAACAGAAATGCAATAATATGTACGTTTCTGATGGATGAATGGTATGTTGAATTGGGTTTTATGTATCCAACTTCCTTATAGAACGAAAACGCATGGGCTCGGAAATAGGCATGGAGTTGATTGACGCATACATGGTAGATTTTTTTTTTTTTTTTTTTTTTTTTTTTTACCGTTATGTATAAGCTAGAACTATTCCTATTATGAAATCTGAAATACTATGTCATTCCTAATATTATAGTTAACCCTTTCCGTACCATCGACATCCTTTCTAATATATTTTGACTGCAACACATCGATTTAATTCAGTTTAAGAAGGATCTCTAGCAATAATAGAGCTTCAAACTAATTCAACCAACCCTATTAACTACCACAGATCCTTCCTAAGCTGCAAACAATTCTCTAAATACAACTATACCTATAGTAAATCCAAAGCTTTGCCTATAATCTTAAGGGGGGTCACCTGCTATTTTTCTCTCTCTCTCTGGCTTGTATCCATTCTGCCCCATTCAGCCTACTGTTTTAAGACTTATATTCCCATCCAGGTGTCAATTTTTTCCTGGCGAGCGGTAGCAAGCCAGCGTATTATGTTTAAATGTTTTTGACAGCAATCTAAATTTGTACATTTTTCGATAGAAAAATTTCTCCGGCGAGGCCGGATTTCTTCATAAAATTCTGGCTCGCTCTCGCTCGCCAGGAAAAAATCGACACCTGGATGGGGATAAAAGTCTAAAACAGTAGGCTGAATGGGGCAGAATGGACACAACCCTGAGAAAGAAAGAAAAAGAGAGAAAAAAACAGGTGACCCGCTAACCGAGAACTGACCAATATAAATTGTAAACTACCATACCTTGCCTCAAATGTCAGCTAACCTAGAAATATGGAATGGGGAAAGCGTAACCAATCGATGTGAAGGATTTCTCTAAATATTTGCCAAAGTGTTTAATAAAGTTTCATTCTGTGTAAAAGTCGACTATTCGTTTGTGCCGTCAGTTTATACACATTTATTCCTTTGAGGATTATGAAGCATTTTTGCACTTTATTTTGGCGTTTTTTTTTTTTGTTTTTTTTTTTTTTTTTACTGCTTAGAAAGGATCTGTAGGATATAGACGGGTAAAGAGTATCTCGATTAACCCTCTGACTTCCATATACCCTTCCTAATCTGACTAAAATCGTCTAACAATAGCCAGAAACAGAACAAAATACGTCATGGTATCTTCTAAGAAATTCTAAGCCTTTCTAAGGGTTGAGAAAATGAAATGCTTTACCTTGTACTAATGAAAAGGATTTCAATAAATTAATTACCATTACCTCTAGTGCAATTATAACGATCAGGAGAGAGAGAGAGAGAGAGAGAGAGAGAGCGAGAGCGAGCGAGCTTATGAATCAGATATAACTTCAAAACATTCCAGAAGTTTATAATCATCTGGAATTTCTGACCCTGACCAAAATATTCAGGAAATAACCTTTTTTTAACTTGATTGGTCACGGATCGCTGTTAAGAGAACCGACACACACACTCACTCTCACTCTCTCTCTCTCTCTCTCTTCGTTTGTGCTGTCTTTCAATTTCCTTCATTCACCATAAAATCAATGCAAATATATCATAACACAAGAGACACGCTTACATACACGTATTAATTCATTCAGCCATCTATTCTCACTCACTCTCTCTCCCCCCCTCTCTCTCTCTCTCTCTCTCTCTCTCTCTCTCTCTCTCTCTCTCTCTCTCTCTCTCTCTCTCTCTCTCTCTCTCTCTCTCTCTCTCTTTCTATCTCTCTCTCCCTGATACACACCTCATCCATTACACCATTCACATCATAGACATTCTCGCACAACAAAGCTCGGTAGCTCGTTTACGAAAGTGGACTAAGCTGTGAACTGGACATAACAACAACAACAACAACAACAACAACAATTCCAATTATGTAGTTCTAGATCCTTTGGAAATGGGACATCATCTCGCCATGACGCCATTTTGGGGAGGTGGTGGTAGAGTACGTGGTCATACCAATGGATTAATCCAAAATGAAATATCCGGTTCGAATTCCGATATACTGTATCTTGATGAGATAATGCTGAATTATAAGTTGATCTGTAGTATGTGTAGTAATGTTTAAAGTAATGTATGCCAAAGGATCCCCCCTCCCCCTCCCCCCCACACACACATAGCCAAGGGAAAAAATATATATATATAAATATATAAATTATAAATAAATATATATTAGCTATTCTGTTTACAATACACCTATAGCATACGATAATCCCCCTAAGTCTTCATTGAACAATACAAGCTCATGGCGTTTGTATGAATGGGTGCGGTGCCTAGTACCATAAAGCCTAGCACTGATTTAGCCCCTCAAGTTCGTCTACAGTCAAAGGCTGTTGAAAAGTCTATAATTCAGTGGTTTGAAACAAGAACAATTATATTGATTATGCATAATACATGCATCCAGTTAATTGAATTGGGAGAATACATTCATCAGATGTACTTGTTCAATAATTTGATGTAATAGTTGCTTTACGAAGTGAACTCATTTGCTCTAAAATTATTCTATGTTTGCGTATTACCTGTGAAGTTAACTGTCGAGCTTTGATAATTTAAATATAATTACTTTATAATATAAAAAGTTTACATTGCTTAAGTATAATGGTGTGTGTGTGTGTGTGTGTGTGTGTGTTTGTGTGTGTGTGTGTGTGTGTGATATACCAGTGATATGATTGGTATGTGTGTATAATACTTACTTTAATATGTTAGAATCTGTCTTCTTGTGCTGAGATAGATAGATTAGTGGACAAAGAGAGAGAGAGAGGGAGGAGAACAAATGCCCTCTCTAAACACCTCTATTGTTAAGTGTTTACATCTATCATAAGGGGATGATAGATAGAGATGTTGGTAGCTTGGGTAACAGGTGCCAGGATTGTTGTTGTTGTGGTGGTGGTGACAGGTGCTTGGTGGTGGTGGTGGTGACAGGTGCTTGGTGGTGGTGGTGGTGGTGACAGGTGCTTGGTGGTGAAGGTGACAGGTGCGTGGTGGTGGTGGTGGTGGTGACAGGTGCTTGGATGGTGGTGGTGGTGGTCACAGGTGCTTGGTGGTGGTGGTGACAGGTGTTTGGATGGTGGTGGTGGTGGTGACAGGTGCTTGGATGGTGGTGGTGGTGGTGGTGACAGGTGTTTGGATGGTGGTGGTGGTGGTGGACCTAGTCTGCAGACCTAGTCTGCAGAGCCACAAGGCTCCTAAGCAGACATGAATGTATCAAGAATAATTTTATGCAAAAACACATACATTACATAAATATATATAGGTACTTACTGTATATGAATAGAACATAAATTTGCATTTAATTAAATTCGTAGAATAATATCTACATAAATATTATAAATCGTGGGATATTCTAACGGTTTTTTTTATCGTAAAAAACTTTTTCAATTATAAGTTACATAAAATAAAAGTTGGATGAACTAAATGTTAATAAAAATGAGAATGATTTTTTTTTACTCTTTAGATAGCACATTAACTCCATCAGATATATACTATTTTACTTATATTGTACATACTGATAGTTATACCTTCTTATAGCCTATCTTTACTACTACTCATATACAGTATATACTGTATATGCCTTTAGCTTCTTTGAAAGTATATTCAAATCTATTTAGCTATATAAGTGGTTAGAGAGAGAGAGAGAGAGAGAGAGAGAGTATATCCCTCTCATAATTTGGTGTGAAGAAGGGAGGAATGTCCGAGGTTTATGCTCTCTCTCTCTCTCTCTCTCTCTCTCTCTCTCTCTCTCTCTCTCTCTCTCTCTCTCTCTCTCTCTCTCTCTCTCTCTCATGTGTAATGCCTCAGATTAATGGAGGTTTAATCTACAATGCTGTGTGTAACTATGAATTACAACACAACACACGTAATCTTTAAGCTTTACCTGGCATAGTGACACCACGTATGGAGTATGCTTTTCAATTTCGGTATCCAAATTAAAGAATCGACTTATATTCTCTGGAGGCAGTACAACGAAAAATTAAGAAAAGTATCCATAACAATAAAGATCATTCATATACAAAAAAATAAAAAATAAAAGAAATCGGGCTCTCATTCGTCATAGTCGTAGAGTTATAGGGGATATGATCGAGGTGTTATAATGGGTAAGTGCAATAATAATTAAAGGGGACATCAAAGAAATAGGTATACAGTAGGGTAGTGATTGAGAGAGTGAGAGTGAGAACGGAGAAATGGATAGGCGACGAGCAGGGAGGTTTTAGGAAGGGAAGAGGATGTGTAGATCAGATTTTTACCCTGAATTGTGTTGTGGAGAAGTATCTGGAGAAGAAGCAAAGGGTGTATGTTGCCTTTATGGACTTGGAGAAGGCCTATGACAGAGTGGATAGAGAAGGTTTGTGGAAAGTACTTAGAATATACGGAGTAGAGGGCAAGTTGCTGAAAGCAGTGAAGAGCATGTATAAGGCTGCAAAGGCGGCAGTACGTGTGGAGAGTGAGCGGAGCGAGTTCTTTGACCTGAATGTTGGTTTGAAACAGGGGTGTGTGATGTCCCCGTGGTTGTTTACTGTATATATGGATGGAGTCATGAAAGAAATACTATCAAGAGCAGTGGATGATGGTGTATCGCTGAAAAGGGAGGGAATTGAGTGGAAGCTACCTATACTGCTGTTTGCGGATGATACAGTTCTGATGAGTGATAATGAATGGGAGTTGCAGGGTCTGGTAAATGAGTTTGGAACAGTGTGCAAAAAACGGAATATGAAGGTAAATGCGGGGAAGAGCAAGGTTATGGTCTTCGAAAGGGGCGAAGTCACAGAGTGTGAGGTGAAGCTGAACGGTCAGGCTATGGAGATCGTCAACTCTTTTAAGTATCTGGGCAGTGTGTTGAGTAAAGATGGGACTATGGATGAAGAGGTGCGGGAGAGGGTACAACAGGGGAAGAGGGTTGTAGGAACGCTAAAAGCAGTAACAAGAAATAGGGTGGTCAGTATGGAAGTGAAGAAGTCCTTGCATGACAGTGTGGTAATCCCGACACTGACTTATGGCAGCGAAGCATGGACGTTGGTTGAGAGACTCAGACCAAGAGTGAGAGCAGTGGAAATGAATTACTTAATGAGTGCGTGCGGAGTTACATGGAGGGATAGACAGACTAATGAGGAAGTAAGAAGGAGGTGTGGTGTGGAGGTAGATGTGCTGGAAAGTGTGAAAAGGAACAACTTGAGATGGTTCGGCCATATGGAACGTATGGAAAGCGAGAGAATGACTAAGAGGGTGTACGAGAGCGAGGTGGAGGGCCATATTCGGTAGACCGAATATGAGGTGGAAGGATGGAGTGAGGAAGTACATGCACGAAGGCGGTGCTGGTTGGGGGGAGGGGCGTCGACTGACTGGGGACAGAGGTGCATGGGGGCGGTTCGTTCGTGGCCACCCCTTTGGGGATCACGGCGTCAGGCAATAGATAGATAGATAGAGATAGATCAAAGAAATACTGCAGCTGATTGATATCAAAGGAGTACAAAGTACAAAGGAGTACAAAGGAAATCAAGCAACAACATATCTAGTGACCCTTCTAGGTTGCTTGTCCTCCAAAACACTGAGGATCAAGTGTCCAAACAGTGGTTTAGAGTGGGTAAGGAAACATTGGAAAGGGAATTACTGCCCTGGAACTAATGTCCGTAGCAGGATTAGGAAGTTAGTAGGGGACAGATGGGTTAGTAACTGAGGGGGGGATAAAATAAAGTTATTCATTTACAAACGCAGTCAGTCGCGGGTTTGATGCGAGATATTTGTCTAAGCGGAGTTTAAATGAATCAACGGTGATGCAGTCTATAACGTTTCGGGGAAGCCCATTCCACAAGTTGACAACTCGATTGAAGAAGAAATTCTTAGATTCGTGTGAGTTAAAAGATTTACCAATAATTTTGCAACCGTTTCCCCGCGTGTAATTAGATTGGTCGATAGTGAAGTACTTACTACAGTTCATATTGTCGATGCCTTTGATGATTTTGAACACTTGAATTAAGTCACCTCTTAATCTGCGCTGGGTTAAAGGAAATAGATTTAATTCTCTAAGACGCTCTTCGTATGGTTTGTTCTTTAGGCTAGGTATCATTTTGGTAACTCTACGTTGAACTCGTTCTAGCTTGTTTATATCTTTTTGGTAATAAGGGCACCAGGATTGAACGCAGTATTCTAGAAGAGGGCGGACTAAGGAATTGTAAAGGGTTAGGATAACGTCTTTGGATTTATGCTCAAATGACCTGCCTATAAAGCCAATTATTTTGTTTGCCTTCTTAACAACTTCTGAACATTGTTGACTAGGTTTTAGGTGGTTACTCGATATTGTTACTCCCAGATCGGTTTCTCTGTTTACATTCTTAAGCTGAGTGCCATTCATCGAATAGTTTGCTTTCTCATTTAGGTATCCGATATGTAGTACTTTACATTTATCCGCATTGAAACTCATTTGCCAAATTTGGGCCCAACATGACAATTTATCTAGATTGTGTTGCATATCGTCAACTTGTTCTTTTGAGAGTACGCTATTTGCAATTTTTGTATCGTCAGCAAATGTTGAGATTGTGCAGGTGAGACCCTCATCTATGTCGTTGATGTATATTAGAAAGAGAATTGGTCCTAGTACCGATCCCTGGGGTACCCCGCTACTTACATTGGTCCATTTAGATGCCTTACCGTTTATGACTACTCTTTGCTTTCTGTCGCTGAGCCAATTTTCTATCCATTTCAACACACCGTCTTGTATTCCATGCGCTTTTAGTTTTAGCAGTACACGTTTGTGGCGAACTTTGTCAAAGGCCTTTTGAAAATCAAGGTATATAATATCTACAGCTTTACTCTCGTCGTAGAGGTTGAGGATATCGTGGAAGAAGTCTAAGAGGTTTGTTAAACAGGAACGTTTTTTTACGAAAGCCGTGTTGAGTATCTTTAAGTATGTTATTTTCCTCTAAGTGATTTACGAGTCTGTCTCGTATGACCGTTTCTAGCATTTTACATACAACTGAGGTTAAGCTAATTGGACGATAGTTACTGGGTAGGGATTTGCTGCCTTTTTTGAATATCGGTGTTTACGTTGGCTAGCTTCCACTGATCAGGCATAGTTCCAGACTGCAAGGATTTATTGAATAGTAATGTCAGTGGTTTGGAGAGCTCATCCTTAGCTTCCTTTAGAACTCTAGGCGAGATTGTATCAGGTCCAGGCGTTTTATTTACCTTGAGTTTATCTAAACAATTCAATACTTCTCTCTCTGTAATGGTGATATTGCTTAAAACATCTGAATTATCAATCTGAATCGGCGATGGTGTAGGGATATCACTGAGGTCTTCTGTTGTAAAAACTGAGGCAAAAAAGGTATTCAGGGCATTACTCATTTGTACTTCGTCTTTGCTGTATTCTCCATTTTCATCGAACAAACAATTATTCAAATTTGATTTGTATTGGATATATTTAATTTTAGTAATATATATATAGACGTATTGGTTTGGAAACAGAGTTTTAGATGTGTGGCATAAGTTGCTTAAGGGGCTTAAGGCAGGCTTAAGGGGGGTGATCTGCTTTTTGTTATTTCTGTCCTTTTCTCTCTTTCTCTGGCTTGTATCCATTCGCCCCATTCAGCCAACTATTTTAAGACGTTTATCCCCATCTAGGTGTCGATTTCTTCCTGGCGAGCGATAGCGAGCCAGCATTATATGAAGAAATCCGGGAGAAATTTTTCTATCGAAAAATGTACAAATTTAGCCTGCTGTCAAACAAAAATAAAAAATATGTTGGCTCGCGACCGCTCACCAGTAAAAAATTGACACCTGGATAGGAATAAACGTCTTAAAACAGTAGGCTGAATGGGGCCAAATGGATACAAGCCAGAGCAAGATATAAAAGGACAGAACAAAAACAGATCACCCCCCCTTAAGGACGATAGCGTTATCCAAGGAAAAGTTGAAAAGACGTATAAATGAGATGGGCTGGGTGTGAGAGGAATCTGCCCTGTATAGGCCAATAGGATTTCTTCAGACCTCATTTTTCTTATGTTTGTGTGTCCGTATTGTTTGTAAAGCATGTAGATGTTTGTAATTATGATTAAATGTACTGCACGTATGTATAATATATATGTGTGTGTGTGTGTGTGTGTGTGTGTGTGTGTGTGAGTGTGTGTGAATTAATAGTGATAGCACAATATACTTATCTGCCTTACACATTATTCCATTATTTCTCGTGAGCATATATACAATTACACCAACTCGAATTTGTGAACTTTTAAAGCCAAATTCTGAAGCATCTGAGCTATAATAAAGTGTTGCATTATAATATTTGCATTCCATAGTGAATCAAGTGCGTGCGTTGCCATTTATACTATAGATAGTACACACAGTCACACACACACACATACACTAACACATACACACACATACAGACACTAACAGACACTAACACAAGCACACACACACACGTAGACACTAACACACACACACACACACGCACAGAGAGCATGTAACCCTTTGACTCCCAGTGTTTATAAGAGAGAGAAGATTGGGACAGACAGACAGGTGAACAAAACTGGCGGATATGTGGCGGTACCTTGGTCGACAGTCGGGTAACACGCTAACAGGGGGGAGGGAGAGAGGGAGGGAGGGAGAGAGAGAGAGAGAGAGAGAGAGAGAGAGAGGGGAGTGATTGATTGAGAGAGATTCAGTAGGTAGAGTGAGAGAGATTGAGTGAGTGAGTGAAAGTGAGTGAGTAATAATAATAATAATAATAATAATAATATTTATGCAGTTAGCAATTTACAGAGTTGGTACCACATAGTATGTTATAAATATGACATGTACCAGCCTTGCATAATTCCAACTAAGGATAGCCCAATAAGGCCGTTAGGCGTATTTCCATTGGGGTCCTTGTGGGATTAGGTTAGCTGGGGAAAATGGGGAGGATAAAGAAATAGATACTTTAGAGAAAGTATTTCTAGGGGGTTATTTTAAGATACCTTACATCCTATAGTAAATATCAGTAATCCGTAATCAGTAATAATTTCAGTTTGGTTTGTCTATCTCTTATGTCGTATTTAGTAGTAGACATAAGCTTGGTGCTCCCTTCTCGCAGCTGTCCGGTTCAGGTGTTCCTTCAGGCTACGTCTGAAGGAATACAGTGTTCTCTTTTCACGGACTGGCTGGGGTAGGTCGTTCCAGTCTTTGATGGCAGTGAAGAAGAATGTTTGCTTACCCTGTCCTTGGATTCTCGGGACCTTAAAATTTAACATCCTGTTTCTTGTATTATGTCCACTCCTCTCATTTCTATCTATCTATCTATATGCTCAGGCCCAATCCCCATTTTGGGGGTAGCCGACTCAAGACAGAGCAAGAACAGGGAAAACACAAAAACAACATAAAACAAAAAATAAACACAGATAAAAAACACAAACTCACACACATCCAGGTCACCCAGGAGAAGACCCAGAGACCAGGGTTACCAAGGTCGCTCCAGCACTCCCCCGGCCCCTGACCACCCGGAGAGGTTCCGATCTCGGCAGGCAGACATACAGCGGAGCCAAAGCCACAAGCCCTCCCACCACACTTCCAGGCACACCCTTCATATTAATCGTCCCCCCGGGCCAGGCGCCTGATGGACTATTATCTAGTCGAACTTGCGCCCGACCCCTTACTCCTCTCATTTGCTTTAACAAAATCATTCTTTAGATACTCTGGAGCTCTGTCATAGAAAATTTTGAAGGCATTAGTGAGCCTGATTTGTTTGGCCCTGTCAGAGACATTGAGCATACCTAGTGACTGAAGTTGTTCCTGGCCAACATGTGATCTGGGTCCTAGGTTCAGCATGAACCTAACCATTTTATTTTGAGTAACCTGAAGTTTGTGCTGTGCTGATTTAGATGATGCAGAGTACCAGGATGACACAGAATAGTCAAAATGACATTGAACAAGCGCTTGGCAGAGGGTCTCTTTGGTCGCCGCGGGCAAGCATCCCACCTGTCTATACAGGTATTTTATACGTGCTCTACACTTACTCAGGATAGATTCCAAAATTGTTTCACCTGACAAACTCGCGTCCAGTTTTAGTCCGAGATATTTAACTTGTGACACTGTTGTTATAGGAATATCATTACAGTTGACCGAGAAGCCCACAATGTCTTTCAGTTTGCGTTTTGTTCCACATAAGATGGCTTCCGTCTTGCCCAGGTGAAGAGATAGTCTATTGTCCACTAGCCATTCACTACATGATTCTAGTTCTTTGGAAAGTGAAGCGGCAATACTTATTGGGTCTTTTCCTGAAACCAGAAGCACGCTGTCGTCTGCATACAGTAATAATTTACATGAGACGCTCAGTTCCATGTCGTTCACATAACAGAGAAAGAGTAAGGGACCAAGGTTGCTTCCCTGCGGGACCCCACAGTTAATTGGCATAGGATCAGATATATTATCATCAATTTTGACTCTTTGGGTTCTACCACTAAGATAAGATTTAAACCAGTTCACAGACCCTATGCCCATTGCTTGTAGTTTATTACATAGGATATCATGGTCTACTGTGTCAAACGCTTTTTGTAGATCAAGAAGAACCATACCGGTGTAGTTACCTTTAGACATTTCTTTACGAATGTGATCCGTTAAGTGGATGAGACAGGAGTCTGTCGAGTACATGCATCTGAAACCTGATTGAAACTTATAGAATAGATCATTTTGTTTGAGGTAGTGTTCAATTTGGGTGTATACCGCTCTTTCAAGGATTTTAGATACAATACATAATATGCTAACTGGTCTGTAGTTGCCAACTTCTAGTTTATTTCCTTTCTTGAATAGAGGGGTTACAATAGCTTCCTTCAGTTCAGCAGGTACAGTGTTGGTGTTAATTGACAAGTTGATGATGTGGGTTTGGGGGCCTGCTATACCAATGGCTCCATCTCGTAGAAATTTGGCAGGAATTTTGTCTGGTCCTGTGCTTTTATGTACATTTAGGTTAGACAGCTCGTCAAAAGTGTATTTTGGTGTAACATTTTGCAATCCACATGTGTTCGGGTGTATGTCTTTATCTCTGTAGAAATTACGAAAGGTGGCCGTTGTTGTCGTGTATTTAGTGAGAGGTTGAGGTAGGTTCTGTGCAAGTGTGTTTGCTATGGAAGTGAAGAAGGAGTTGAAGTAGGTTGAAATTTGTCGTTTATCATGGCAAACCTGATCATTAATGGTGAGAGCAATATTAGTGTTAGATGAATCCCCTGTCTTGTTGCTGTAGCCTGTTGTTTTTAGGTGCCTCCATAGTTTCTTTGGGTTATTCTGATATTCCTCTGCCTTATTGTGAAAATAATTGGATTTCGCTGATTATATTTTCCTACTTAGTTTATTCCTGGCCCTGTTGAACTCATGTTTCAGACCTTGATCCTGTCTATGTTTCGCTAGCCTTTTTAACAGATTGTCTCTGTGTTCCAGATGGTGTAGTATGTCATTGTTGATTAATGGGTCTGACCTTGCTTTAATTCGTATGTATTTCAGAGGAGCTATTTCGTCTAGGGTGTTTGTGATGATGGTTCTGAAGCCAACCCATGCGTCATTAACGTTTGTACTTCCAAACACTGGAGACCAGTCTGTATTCGATAAAATGTCCAGAAATGTTTCTTTGTTGTAGTTTCTGAGTGACCTTGATTTGATAACCTTGTGATTCTCTAGGGTAATTTTTGTGGTTTTCCGTGTGCAATATGTGACGAAGTGATCACTTATCCCAGTCTGTATAACCCCTGATTGGGATATTTTGTCCTCTCTGTTACAGTTTATGTGGTCTATTATTGTGGCAGTGTTCTCAGAGATACGTGTGGGGGTTGTGATGAGTTGTTTGTGATTGTGCATTGTCAGTATGTGCCTATATTCTCGTACAAGCCTATTATTTCGTTGTTTGTAACAGGTTAAAATCCCCTAGTATGATCTGACGAGAGAGAGAGTGAGGGGCAGTGACTGAGTGAGAGTGAGAGAGAGATTCAGTAGGTAGAAAGAGAGAGAGAGAGAGAGAGAGATCCGTGCAGTTGAGACCTAAGCAGTTAAACTGAGAGAAACATAGACATATCTGCAAAGAGACAGAAATATAAAAAGACAAACGAAAAGACAGGAAACCAGTTACTTATTCTAAATTGCAGACAGACAAAAGGACAGGCATAATAGTGGTAGGTCAGCAAGCATATAGACAAACACACAGACAGCAAGGTGGGATAACAAGCATATAGGTAGAGACAGACAGACAGACAGACAGGACAGGACAGACAGACAAACAGACAGACAGACAAACATACAGACATGGAACAGACAGACAGACATGGAACAGACAGACAGACAGACATGGAACAGACAGACAGACATGGAACAGACAGACAGACATGGGACAGACAGGACATAACACAAACAGGGCATGCCGCCATAGTTTTCCACATAGACTTAAAGGCACGGCAATATATCCGATTGAAAACATATATGACACATTCAAATTAAGGGGAGGTTTTTAGTTTGGTCCGTAGATATCCATCAAGCTTAAGATTACACCCCCTTGAGCCCCTTTCAAGATAAATTTGTACATTTTTCGGTAGAAAAATGTCCCGGCTGAAAGCCGGTTCCTCTTAAATTACAGGCTCGCTATCGCTCGCCAGGATAAAATCGACACCTAAATGGCACGAAAGGTCTTAAAATTGACGGAAATGGGGCGAAAGTTCTTAAAATCGCCAAACTAATGGGGCGACTGTCTTAAAATCTCAAAAGCAATGGGGCTAAACACGAGGGAGAAAGGGGTCCAGAAAAAAATCCCTCAAGTCGATATCTCCTCTTAAGACATGTTAAAGATATCAAAGTATCCACAAACGAAGACAAACCTGCGAATACATTAACCCCTTCTGTCCCGGTGACGTTTTCTTCATATTTATCTAACTACATTTAGACGATTTTGTGAAGTTTAAGAATGATCTGTGGTAGTCAAAAGGGGGTAAATGAGATAGTACGAAGTTTGTTAATTGCTGGAGGCCCTTTTAAGCTATATCTAATCGTCTAAAAATAGCTTGAATTAAATTTATAAAACGTCGCCGGTACAGAAGGGGTTAACATACACATTCCAGTACTTTACACATAATATTAACAATAAATATAACTTTTAGAAGTAAGAAGTACAAACGAACCTAAGAATCTTAGACATTATTTACTGTATATATCAATGACATTCGTTTTAACCCCTTCTGTACCGGCGACGTCCTTTTAACTTTATTCTGGCTACTATTAGACGATTATATTCAGTCAAAAAAGGGCCTCCAGCAATTAACAGGCCTCGAAATATCTTAACTAACCCTTTTTACTACCACAGATCCTTCTTAAGCTGCACAAAATCGTCTAAGATAGAACGAGTAAAATTAAAAAGACGGCACCGGTAAAGAAGGGGTTAAGGGGAGATTTCCACTTGAGGGACTTTTTTCTTGACCCCTTTCTCCCTCATGTCTAGCCCCATTGTTTTTGAGATTTTAAGACGCTTGCCCCATTAGTTTGGTGATTTTAAGAATGTCCGCCCCATTCTGTCAATTTTAAGACCTTTCGTGCCATTTAGGTGTCGATTTTATCCTGGCGAGCGATAGCGAGCCTGTAATTTAAGAGTAACCGGCCTTCGGCCGGGACATTTTTCTACCAAAAATGTACAAATTTATCTTGAAAGGGGGTCAAGGGGGTGAAATTTTAAGATTCCTGGAGGAGTAGGAAACAAACTAAAAACCTCCCCCTTAAGAAAAAGGTGATATGTAGAAACGGTTTGAAATATACAACAAAATGGAAGACAAACAGAAGGCCATTTACAAAATCAGCATATCAGTGTCAAGCAGAGGTATACGAATAATACAAATATTTAAAAAAGGTGCAACCAATATAAACTAGACTATTTGACAAGCTAAGAAACAAAAATAATGATTGGCAATACAAATACAATCATGATAGAAACGAATACAATAAAACGCAGACAAATCGGAATGCATTACAAACATTTAACCTAAAATACATTACAAACATTTAACTTAAAATACATTACAAAATACATGCAAACATTAACCTAATACATTACAAACATTTAACCTAAAATACATTACAAACATTTAACCTAAAATACATTACAAACATTTAAAAATTACAAACATTACCTAAATACATTACAACATTTAACCTAAAATACATCATTTAACCTAAAATACATTACAAACATTTAACCTAAAATACATTACAAACATTTAACCTAAAATACATTACAAACATTTAACCTAAAATACATTACAAACATTTAACCTAAAATACATTACAAACATTTAACCTAAAATACATTACAAACATTTAACCTAAAATACATTACAAACATTTAACCTAAAATATAAGGTATTAGGATAATGACCCAACTGAAACAGAGTTAATAGGAGAGATTTCCACCTGGAGGATTTTTTTCTGAACCTCTTTCTCCCTCATGTTTAGCCCCATTGCTTGTGAGATTTAAAGACGCTTGCCCCATTAGTTTGCCGATTTTAAGAACCCTCGCCCCATTTCTGTCAATTTTAAGACCATTCGTGCCATTTAGGTGCCCATTTTTTCCTGGCGAGCGATAGCGAGCCTGTAATTTAAGGGGAACCGGCCTTCGGCCGGGACATTTTTCTACCGAAAAATGTACAAATTTATCTTGAAAGGGGGTCAAGGGGGTGACATTTTAAGATTGCTGGAGGAGTAGGAAACAAACTAGAAACCTCCCCTTAACACAAATTATGAAACAAATATGGCAGCAAAATACACCCAAATAAGCCAAATTAGAATGGAGAGAGTGACGATAATATATTATATAAAGCTTCAGCAAGAATGGAGAGAGTGAAGATACTATATATAAAGCTTCAGCAAGAATGGAGAGAGTGAAGATAATATATTATATAAAGCTTCAGCAAGAATGGAGAGAGTGAAGATACTATATATAAAGCTTCAGCAAGAATGGAGAGAGTGAAGATATATTATATAAAGCTTCAGCAAGAATGGAGAGAGTGAAGATAATATATTATATAAAGCTTCAGCAAGAATGGAGAGAGTGAAGATAATATATTATATAAAGCTTCAGCAAGAATGGAGAGAGTGAAGACAATATATTATATAAAGCTTCAGCAAGAATGGAGAGAGTGAAGATAATATATATAAAGCTTCAGCAAGAATGGAGAGAGTGAAGATAATATATTATATAAAGCTTCAGCAAGAATGGAGAGAGTGAAGATAATATATTATATAAAGCTTCAGCAAGAATGGAGAGAGTGAAGATAATATATTATATAAAGCTTCAGCAAGAATGGAGAGAGTGAAGATAATATATTATATAAAGCTTCAGCAAGAAAATTTATAAACGGCAGTGTATGGAATAAACCACAACAAATATTACATCTCGATAAGATATTAGAATATTCAAGAGAAGACGCGAACATTAGATACAAGCTAATAACACGATATATTTAACCCTCTCAAGATTCACTACGCATTTTTGTTCTGTTTTCTGGTAATTATTAGATGGATTTATTCCGATTAGGAAGGGTATATGGAAGTCAGAAGGTTGATTGAGAGAGTCTTTACCCTTTTAATACCAAAAGAGCCTTCCTAAGCTGCATACAATCGTCTAATGATAGCCAAAAATAAACTGCTAAAACGCGTCAGAGCTTCAAGGGGTTAATAAGCAACCAAATACAGTAGTAGACAATGAAGAAAGGGATTGATAATGTCAATAATGTCAACAACAACAAATTAGGTGTGAGAGGAATCTGCCTTGTGTGGGCCAATCGGCTATCTGCAGACTCCCATTTTCTTATGTTCTTATGTTTTTATATATGGTGAAGAAGACGAAGTCGAAAACGAAAGAATAGATGAGGATGATGGTTGTGAAGAATCTGATTTTGATGATGAAGATGATCTGCAATACAAGATGAAAGAGAAAAGACAAAATAGAAGACATCATCGTCACACACACACACACGCACACGCACACGCACACACACACGCAGACACACCACACACACAAAGCAGAAGCCGAAAAGACCGTGCCCGCAGCCAAATTGCCTGCAGGAATGGCGAAGGCAAAAGAAAAATATTTACCAGAGACGAATTGAAAGATTAGGGAGAATGAAAAAGCCGCAAGAATTAAGTTGAATAAAAGGCGGCCCTCGGAGCACATAAAGAGAGAGAGAGAGAGAGAGAGAGAGGATAGTTATTTACAGTAAGATAATATGGGGGGAGGGAGAGAGAAATGCACAGATAGACAGAGAGATAAAGAGAGAGAGAGAGAGAGAGAGAGAGAGAGAGAGAGAGAGAGAGAGAGAAAAAATATATGTAGACAGATAGAAAGATAGAAGATAGTTATTTACAGTAAGAGCATATGGGGGTGGGGGGGGGGGGGGGGGGGGGGGGGGGGGGGGGGGGGGGGGGGGGAGAGAGAGAGAGAGATGGGGGGGGGGGTTGATTGTGGGCTTGCATGATTCAGACACAACATATGCAGTGTGTATATGTGTGAGAGATATTGTGTTTGGCAGACTAGACGAGAGAGAGGTATGTAGTGTGTGTGTGTGTGTGTGTGTGTGTGAGAGAGAGTATGTAAGCACGTGAGGGTTGGCAGGATAGATATATGGATGCAACGTGTGTGTGTGTGTGTGCGTGTGTGAGAGAGAAAACGAGAATATTTGGGTATGGAAGTGGTGTCTGTTGAATGTATGCTGTATGTGTGTGTGAGAGAGAGAGAGTGAGTGAGTGCATGTGTGATAGAGTGAAGGGGAGAGAGAGAGAGATTATGTGTGTGTGAGAGAGAGAGTGAGTGAGTGCATATGTGATAGAATGAAGGGGAGAGAGAGAGAGAGATTATGTGTGTGAGAGAGAGAGTGAGTGAGTGCATGTGTGATAGAGTGAAGGGGAGAGAGAGAGAGAGAGATAATGTGTGAGTGTGTGTGTGTGTGATAATTTTCTAGTGGGGGGGGGTAAGTAGGCAGACTTTCAAGGTATATGACATGGCACATTTATTGCATATATAACTCTTACAGAGCTGTGCCACTTACCCTATCATAATGTATTGCATATAACATCTAGCATCTGGACAAGAATTAAGAAGGTGAAGAAAAATATACACAAGAAGAGGAGAGAAGCGAAAAAGTATATAATCTAGAAGACAAAAAAAAAAAAATATATATATATGGAGAATATATCACAAATACACGTGAGCCACTAAATGTTTCTAGTCTCTCAGTGGGGATCGAACCATCGACCATCAGGATGATAGCCGACGCTTTAATCAATTACACCAATTACACCGTGGTTGTAATTGATTAAAGCGTCGGCTATCATCCTGATGGTCGATGGTTCGATCCCCACTGAGAGACTAGAAACATATATATATATATATATATATATATATATATATATATATATATATATATATTATATAAAATATATGAATAGTTCTAATTATGCCTATTTATTGTAAAAGCAGATGTTTGTTATTATTTTGTTAATTGAATTCTCCCTACTGATTCCATATGTGAGTATGTTGTGTATTCCATATGTGAGTATGTTGTGTATTCCATATGTGAGTATGTTGTGTATTCCATATGTGAGTATGTTGTGTATTGGTGAGAAATACAGGTCGTGTCGATTTATTGAATGTAGTTTGTAGTTGCAATTGTTTATACGTGTGTGTGTGTGTGTGTGTGTGTGTGTGTGTGTGTGTGTGTATGTGTATTATGAAATATTTAACCTTTGATATCTATAAAGGAACATTATTTTCACTCTAATATTATTGCTAATCATTGGAGAGTGTTTATGAATTTATGTACACTGTACAGTAACTAGTCAATTTTATAAATCTGATTAAGACATGTTTATTTCTACAAGTCCAGAACATATTATTCAGCCATGGAAGGATCTCAATGGTACACAGAGCTGAGTAATTCTTCTTTGTTTAACCTTTAACCGGGAAGCTTTTTAATTTGTAACCAATCGGCAGACGGTAGTTTGTACATGTAAGACCATTACATCTTCTCTGAATAGTGTCTTGCATAAACGCAGTGAATCATCGATGTTCAATTATTTGTTGCAGAGTTCGTGAAATTTATGTAGTAATATAATAGGTTAAATGTGTTATGTATAATACCAATGAAAGTGAATAGTGATGTACTGTATAGTGATGTACTGTATAGTGATGTACTGTATAGTGATGTACTGTATAGTGATGTACTGTATAGTGATGTACTGTATAGTGATGTACTGTATAGTGATGTACTGTATAGTGATGTACTGTATAGTGATGTACTGTATAGTGATGTACTGTATAGTGGTGTACTGTATAGTGATGTACTGTATAGTGATGTACTGTATAGTGATGTACTGTATAGTGATGTATATAGTGATGTACTGTATAGTGATGTACTGTATAGTGATGTACTGTATAGTGATGTACTGTATAGTGATGTACTGTATAGTGATGTACTGTATAGTAATGTACTGTATAGTGATGTACTGTATAGTGATGTACTGTATAGTAATGCACTGTATATAGTGATGTACTGTATAGTGATGTACTGTATAGTGATGTACTGTATAGTGATGTACTGTATAGTAATGCACTGTATATAGTGATGTACTGTATAGTGATGTACTGTATAGTGATGTACTGTATAGTGATGTACTGTATATTGATGTACTGTATAGTGATGTACTGTATAGTGGTGTACTGTATAGTGATGTACTGTAAAGTGATGTACTGTATAGTGATGTACTGTATAGTGATGTACTGTATATTGATGTACTGTATAGTAATGCACTGTATATAGTGATGTACTGTATAGTGATGTACTGTATAGTGATGTACTGTATAGTGATGTACTGTATAGTGATGTACTGTATAGTGATGTACTGTATAGTGATGTACTGTATAGTGATGTACTGTATAGTGATGTACTGTATAGTGATGTATATAGTGATGTACTGTATAGTGATTTACAGTATAGTGATGTACTGTATAGTGATGTACTGTATAGTGATGTACTGTATAGTGATGTACTGTATAGTGATGTACTGTATAGTGATGTACTGTATAGTGATGTACTGTATAGTGATGTACTGTATAGTGATGTACTGTATAGTGATGTACTGTATAGTGATGTACTGTATAGTGATGTACTGTATAGTAATGTACTGTATAGTGATGTACTGTATAGTGATGTACTGTATAGTAATGCACTGTATATAGTGATGTACTGTATAGTGATGTACTGTATAGTGATGTACTGTATAGTGATGTACTGTATAGTGATGTACTGTATAGTGATGTACTGTATAGTGATGTACTGTATAGTAATGCACTGTATATAGTGATGTACTGTATAGTGGTGTACTGTATAGTGATGTACTGTATAGTGATGTACTGTATAGTGATGTACTGTATAGTGATGTACTGTATAGTGATGTACTGTATAGTAATGCACTGTATATAGTGATGTACTGTATAGTGGTGTATATAGTTATGTACTGTATAGTGATGTATTGTATAGTGATGTACTGTATAGTGATGTACTGTATATAGTGATGTACTGTATAGTGATGTACTGTATATAGTGATGTACTGTATAGTGATGTACTGTATAGTAATGTACTGTATAGTGATGTACTGTATAGTGATGTACTGTATAGTAATGCACTGTATATAGTGATGTTCTGTATAGTGATGTACTGTATAGTGATGTACTGTATAGTGATGTACTGTATAGTGATGTACTGTATAGTAATGTACTGTATAGTGATGTACTGTATAGTGATGTACTGTATAGTGGTGTACTGTATAGTGATGTACTGTATAGTGATGTACTGTATAGTGATGTACTGTATAGTGATGTACTGTATAGTGATGTACTGTATAGTGATGTACTGTATAGTGATGTACTGTATAGTGATGTACTGTATAGTGATGTACTGTATAGTGATGTACTGTATAGTGATGTACTGTATAGTAATGTACTGTAGTGATGTACTGTATAGTGATGTACTGTATAGTGGTGTACTGTATAGTGATGTACTGTATAGTGATGTACTGTATAGTGATGTACTGTATAGTGATGTACTGTATAGTGATGTACTGTATAGTGATGTACTGTATAGTGATGTACTGTATATAGTGATGTACTGTATAGTGATGTACTGTATAGTGATGTACTGTATAGTGATGTACTGTATAGTGATGTATTGTATAGTGATGTACTGTATAGTGATGTACTGTATATAGTGATGTACTGTATATTGATGTACTGTATAGTGATGTACTGTATAGTGATGTACTGTATAGTGATGTACTGTATAGTGATGTACTGTATAGTGATGTACTGTATAGTGATGTACTGTATAGTGATGTACTGTATATAGTGATGTACTGTATAGTGATGTACTGTATATAGTGATGTACTGTATAGTGATGTACTGTATAGTGATGTACTGTATAGTGATGTACTGTATAGTGATGTACTGTATAGTGATGTACTGTATAGTGATGTACTGTATAGTGATGTACTGTATATAGTGATGTACTGTATAGTTATGTACTGTATAGTGATGTACTGTATAGTGATGTACTGTATAGTGATGTACTGTATAGTGATGTACTGTATAGTGATGTACTGTATATAGTGATGTACTGTATAGTGATGTACTGTATAGTGATGTACTGTATAGTGATGTACTGTATAGTGATGTACTGTATATAGTGATGTACTGTATAGTGATGTACTGTATAGTGATGTACTGTATAGTGATGTACTGTATAGTGATGTACTGTATAGTAATGCACTGTATAGTGATGTACTGTATAGTGGTGTATATAGTTATGTACTGTATAGTGATGTATTGTATAGTGATGTACTGTATAGTGATGTACTGTATAGTGATGTACTGTATAGTGATGTACTGTATATAGTGATGTACTGTATAGTGATGTACTGTATAGTAATGTACTGTATAGTGATGTACTGTATATAGTGATGTACTGTATAGTGATGTACTGTATATAGTGATGTACTGTATAGTGATGTACTGTATAGTGATGTACTGTATAGTGATGTACTGTATATAGTGATGTACTGTATAGTGATGCACTGTATAGTGATGTACTGTATAGTGATGTACTGTATAGTGATGTACTGTTTAGTGATGTACTGTATAGTGATGTACTGTATAGTGATGTACTGTATAGTGATGTACTGTATAGTGATGTACTGTATAGTGATGTACTGTATAGTGATGTACTGTATAGTGATGTACTGTATAGTGATGTACTGTACTGTATAGTGGTGTACTGTATAGTGATGTACTGTATAGTGATGTACTGTATAGTGATGTACTGTATAGTGATGTACTGTATAGTGGTGTACTGTATAGTGAGTTACTGTATAGTGATGTACTGTATAGTGATGTACTGTATAGTGATGTACTGTATAGTGATGTACTGTATAGTGGTGTACTGTATAGTGATGTACTGTATAGTGATGTACTGTATAGTGATGTACTGTATAGTGATGTACTGTATAGTGATGTACTGTATAGTGGTGTACTGTATAGTGATGTACTGTATAGTGATGTACTGTATAGTGATGTACTGTATAGTGATGTACTGTATAGTGATGTACTGTATAGTGATGTACTGTATAGTAACGTTAATCTGCCCATCGCATCTGCAATCATTTTTGTGCTCTTTAACCCTTTTTGGACCAGGATGTCTTTTTCGTTTTATTCTAGCCATATTTAGAAGATTGTGTGCAGTTTAAGAAGGATCTGTGGTAGTAAAAAGGGTTAAGTGAGATAGTTCGAAGCTTGTTAATTGCTGGAGGCCCTTTTTAAACCTAATAGAATCGTCTAATAGTTGCCAGAATATAATGAAAAAGACGTCGCCGGTAAAGAAGGGGTTAAGAATGTGTGCATATTGTATATAGAAAGTTACACTATATAAATAAGTATTACATTCAAAATACAAACACTGGGGCCTATCCATGTCACTCAAGCACCATAAATATACCTTACCTGATCTGTCATTACCTTACCTTACCTTACCTTATCTGTCATTACCTTACCTTACCTTATCTTACCTGATCTGTCATTACCTTACCTTACCTTACCTTTCCTGATCTTACCTTACCTTACCTTATCTTATCTTTCCTTACCTTACCTTACCTTACCTTACCTGATATTTCCTTACCTTACCTTACCTTACCTTGATTTACCTTACCTTACCTTATCTTCCCGTACCTTACCTTATCTTCCCTTACTTTACCTTACCTGATCTTACCTTACCTTACCTTACCTGATATTTCCTTACCTTACCTGACCTTATCTTCCCTTACTTTACCTTACCTGGTCTTTCCTTACCTTACCTGGTCTGTTCTTACTTTACATTACCTTACCTTACCTGGTCTTTCCTTACCTTACCTTACCTTGATTTACCTCACCTTACCTTACATAAGAACATAAGAACATAAGAAAACGGGAGTCCGCAGAAAGGCGATTGGCCCACACAAGGCAGATTCCTCTTACACCCAACCCCAATTATAAGGCCTAATTATAGGCCTAGCTCACTAACATTACCTTACCTGATCTTTCCTTTCCTTACTTTACTTTATCTTGCCTTGATTTACCTTACCTTATCTTACCTTACCTTTTCTTACCTTACTTTACCTTACCTTACTTTACTTTACCTTACCTGATCTTACCTTACCTTACCTTATCTTACCTTACTTTACCTTACCTTTCTTTACTTTACCTTACCTGATCTTACCTTACCTTACTTGATCTTACCTTACCTTACCTTATCTTACCTTACCTTATCTGATCTTACCTTACCTTACCTTACCTGACCTTACCTTACCTTACCTTATCTGATCTTACCTTACCTTACCTTACCTTACCTTACCTGACCTTACCTTACCTTACCTTACCTTACCTTACCTGACCTGACCTTACCTTACCTTATCTTACCTTACCTGATCTTACCTTACCTTACCTTACCTTACCTTATCTGATCTTACAGTTATCCTCAGGCAACAGGTATACAATGAGATACAATACCTCACCTAATTATATTGCTCTACTAAATTGTTAAACATTATTGTGAATGTGTGTGTGTTTGTATGTGTGTCTGTATAATGTGTGAAGATGATTACTTAATTGTGTTGTAGACGAATGAGTATGTGTAGTGTGTGTGTGTGTGTGTGTGTGTGTGTGTGTGTGTGTGTGTGTGTGTGTGTGTGTGTGTAATCTAAAAACTAACGTTTCAAAATTAATAGTATCACAGATGATAATTCCCATTATATATGTTGGGTAGGTATTAAGGCTTTTATAACTAAGTAGTGGTGGAAAAAAAAAGCAAAATGATCACTGAATAAAGCTAGACAAGGGGATAGACAGGTCAAGTCAAAATATGTATTCGTTTTATTAACCCCTGTTGTACCGGCGACGTCATTCTAAGTTCATTCTAGTTATATTTAGACAATTTTGTGCAGTTTAAGAAGGATCTGTGGTAGTAAAAGTGGTTAAATGAGGTAGTTCGAAGTCTGTTTATCGTTGGAGGCCCTTTTAAAACTGAATAAAATCGTCTAATAGTAGCCAGATTAAAGTCAAAGGGAAGGATCCGGTACAGAAGGGGTTAGAGAAGATTAAAGAGACTAGATATAGATACTTACCAACATCATAGAATATAAATAACATATTTTTTTTACGAGCCTCATTGCCATTATAATCTTATTAATATAGATACGGTATAAATATAGTTAGTCCAACTGGCATACATATGTTTATATACTGTAGATATTTAGATAGTTAAATAGGCAGGCAGATAGACAATGATAGATAAATATATATTGAGTTACGGAGATAGATAAATTGATGAAACACAACAAAGATAAATAGATTAAAGGACAACGAAAACATCACAAACCAGACGGACAAGGATTAAAGAAAGAGAACAGTCAAACATGCAAGCAGGCGGACGGACGGACAGACACACAGACAGACAGACAGACAGACAGACGAAGGGCCCGAGGTGAATGCAGTCAAGTCTCGTGAATGAATTGGAAATGCAAAATGCAGTGAATTACAGGGTAGCAGAGGCGGCTTGAAATCACAGAGCTACACCGCACTTGGCTCGGTACAATGATGGGGGAGAGTTACAAGGAGTTACAAAGAATAGTTAGTATCTCAGAAACCTTGCGGTCCATTCCAAGGAGATACTCGAAGTGGAAGATGAGAAACTGTTTAGTGTACTGCACTCTTTACAGAGGTGCAAAATACTATCTACTCTCTTCTTGAACTGCTCTACTGAAGAACTATTTACAACTTCGGAGGGAAGTTTGTTCCAGGTAGAACAGATATTATATGTGAAAAAGTTTCCACAGATACTAGTGCTGAACCTTTCAATTCTAATTTCCAGCCATGGTTGCCTGTTGTATTCATATTGAGGCTAAACACTTTGCTATAATCCACATTGTCAAACCCATTAACTATTTTAAAAACTTCAATGAGCTGACCTCGTAGTATGCGTGTCTCCAACGGAAAGAGATCAAGAGCTCTCAACCGGTCCTCATAGCTCATTCTTCTAAGCGATGGAATAAGCTTTGTAGCCCTAGCTTGTACTCTTTCCAGTCGCTCTATATCTTTCCTGAGAGAGAGAGAGAGAGAGAGAGTGTGGGAGGCTACTAAAACTCAGACAGCAGACATAAGAAGGCATAAGAGCGCAAATGGATGTGTAGCGCTTGCTGATACTGCTTATGGAGAATGTAATTATATACAAATGCTATTAATCAAAATTACATCAAACGATCCTCATTACGTTGCATGCTACTGGGAAATATGGGTACGAAGAATTATTACAGGTGCATGAACGTCGTGGGTAAAAGGCAGGATATTAAGGGAGCCCATCTCGCTTTTTTTTTTTTTTCTCTTTCTCTGCCTCTCTCTTTGGCTTGTATCCATTCGGCCCCATTCAGCCTACTGTTTTAAGACGTTTACCCCCATCCAGGTGTCAATATTTTCCTGGCGAGCGGTAGCGAGCCAGCATATATATATATTTTTTGTTTTGACAGCAAGGTAAATGTGTAAAAAAAAATTATAGATAAATTTCTCCGGCGAAGCCGGATTTCTCCATACAATGCTGGCTCGCTATCGCTCGCCAGGAAGAAATCGACACCTGGACGGGGATAAACGTCTTAAGGGGAGGTTTTTAGTGTGTTTCCTAGACTTGCATCAAAATTGAAATTACACCTCTTTGACCCCATTTCAAGATAAATTTGTATATTTTTCGGTAGAAAAATGTCACGGCCGAAGGCCGGTTCCTCTTAAATTACAGGCTCGCTATCGCTCGCCAGGACAAAATCGACACCTAAATGGGACGAAAGGTCTTAAAAGTGACATAAATTGGTTGCAAGTTCTTAAAATCGCCAAACTAATGGGGCAAACGTCTTAAAACCTCAAAAGCAATTGGGCTAAACATGAGGGAGAAAGGGGTAAAGAAAAAAACTCCTCAAGTGGAAATCTCCCCTTAAAACAGTTGGCTGAATGGGGCCGAATGGATACAAGCCAGGGAAAGATAATATTATAAAAGAATATCTATCGAAAAATGTAAAAATTTAGCTTGCTGTCAAAAAAAAATATATATATGCTGGCTCACTACCGCTCGCCAGGAAAATATTGACACCTGGATGGGGGTAAACGTCTTAAAACAGTAGGCTGAATGGGACCGAATGGATACAAGCCAAAGAGAGAGGGAGAGAAAGAGAGAACAAAAACGAGGTGGACTCCCTCAAGATAAGTAAACAAAAATTGCAGTTCATAGCTTTGTTGTTGTTGTTGTTGTTCCCCAAGCTGCCTGGCCGAACAGCCCCAAGGCCCCGAGCAAGGCCAAGGCCATAACCGAGCGCCCCCACAGAACCCTCCCCGCCGACCACAATAAAGCCTGGGGGACCGAAGCCACTCCATGGCGTGGAGCTGAGGAGGGTGCGGAAATGCCCGGGAAACCAAAGCCCCACCCAGGGCCCTGTGTCCCTCAGCAATTATGAAGAGAAAGTTGAGGGGCAAGGGGAAAATGTGACGCTTTGGCTTCCAATCTTGGTAGATTGGGAGGTCAATCCACGTTAGAGACGCCGTCACTTGAGATCTAGAAAATATATAAGTAAAAGGAACAGTCAGAGTAAGCTATGGGTATGGCAGAGATTGCTCAGTTCTCACTCTGATAGACCAGCCCATCACCACATGACTAGAACCCAATCCTCTCAGCATCAGCTAGGAAAGGCCCTAGAAAGATAGCTCCCCTATTTCAACCCTTTTCGGGGTTGGGCACCCGCCGAGTTCATAGCTCTTGCTGGCGTTGCTGGTTTTGTATGTAAACAAATGTAGAGGTTGTGTGCCTCTGTATAAATGTAGACAATTAATTATTCTTTGACTTTGATTGCAAATTGATATGTGAGAAGCGGCAAAAAGTGAGTTACTAAAGATTAATTAACCCCTCCTGTGCCAGCGACGTCTTTTGTATTTTATTCTAGCTGGATTTAGACGATTTTATGCAGGTTAACTCTTTCACGCTTTTATGACGCAGAGGTTGCCAGATTAGCAATAAGATATAGAGTTCACTCACTCTTATAATTACCTCTCCAAAATTAGTTGTCTGCCCACAGCTAACTCAAAGACAACTGCAGAGGTTGAAGTAACTAAACTAAAGGTTTCTAAATACCCCTGATGGTAACAAAGGCTTTAAAGTATCCCTAATAGGCCCAAAATTGCGTCATAAGCGTGAAAGGGTTAAGAACGGTCTGTTGTATTAAATATGGCTAAGTGAGATAGTTCGAAGCCTGTTCATTGCTAAACTGAATACAATCGTCTAATAGTAGCCAGAATAAAGTTTAAAGAACGGCACCGGTACTGAACGGGTTAATTCTCACGTTCCCAATTAAATTTGGCTACAGGTTGAATTGCTAGTCAAGCGGTGATCAAATTGCCTCGAGACCGTAATCTCCAAAATGTCTTTGTTTGTACAGTCGCACTAATATGTGATATCTCGGCACCAAGTATATATGTGTTGATCAATAATTGGTATCAGTAATATCTAAGCTTCATTTCTTCATATCGAGTTAGTTATACAAACATGTTCCTACACTTTCCTACCCTATTCAACATCTGACAGACATTAATACAGCACAGAGCAAGCCAAACGTAATGACAGCTGGGACATGACCAAATACGTCATGTCTCCGCTACCATTACGTTTTGCTCGCTGTGTGCTGTATTACTGTCTGTCAGATGGTGAATAGGGTGTGTAAAGATAGGAACATATGTTTATATATCTCACTCGAAACGATTAATTAATGCTTAGATAGTACTGATACCAATTATTGATCGAAATATTCTTGGTGCCGCTCCATCACTTATTTGGCCGACTGTAGGTTTCTACTTAGTACCACCACAGGATCCAGATGGCGTTAGTTGTAATTGAAATATGGATAATTGGCTGATTGTTCCTTAGTCACTCTTTTGAAATATAAAATTATTGCATTACCTCTTGTGATGGAGAGGGCCTTTTGATGATTAGATATATATTATTTGTTGTGCAATTAAAATACTATGCATTACGTAGCCTTTGTTCAATACAATAACGCCTATTGTCTATGTTTCTGGCTAATATTAAGAGTTTGTATTTAATATTTTAAGTACAGATGCGAGCCAGAGAGTCAATTAAGGTAAATGTTGTCCTTTCGGTTGCCATAGCTCTTTCCAAATCAAAGTAAAATCGTGTAATGTTAGCCAGAATGAAATACAAAAGGTAACATATCAGGGAAGAGGTTAGAGGCTATCATATTATCTTGACAAATGGATAAACTCTTCATATTCTGCGTGTGTCGGCAAACTAAATATATTCAATTTTATGTTAGTTTATTCTCGTTTGGTGGAGAGAGAGAGAGAGAGAGAGAGAGAGAGAGAGAGAGAGAGAGAGAGAGAGAGAGAGAGAGAGAGATTTGAATGTAAGGAGACAATGTGTTGATTTTCGGTGTGAGCATCCTAGGTTCGAATCCCCGGACTGCCACATGTGTTTGTTAATTTCATTAATCGAGTTTAGGAGTAGAGTTGGTTAGTGGAGAGAGCGTATTAAAACACAATGGCATAATGCAAATACAAAAGAAGTAAACGAAACATATGAATGAGGAGTTTTTAAAGGGGAGATTTCCACTTGAGGGATTATTTTCTTTACCCCTTTCTCCCTCATGTTTAGCCCCATTGCTTTTGAGATTTTAAGACGTTCGCCCCATTAGTTTGGCGATTTTAAGAACTTTCGCCCCATTTATGTCACTTTTAAGACCTTTCATGCCCTTTATATGTCGATTATTTCCTGGCGAGCGATAGCGAGCCTGTAATTTAAGAGTAACCGGCCTTCGGCCGGGACATTTTTCTACCGAAAAATGTACAAATTTATTTTGAAAGGGGGTCAAGGGGGTGAAATTTTAAGATTGCTGGAGGAGTAGGAAACAAACTAAAAACCTCCCCTTAAGTCGGAAGATATAAATTTTGACTAAGCAATAAAATATCATAACAGAAGCAGGAAATCTGGCCATAAGCAAAACAATATTAATGATAAGCAATAAATAAAAGAAAAACAAATCGTTTACCATAGAAGAACGAAGGAACGAAAGCTACATAGCTAATGAAAATACAGATCCATACACTTAAGGGGGGTGACCTGCTTTTGGTTATTTCTGTCCTTTTCTCCCTTTCTCTGGCTTGTATCCATTCGGCCCCATTCAGCCAACTATTTTAAGACGTTTATCCCCATCTAGGTGTCGATTTCTTCCTGGCGAGCGACAGCGAGCCATCATTGTATGAAGAAATCCGGCTTCGCCGGAGACATTTTTCTATCGAAAAATGTACAAATTTAGCCTGCTGTCAAACAATAATAAAAAATATGCTGGCTCGCTACCGCTCACCAGTAAGAAATTGACACCTGGATGGGGATAAACGTCTTAAAACAGTTGGCTGAATGGGGCCAAATGGATACAAGCCAGAGAACGATAGAAAAGGACAGAACAAAACCAGGTCACCCCCCTTAATGGCGTCATATATTTATGAGACACCTGTAATTTACCTATATTTTTAAGTTTGTTTTTCTTTATACAACAACACGTGAATAATATCAGTGTCGCTCAATATTATATGCCAGTGATGGTGACCGGTCAACTCAACCAGTAGACCATTTCAACCAGTAGCTCTCAACCAGCATCAAATCAACCAATACGGTTAGGTTAGGTTAAGTTAGGTTAGTACTATATTTTGGCACTGGTTTGGTTGGTCTGGGTTAATTTGGCACTGGTTGAGAGCTACTGGTTGAAATGGTCTACTGGTTGAGATGACATGGAGCCGCCTGTGATACTACTTCATAAGCGAAGGTACTGCTTTGTATATTGTAGATAATAGATATCAGGCATAATTTGTTGCATAATGTTTTTTTTTTTTTTTTCAGGGGGTACCGAAGTGAATACAATGCGACAGTTATCTTCAGGCAGTAATACGTGGTAAGTACCTCTTAAGGGGAGATTTCCACTTACGGGATTTTTTCTTGACTCCTTTCTCCCTCATGTTTAGCCCCATTGCTTTTCTAATTTTAAAACGTTCGCTCCATTATTTTGACAATTTTAATAACTTTCGACCCATTTCTGTCAATTTTAAGACCTTTCGTGCCATTTAGGTATCGATTTTATCCTGGCGAGCGATAGCGAGCCTGTAATTTAAGAGGAACCGGCTTTAAGCCGAGACATTTTTCTACCGAAAAATGTACAAATTTATCTTGAAAGGGGCTCAAGGAGGTGTAATCTTAAGCTTGGTGGATATCGAGAGACCAAACTAAAAACCTCCCCTTAAATCATAGGCGTTTTATGGGGAATTTGCAAGTCATAATCCCTTCATTATACTTTGAGATTTTTTATTTCATAATATTGTTTTGCTAAATCTTTTAATGTGTTATTTCCACATAGTGATTTAGATGTGTGTGTGTGTGTGTTTTTTTGTTTTTTGTTTTTTGTTTTCTTGTATGGTCCCTGTTTTGGCTTGTTTGTTTTGCAAGCTTTACATATTAATGTTATTTAAAATAAAAGTTATTACATATACAGACAGATGAAGGGATGTGATACTATTACCCCATCCTGTTTTCTTTGTTGGGGGTTAATACAAAGGAAGCTTAATAGAAAGGGTAGTAAGTTATAGATAAGATATACAGTATAAGATGGAAGGCTGATATGATAATGAGAGAGGAGAGTGAGTGTGTGTGGGTGTGTGTGTGTGTGTGTGTGTGTGTGTGTGTGTGTGGGTGTGTGTGTGTGTGTGTGTGGTGTGGTGTGTGTGTATGTGGGGTGTGTGTGTATGTGGTGTGTGTGTGTGTGTGTGTGTATGTGGTGTGTGTGGTGTGTGTGTATGTGTTTGTGTTATGAAAAGTAAAAGTTAGTATCTCGGAGATATTGTAAAGAGCACTGCATTCGAAATGTGAAAACAAATACTGTCTTCTCTCTTCTTGGAACTGCTCTTCTGAATTACAATTTACAACTTCTGAGGGAAGTTTGTTCCAGGTTGAACTTTATTCCACATACGCTAGTGATGACTTCTTTTTGTTTGTAAAATCTAGCCATAGTTTCGTGTTGTATTCATATTGAGGTTAAACATTTTGTCATAACCCACGTTGTCAAACCCATTAAGTATTTTAAAGACTTCAATGAGTTGGCCTTGTAGTCTATCCGTTTCCAACGAAAAAACCGAGAGCTCTAAAACGATCCTCATAGCTCAGCTCCTTAAGGGGAGATCACCACTTGAGGGATTTTTTTCTTGACCCCTTTCTCCCTCATGTTTAGCCCCATTGCTTTTGATATTATAAATCGTTTGCCTCATTAGTTTAGCGATTTTAAGAACTTTCACCCCATATTAAGACCTTTCGTGCAATTCAGGTGTCGATTTCATCCTGGCGAGCGATAGCGAGCCTGTAATTTAAGAAGAACCGGCCTTCGGCCGGGACATTTTTCTACCGAAAAAATTACACATTTATCTTGAAAGGGACTCAAGGGGGTGTAATTTTAAGCTTGATGGAGGTCTAGGGAACAAACTAAATACCTTCCCTTAAGCTTTGTAGCACTAGCTTGAACTATTTCTTGTCACTATATATTTGTCTTGAATGCTGGAGAACAGATGTCAACAGTATATTGTAGAAGGGGCAATATGAAAGCCTTGTAGAATGCAAGGACTACTATCTCCTTATATCTATATTGGAACTGTCTCTTAGTATACACGTACCATAATTATTGTTGGGCCATTCTTCTCAACTTCAGTACACTGCTTGGACGACTTTAGGTTACTGCTAATCAGAAAACTCAAGTGTTTGTCCAAGTCAATCACGTCTAGTCTTTCCCAATAATGAATTATCTGTTTTGAGGTGTTTTTCGCCGATATGCATCATCTTGCACTTCTCTGCGTTTAGTGGCATCTGCCATGTCTCAGACCATTCACCCAGTCTTGACGATAATTGAAGATTTCCACTAAATGGGGTGCCACTTAAGAGAGAGAGAGAGAGAGAGAGAGAATGTTGTCTAAGAAAACAAAAGATCTGTAGAAATAAATGTAAATGGAACTTTTCTCACACATATATTCGTACATAAATATTAAGAGAGAGAGAGAGAGAGAGAGAGAGAGAGAGAGAGAGAGAGAGAGAGAGGGAGAGCATAAAGAAAGCTAAATATAATATAAAGAAAGCCACGAGCGAAGGGGAGTATCGAGAAAGGGAGAGGGAAGAAAGAAGAAAGAAAGGCGGAGAAAAAGAAAGAAAGAAGTAAGGAAGGAAGGAGGTGGACATGTTGGGAATCGGAAACTATAGGTAATAAAAGAATGGAAAAAATAATGCTGGAGAGAGAGAGAGAGAGAGAGAGAGAGAGAGAGATGGAAAGAGAGAGAGAGAGAGAGAGAGAGAGAGAGATGGAAAGAGAGAGAGAGAGAGAGAGAGAGGGGTAATCAAATAACGAGTAGATAAATGTATATTGGTGTGTGTATTTACCTATTTGTATTTACCTATTTGTAGTATACAGGAGTTGAGCTTTTTAGGCTCGTATTGTCCCGCTTCCTGAGTTACAATTATCTAACTTTGCCTTAAAAATATGAATGTTTTTGGCACACACCACTTCCTCTTCCAACTGATTCCATTTACTTATACTTCTGTAAGGGAAACTATACTTTCTCACATCTCCTTTACATCTTCCTTTCATTAGTTTATATCTATGCCCCCTAGTTCTACCATTATCTTTCACAGTATAACCCTTCTTGTCCACCTTTTCGAGTCCTCTCACACATTTGTACATCATAATCATATCGCCTCTCTCCCTCCTATCCATTAGAGATGGTAAATCTAATTTCTTTAATCTCTCCTCATATGGTAATTCTCTCAGTTCTGGTATCATCCTAGTTGCAGCTCTCTGAACCTTCTCCAGCTTCTTTATATGCTTTTTTAGATGTGGTGCCCACACCACTGCCGCATACTCCAGTCTTGGTCTCACCAATGTTTTTTATTATTTTCTCCAGCATCTCCTCGTTTATATAGTTAAAGGCTATTTTTATTCTGTTTAGCAGTCCATATATTTCTCCCACTATCTTATTAATATGATTCTAAGGTGAAAGATCACCCCTAACAGTTATCCCTAAGTCCTTTTCTTTCTCTGATGGGTTAATAGTGTTTTCTCCTAACTTATATTCCATATGAGGCCTTCTTTTACTTACTCCCATTTCCACTACATGACATTTATTTGTGTTGAATTCCATTTTCCACTTCTTGCTCCATTGATCTATCCTATCCAAATCCCTCTGTAATTCCCTACCACTGTTTTCATCTTCTATACGCTTCATGATCTTGGCATCATCTGCAAACATATTCATATATGCATTTATATCCTTTGGCATGTCGTTAATGTATATTAGAAACATTAAGGGAGCCAGCACCGCTCCCTGCGGAACTCCACTTGTGACATCTTTCCAAGTAGAAAATTTATCTCTGATAGTAGTCCTCATCTGTCTCCCTGTGTGTGTGTGTGTGTGTGTGTGTGTGTGTGTGTGTGTGTGTGTGTGTGTGTGTGTTCGAGAAAGAGACTGAAATTATTAACACACGATTATGAACACAACATCCAGAGACTATATTAGAGGTAAGATGCAGAAGGAAAATAATAATACTAATAATAATAATAATAATAATAATAATAATAATAATAATAATAATAATGATAACAATAATAATAATGATGAAAATAATAATAATAATAATAATAATAATAATAATAATAAAGTAGACGTGCCGTTTTGCCCAAAATCAAAACGGCATACCCAACTCTGCGATCGGTCACCATCATCACTACTATAGTCTATTGTTTTCCAGCTGAGCCTAAATTGTCATGTTTCTATCGTTGTTACTCAGTTATAAGGTAAATTTTGTAGCGAAATATGCTGTTAATTATGAAAACTTGGCATTAATACGACACACAGCCATAGTAGTTTCATATATTTCCATTAAGTATCGAGAAATCAGCTAATAAGAGATTCAATTTACGATCAGCTGGGAAAAAATAGAGTATAGTCACTATCATCATTAATATGATCAGCACTACTTCTATTATAATCATCACTACTACTATCACCATAATTACTACTACTCTCATCTGCACTACTACTGTATAATCACTACAACTTTCAACATAATCAATACTACTCACCATCATCACTACTACTGTCACCATCGTTACTACCATTAACACTACTGTCATCATTATCACTACAACCATCATCATTACTTGTCACCATCATCACTACTACTGTCACCATCGTTACTACCATTAACACTACTGTCATCATTATCACTACAACCATCATCATTACTTGTCACCATCATCACTACTACTGTCACCATCGTTACTACCAAAACACTACTGTCATCATTATCACTACAACCATCATCATTACTTGTCACCATCATCACTACTATTATGACCATCATCACTACTACTAGTACTACCACTATTACTACCATCACTTCTAATATCAACTAAACTGACTTAACCTAGCAAATGCAGAGCGAGATGGTTTCACCCCCTGAACAATGGCGTTCTGTGTCAGAGTGCCCCTACGGGGCACACACACACACAGAACGCCATCATCATTGCTTGGGGGGGGTCCTGAGGAGGGGGGATGGGGGGGGGGAGGGCAAATTTTTGTTTTACCTAAAATCATAATTATTGAACAAATTAAAACAAAAAACAAAAAAAAAGTACCGTCGCATTTACGCACCGAATGTTCTTATTGTGAAGTTTGGTGAAAATCGGTCCAACGGTCTAGGAGGAGTTATCGGACAGACATTTCGGCCGGCATGTACCACTATAGGGGGGGGGGGGGCGATACCACTCTACCACTCTGCTTACGCAGAGTTGATAATATTAAAAGATACCGGTAGTTGAACAGATACCAGTGTACGATTAATGATGGAGGGAAAGAAAATGAAAATGGATTAAGGAAAGACATAATGTGACCATGATTGCGATGACTATTACCGCCTTACCAACCTTTTAAAGTGTTAACTAATAAAGTATGATGGTGATGATGGTGATGAGAAGAAAAAGAAGAAGAATAAGAAGAAGAAGAAGAAGAAGTAAATAATGAAGAACGGGGAGGAGGGAGAAGAGGAGAGGAATATGAGGTGGGAAAGGAAGAGGAATTGGAGAAGGAGAAAGGAGAAGAATGGAAGAAGCAAAATGTAATAATACACCAAAGGGAAAGGGAGGAAGATAAGAAAGAGGAATGGGAGGAGGAAGAAAAAAAAAGAGAGAAGAGGAGGATCAGATTAAATGTCAAAATTGTATTTCCATTATTACAATTCTAAATCTGAATAACCTGAAGAAGAAGAAGAAGAAGAAGAAGACAGAAGAAGAAGAAGAAGAAGAAGAAGAAGAAGAAGCAGAAGAAGAAGAAGAAGAAGAAGACAAAGAAGAAAAGAAGAAGACAAAGAAGAAGAAGAAAGAGGGTAATAACAAAGGGGACCGGAAGGAAAATAGGCAAGAATTAATGAAAAAACGGGCAACGATGAAAACAGATGGAGAAGGTGCGAGAGAATGGAAGAGTGACGTAAGAGAATGGAAGAGTGACGTAAGAAAGAATAAAGAGAGGGGGAAGAGAGAGGCAGAAAAAGATGGGAAGGGGAGAAAGGCAAAAAATATGAGAGAGAGAGAGAGAGAATTAGTAATGTAACGAGTAGAAAAATGCATACAGGAGAAAGAGAGTGTGTGTGCGTGTGTGTGTGTGTGTGTGTGCGTGCGTGTGTGTAAGCAATACTATCTAATGGGATTGCTGTAAAATGTTCAGTCCAATACACTACCACCTCGCTAATCTCTACTCTTAGATTAATTAGATTACTTTAACCCAACTTGTTTTTCTTGCCCCCTCCCCCTCCCCCTCTCTCTCTCGCTCTCGCTCTCTCTCTCTCTCTCTCTCTCTCTCTCTCTCTGTATTTATATATATGTACAGTATATGTATATATATATATATATATATATATATATATATATATATATATATATATATATATATATACAGTATATATATATATATATATATACACACACGCAGTATATTCCCTTTAAACTAAAAGTATCACACCGTCACATGATCAAGGTACTATACATTTTAATTAAAATGCCTGAAAACACGCTGCCCTAGGGAATTCCTCCTTAATTAAGGGGGCGCACCTTGCTTTTGTTTTCTCTTTTTCTCCCTCTCTCTTTGGCTTGTATCCATTCGGCCCCATTCATCCTACTGTTTTAAGACGTTTATCCCAATCCAGGTGTCAATATTTTCCTGGCGAGCGGTAGCGAGCCAGCATATATATATATTTGTTTTGACAGCAAGCTAAATTTGTAAATTTTTCGATAGAAAAATTTCTCCGGCGAAGCCGGATTTCTCCATTCAATGCTGGCTCGTTATCGCTCGCCAGGATGAAATCGACACCTGGATGGGGATATACGTCTTAAAACAGTTGGCTGAATGGGGCCGAATGGATACAAGTCTGAGAAAGAGAGAAAAGGAGAGAAAGAGAAAAAAATCCGGTGACCCCCCTTAAGGTGAGAGACTAAGCTATAGAGTTTATAGAGCTATATAGTTCCCCAGTATTTATAAAGGAAAGTAAGTAGCTGTCCACTGTTAGGTTAGAACACTAGAATAATAGATATGGTTGTGAGTTTATTATGGGGGGGTCACTTTTTTTTTTTTTTTTTTTTTTTATCTTTCTCTCCTTTTCTCTCTTTCCCTGGCTTGTATCCATTCGGCCCCATTCAGCCAACTGTTTTAAGTCTAGGGGAGGTGTGGCGTTGTGGTCTTGCCACTGGACTGGTAATCCAATGGACCCGGGTTCGAATCCCAATATGTCAATGGGAAGATATTATTGGGATGGAATTTGTGCTGTACCACAGTGTACCTAGGTACAGCATAAATTCCATCCCAATAATATCTATAATGCCAATAATATCAGTGCATTACCACAGCAGACCGAAATGTCAAATAAATACCCTCATTGTTCCCTGAGTAAATAGCATTGTATGAATATTCCCATATTAAAAAAAATATTCTACAGGAGGGCAATGCCTAGTGAGTTAATTGCTCAATAGGTGGCGTTCTGAGAGTGAGGGTCCGAGCCTGGGGGATGAGATTGCAAATAGCGTACTCTCAAAAGAACAAGTTGACGATATGCAACACAATCTAGATAAATTGTCATGTTGGGCCCAAATTTGGCAAATGAGTTTCAATGCGGATAAATGTAAAGTACTACATATCGGATACCTAAATGAGAAAGCAAACTATTCGATGAATGGCACTCAGCTTAAGAATGTAAACAGAGAAACCGATCTGGGAGTAACAATATCGAGTAACCTAAAACCGAGTCAACAATGTTCAGAAGTTGTTAAGAAGGCAAACAAAATAATTGGCTTTATAGGCAGGTCATTTGAGCATAAATCCAAAGACGTTATCCTAACCCTTTACAATTCCTTAGTCCGCCCTCTTCTGGAATACTGCGTTCAATCCTGGTGCCCTTATTACCAAAAAGATATAAACAAGCTAGAACGAGTTCAACGTAGAGTTACCAAAATGATACCTAGCCTAAAGAACAAACCATACGAAGATCGTCTTAGAGAATTAAATCTATGTCCTTTAACCCAGCGCAGATTAAGAGGTGACTTAATTCAAGTGTTCAAAATCATCAAAGGCATCGACAATATGAACTGTAGTAAGTACTTCACTATCGACCAATCTAATTACACGCGGGGAAACGGTTGCAAAATTATAGGTAAATCTTTTAACTCACACGAATCTAAGAATTTCTTCTTCAATCGAGTTGTCAACTTGTGGAATGGGCTTCCCCGAGACGTTATAGACTGCAGCACCGTTGATTCATTTAAACTCCGCATAGACAAATATCTCGCATCAAACCCGCGACTGACTGCGTTTGTAAATGAATAACTTTATTTTATCCACCCCTCAGTTACTAACCCATCTGTCCCCTACTAACTTCCTAATCCTGCCACGGACATTAGTTCTAGGGCAGTAGTTCCCTTTCCAATGTTCCCATACCCACTCTAAACCACTGTTTGGACACTTGATCCTCAGTGTTTTGGAGGACAAGCAGCCTAGAAGGGTCACTAGACCTGTTGTTGCTTGATTTCCTTTGTACTCCTTTGTACTGTGAAGCACAGAAGTGGAGCAGCTTCAGAGATGGAGTTGCTTCGAGTCGTGAAGCTTTGCATGTCTCACTCCCTAGACTGGAGCAAGACCTCACGGGCCTCACCGTGTTCAGCGGTAGAGTGTAAAGGCTATCAGCCTATGCCCGAGAGGGAGTAGTAGTTGGAAAAAAAAAAAAAAAAAAAAAAACATATTTTGAAGTTGAAACTTGTCTTTCACAGAACATTAATGAGGAAAACCGATCGTAATTTTATTGAGTGAATAGGAAACATTAATTCGTGGGTTGATGAGTAGGGAAGGGAGGGCTATGCTGAAGATTGTGAAGACTAAATACGTAAATAAATTGAGTGTTGTATTTTTGTTTTGTAAACAAACAGGGCCAGATGGAAATAGCTGATTGATGAACAGATAAATATTCAATCTTCACAGCATGCGAGTTTAGAAATGAGAGAGAGAGAGAGAGAGAGAGAGAGAGAGAGAGAGAGAGAGAGAGTGAGGGGGGGGGGCGGGAGAGCTAGATCATGTGGTAGATAGTATTTAAGAAAGAGGGGGTGATAGATAGATAGATAGATAGATAGATAAAGAGAGAGAGAGAAAGAGGGGGGGAGCTAGATCATGTGGTAGATAGTATTTAAGAAAGAGGGGGTGATAGATAGAGAGAGAGAGAGAGAGAGAGAGAGAGAGAGAGAGAGAGAGAGAGGTACAGGAGGCCAGCTATCACACCACTCTTTCATTACCCCGTCACCGCTTTCTCAGGTAATTTGTTAATTATATGGTCTATTACCGTCTATCTCACTCCCTCCCTCACCCAACGTCACGTCACCCTCTCTCTCTCTCTCTCTCTCTCTCTCTCTCTCTCTCTCTCTCTCTCTCTCTCTCTCTCTCTCTCTCTCTCTCTCTTAAAAACTTAATTCAAGTGTTCAAAATCATCAAAGGCATCGACAATATGAACTGTAGTAAGTACTTCACTATCGACCAATCTAATTACACGCGGGGAAACGGTTGCAAAATTATTGGTAAATTTTAACTCTCGCACGAATCTAAAAATTTCTTCTTCAATCGAGTTGTCAACTTGTGGAATGGGCTTCCCCGAGACGTTATAGACTGCAGCACCGTTGATTCATTTAAATTCCGCCTAGACAAATATCTTGCATCAAACCCGCGACTGACTGCGTTTGTAAATGAATAACTTTATCCTCCCCTCAGTTACTAACCCATATGTCCCCTACTAACTTCCTAGTCCTGCCACGTTAGTGGCAGGGCAGTAGTTCCCTTTCCAATGTTCCCTTACCCACTCTAAACCACTGTTTGGACACTTGATCCTCAGTGTTTTGGAGGACAAGCAACCTAGAAGGGTCACTAGACCTGTTGTTGCTTGATTTCCTTTGTACTCCTTTGTACTCTCTCTGTATGTATGTAGACGTGTTATATAATGGTAAATTGATTGATAATTTTATGAATATGTGTGTGTTTATTCCACGAACCGTATAATTATATAATATACAATACATATAGATAAACACATTGATAGGTAGCCAAATAGGAAGACAGATACACTCACACTATTGATAAATATATATACTCAGCAGGACTCGAACCACCGACAGTCAGGAGAAAGAGATTTTTTTTTTCTAACGAAAAATTTATAAATTTATCTCGAAGGGCGATGTAGGGGGTGTTTTTTTTAACATTTGATAAAGGTTTAGCGATGAGACTAAACATTAAATAAATGTATCAATAAATAAACCGGATAACGACACCTACCCCCTTAGCCTACCAATATCGCCGCCATGACCATCTTTTCATTATTCTCTCACTTCCTACACTGTAAACATTGAGTGTTATAATGTAACACATATGATACACACAACACACATGACACACACAACATACAACACACATAACACACAACACACATGATACACAGAACACAATACACATGATACACAACACACAACACAACACACATGATACACATAACACACAACACACATAACGCAATACACATGATACACAACACACAACACAACACACATGATACACAACATACAACACAACACACATGATACACATAACACACATGATACACATACCACATATGATACACATAACACACAACATACAACACACATGATGCACATAACACATATGATACACATAACACAATACACATGATACTCAACACACAACACAACACACATGATACACAACACACAACACAACACGCATGATACACATAACACACAACACACAATATACAACACACATGATACACATTACACATAACACAATACACATGATACACAACACAATACACATGATACACAACACACCACATATGATACACATAACACAATACACAACATAACACACATGATACACATAACACACAATACACATGATACACATAACACAATACACAACATAACACATGATACACATAACACAATACACATGATACACAACACACAACATAACACACATGATACACATAACACAATACACATGATACACAACACACATGATACACATAACACAATACACATGATACACAACACACAACATAACACACATGATACACATAACACACATGATACACATAACACACATGATACACATAACACAACACACATAACACAACACACATGATACAAACAACACACAACACACATGATACAAACAACACACAACACACATGATACAAACAACACACAACACACATGATACAAACAACACACATGATACACATAACACACATGATACACATAACACACAACACACATGATACACATAACACAATACACATGATACACAACACACAACATAACACACATGATACACATAACACAATACACATGATACACAACACACAACACACCACATATGATACACATAACGAGTATTTCAATTGTTAAGTCATCAAACTAGAGGGGCACTTGGGAGAGCACGTACGGTTGCGCTAATAAGTCATGTCCCAGCTGCCATTACGTTTGCCTCGTTCTGTGCTGTAATAATGTCTGTCAGATATAAAGCTATTAGCTTAATCAATAACCCTGCAATCACACAGGACCTTCCTACATTATCCATACGAAGAAACGTTGCATCCCTTGCATTATTCTACAGATATTTTCACAGCAATTGTTCCGAGGAACTTGCTTCAATTGTGCCGCCTCTTCACATCTTTCCCCGTAGAACTAGGGCAGCTGAGAGCGCCCATGAATTTACACTTTCTCCTCCACAATGCAGAACTTCTGCTTATCAGAATTCATTTATCCCCAGAGCTACTACTCTTTGGAATTCACTTCCCTCGAATTGCTTTCCACAAACTTACAATCTACAAATGTTTAAATCCAGTTGTTAACAAAAAAATATGAATGGAGGATGCCTTTAGGCACATGGACCTTTTTGTTTTATCTGTGTTTTTCCTTCCTCCGTTCATTGTCTCTTAAAAAAAAAAAAAAAAAAAAAATTGAATACGGTGGTTAAGTGTAGGAATAGGTCTCGAAATGATTAATTAAGTTTATATATTGTTGAAACTAATTTTGGATCAAAATATACTTGGTGCCGAGACATCACTTATTAGGTCGATTGTACATCCGCCTGAGCTGACGGAGGTGTGGGCTCTACCGATCGCCTCTTAAGGGGGGGATGGGCCGATTTTCTGGACCACTTTCTCCCTCATGTTTAGCCCCATTAGTTTTCAGATGTTAAGAAGTTTGCCCTATTAGTTAGTCGATTTTAAGACCTTTCGCCTCATTTCTTCGTCAATATTTAGACCTTTCGTGCTATTTAGGTGTCGATTTTTTCCCTGGCGAACGATAGTGAGCCTGTAATGTTGGAAGAATCGGCCTTCGGCCGGGACATTTTTCTGCCGAAAAATATACAAATTAATCTAGAAGGGGGATCTAATGGATTTTGTTTTTGTTTTAATTTGATGGAGGTCTAGGGAGGAAACTAGAAACATAATGAATACATGCAAAAATCGCCCAAAAAATGAACCATCCCCCCTTAAATAGAATCACTTCTTCCATGGAGCATATCTTATCTGCACACCCAATTTCGTGAAAATCGGTTCATAATTTTGTAAACCATCTGTGTTGGCAGAGGTATAATATGCTCTCTGACTATCACCTAAATTGACCACTTGCGAGTTTCATGCTATAAGGAAGTTGGAGCCGTGAACATCGATATTAAACAGAAATGCAATAATAATGTATGTTTCTGATGGTATGTTGAATAGGGTTTTATGTAATTATATATGTACTACGACCGTATTTTAGCTGTAAATTATGTTATATATCGATGTCTACAGCTCCAACTTCCTTATAGAACGAAACTCGCAAGTGGTCAATTGAATTACTTCTTCCTTGGCGCATAATATGCTATCGGCACACCAACTTTCTTGAAGATGGGTTCATAACGAGATATCTTGTTTACAGACAAACGGAGGCAAAAACATAACCTCCGTCCAACTTGGTCGGCAAAGGTAATTAGCACACTTACCCGATTAAAACACTTCTATTTGTATCATATATTAAAACACTTCTATTTGTATCATATATTAAAACACTTCTATTTGTATCATATATTAAAACACTTCTATTTGTATCATATATTAAAACACTTCTATTTGTATCATATATTAAAACACTTCTATTTGTATCATATATTAAAACACTTCTATTTGTATCATATATTAAAACACTTCTATTTGTATCATATAGTTTACATTTAACCACTCAATGGTTACAGTGCACCTTCTCTCGTTTGTTTCCTCCCTCCATTCCTCCTTTCTCCCTCCATCCTTCCCTCCCTCCCAACTCCTCTTTCCCTCCCTCCTCACTTCTCTTTCTCTACCTCCCTCCTTTCTCCTCCCTCCCTTCCTCCTTTCTCCCTCCATTCTTCCCTTCCTCCCAACTCCTCTTTCTCTCCCTTCTAACTCCTCTTTCTCTATCTCCCTCCCTTCCTCCTTTCTCCCTCCATTCTTCCCTCCCTCCTAACTCCTCTTTCTCTCCCTTCTAACTCCTCTTTCTCTACCTCCCTCCCAACTCCTCTTTCCCTCCCTCCTAACTCTTCTTTCTCTACCTCCCTCCTAACTCCTATGTCCCTCCTACCCTCCCTCCCTCCCTCCCTCCTTCCCTACCTCCCCCCCCCCATATTTTCACCCTCCCTTCCTCTCAGTTTTTCCCTCAATTTTAGACCATAAATTTTCCTTAATTTCCCTACGGTTTTCCTCCTTCCCTCCCACTGAATGACTCTCTCTCTCTCTCTCTCTCTCTCTCTCTCTACTGATGCTAGTGACAGTAATTAACAAATATTGTATATTTTTCAGTCACTCATATACACAGACACACATACATTCACTTTCACACACACACACACACACACACACACACACACACACACACACACACACATATATACCCACTCACACACAAACCGTCCATAAAGCTCCCGAAAACACATATATATATTTCTCCCCAATAACCCCAAACACCGAGAATGAATTGGACCATTACCATTATTTTCCGATATATGACAGTATTTCCTCTTATAGTTTGGTTATTTACCTTTTTGTCTTCTTCTTTCTTTGCCGGTTCGTCTAAAAAAGAAAATGGCCGTCCCAACCGGATATGAGTTTAGACCGTTCAAAACAAACCGATTGGCAATCTATAAATCCTTCCGACTGTGACCTTTAGCCCTTTCAGTCTACGAGGAAGCCGTTATTTAGTTTGTTTTGGCTATCATTAGACGATTTTACTCAGCTTCAGAGGGGCTATTAAGGGGAGATTTCCACTTGAGGGATTTTTTTCTTGACTCCTTTCTCCCTCATGTTTAGCCGCATTGTTTTTCTAATTTTAAGACGTTCGCACCATTATTTTGACGATTTTAAGAACTTCCGACCCATTTATGTCAATTTTAAGACCTTTTGTGCCATTTTGGTGTCGATTTTATCCTGGCGAGCGATAGCGAGCCTGTAATTTAAGAGGAACCGGCTTTCAGCCGGGACATATTTCTACCGAAAAATTTACAAATTTATCTTGAAAGGGGCTCAAGGGGGTGTAATCTTAAGCTTGATGGATATCTATAGACCAAACTAAAAACCTCCCCTTAAGGGGGATGGCCGTGTATATTTGCTCATTTATTGTATATTTTTGTATTATTCTTTTAGTTTCCTCACTAGACTTCCAGCAAACTTAAAAAAAAAGTTCCCAAGACCCTCTTTCAAGATAAATGTTTACATTTTTCGAAAGAAAAATGTCTCGGCCGAAGGTCGGTTCCTCTTAAATTAAAGGCTCGCTATCGCTCGCCAGGAAAAACCGACACCTAAATGACACGAAAAGTCTTAATATTGACAAAGAAATGGAGCGAAATGTCTGATAATCGCCAAACTAATGAGCCGAACGTCTTAAAATCTGAAAACTAGTGGGGCTAAACATGAGGAAGAAGGGGAACCAGAAAAACTACCCATCTCCCCTTAAGAGTCGAAGGGGTAATGTCTATTGTAAGTGACCTCTTGCGAGTTTCAGGCTGTAAGGAAGTTGGAACTGTAGACATCAATATTTTGCAGACTAAGCCGGCCAAAATACGGTTGTAGTGCATATATAAATACGGTTGTAGTGCATATATAAATACGGTTGTAGTGCATATATAAATACGGTTGTAGTGCATATATAAATACGGTTGTAGTGCATATATAAATACGGTTGTAGTGCATATATAAATACGGTTGTAGTGCATATATAAATACGGTTGTAGTGCATATATAAATACATAATGCTAAATTCAACAAACTATTTATCCATCATATGCTCACATTATTACTGTATTTTCACTTAGTGATGATGTTTATGGCTCCAACTTCCTTATAGCCTAAAACTCGCAAGTGGTCAGTAATTTGTCAGTGATACATAAATAGATATATATCAGTTACTTATTGGTGATGTATGCGTATGTATATGCCTGAGCATGTATATATATATATATATATATATATATATATATATATAATATATATACTGTATAATAATATATATATATATATGTATTTATACAGTGTATATATATATACAGTATATATATATATATATATATATATATATATAATATATATATATATATATATATATATATATAATATATATATGTATAATTGTATATATATATATATAATGTATATTGTGTATATCAATGACAAATTACGGAGAATATCAAGTTATGTATCACCAACAAAGTACTGATAATATATATTTGTTTATAACCAACAAAGTACTGATAATATCTATTTGTTTATAACCAACAAAGTACTGATAATATATATTGTTTATCACCAACAAAGTACTGATAATATATATTGTTTATCACCAACAAAGTACTGATATATATTTGTTTATCACCAACAAAGTACTGATAATATATTGTTTATCACCAACAAAGTACTGATATATATTTGTTTATAACCAACAAAGTACTGATAATATCTATTTGTTTATAACCAACAAAGTACTGATAATATATATTTGTTTATAACCAACAAAGTACTGATAATATCTATTTGTTTATAACCAACAAAGTACTGATAATATCTATTTGTTTATAACCAACAAAGTACTGATAATATCTATTTGTTTATAACCAACAAAGTACTGATAATATCTATTTGTTTATAACCAACAAAGTACTGATAATATATATTTGTTTATCACCAACAAAGTACTGATAATATATATTTGTTTATCACCAACAAAGTACTGATAATATATATTTGTTTATCACCAACAAAGTACTGATAATATATATTTGTTTATCACCAACAAAGTACTGATAATATATATTTGTTTATAACCAACAAAGTACTGAAACTAACCCACTGGTACCCCATCACCTGAACCGAATGCTAGTTTCCGTAATTAACCCGTGTTAGGTAATCCCCCGTGAGATTACCTGGCTTAATTATTGGTATTTACTGGAAAGAGGCATAGCTGAGATGGTTGGGGTGGTTAGGTTAGGTTGGTGTGTTATGTTATTAGTAGAGTGTGTGTGTTGTTGGGTGCGTGTATGTGTGTGTGTGTGTGTGTGTGTGTTGGCAAGAGGCATAGCTGAGATGGTTGGGGTGGTTAGGATAGGTTGATGTGTTATGTTATTAATAGAGTGTGTGTGTTGTTGGGTGCGTGTATGAGTGTGTGTATGTGTTTGTGTGCGTATGTGTTTGTGTGCGTATGTGTGTGTGTGTGTGTGTGTGTGTGCGCGTAAGTTATTACTGCCACTACTTTTACTCTTAATCTTATATATTAATTCATTAATTTAATTGGAGGTGTTTAGTGTTTGAGTGAAATTAATATAAATAGAATATCTACCTATCCATCTAGAAGCTAATCAATATATCCGTTTTCTATCTACTATAAAGGTAAATGCATTTGGTGACCGGTCAACTCAACCAGTAGACCATTTCAACCAGTAGCTCTCAACCAGTACCAAACCAACCAATACGGTTAGGTTAGGTTAGGTTAGGTTTTACTATATGTTGGCACTGGTTTGGTTGGTCTGGGTTAATTTGGCACTGGTTGAGAGCTACTGGTTGAAATGGTCTACTGGTTGAGATGACATGGAACCAATGCATTTGTCTATTTGTATTCATCAGGCATTTAAACCCACATGTTTCACTATGGGTAGTTAGCTTACCAAACTTGTATTCACAACAATGTTAATTTTCCACCCTAATTATGTTGTCTCTGTTCTACGTATTTATGTACGGTTTATCTATATATTAAATACCGACAAGTGACTTAACCTAACTCACTCGTGATCCTATTACTCAAACACAATGATAGTCTTAGTAATTAACTCGTGTTCTGTAATCTTCCGTGAGATTAGTTGGGAGCATTATAGGTATTTACTGGAAAGAGGCACAACAAAGATATATATATATATATATATATATATATATAGATATATATATATATATATATATATATATATATATATATATATATATATATATATATATATATATATATATATATATATATATTTTTTTTTTTTTTTTTTTTTTTTTTTTTTTCTATATTCCAACTTACTTCCTCTCGGGCATAGGCTGAGAGCCTTAACATTCACCGCTTTACAATGAACAGTGAAGCCCGTGAGGTCTTGTTCCAGTCTAGGGAATATATATATATATATATATATATATATTTTTTTTTTTTTTTTTTTTTTTGCCGGACTCCTTGATCACCCAAGGGATGACCACGAATGAATCGCATGTTTTTGTTGTTGTTGTTGTTGATGTTGTTGTTGTTGTTGTTGTTATTATTAGTGTTGTTGTTGTGTGTGTGTTTGTGTTATTACAATGTTGGAGTTATGACATTACCCTCCTCTCTGTCGGAAGGATGTGGGTTTATATATCGGTCATTGGTTTGTTGTCTGTCGGTCTAACCTCATATCCGGGTCTCTATTTTTTACACCAACCTAACCCATAAAAAAAGGTTCCTACAAATAATGTCATAATCTCAAAATATGATGATAGTGCCATTCCATTACGGCTTGTGTGTGGATGTTGGGTATTATACGGCCAGGATACCATTATGTTTGGGTATGTTAATATCGTAGGGTATATTTAACGTACGGTAACGAGGATATCATGCGGATCTAATATACTTATCCGATATTTGTGTATGGAAAATGTATTGTAAATTTGAGATAATCCAGATATATTTTCAGCGACAATAATTTATATATAATTATATATATATATTTATTTATTTATTTATTTATATATATATATATATTTTTTTTTTAAAGATATATGGATAATAGAGTTAAATGACATATTATTTCGTATGTTAGAAAGAACCGTCGTTACAAATGTTTAATGTATTAAATGTCAATTTGTATTGACCAATATATATTGGAGGGAAGCTCAGGCATTACCAGAGAATACTGGAGGAAAAATATAAGTAAATATTGCATTGAAATAGCAATGTCAAATGTAAGAAAATATTGGAATACAGGTACACAATTTTATACACCTACATAATTATTAATACATTTGTTCATAGATATAGTTTATACTTAAAAAATTACAGACATTAGTTCACACATACTGCCCGCACACTTTCACACACACATGCATGGAGAACAATAGACACAGGACACGTACATATCATACACAAACACACACACATAGACACACACACACACACATAGACACACACACACACATGCATGGAGAACAATAGACACAGGACATGTACATATCACACACACACACACACACACACACACACACACACACACACACACACACACACACACACACAGGTATGTGCCAAGACAAGGAAATAAGACTGAAAAGATAAAAGACTGGTTTAATGATAAATGTAGAATAGCTAGGGATTATTATGTTCCTTCCAACAACCAACCATACTCCTAAAATCGATTAATGAAATTTACAAACACATGTGGCAGTCCGTGGACTCGAACCCAGGATGCTCACACCGAAAATCAACACCTTATACATCGCACCACGAAGACAGATAAGAGAAATAAGGCATGGAACATAGCCAGAAGAAGGAGAAATGAACAGACCTGGAATACATATAGGAACCTAAGGAACGAGTATGTCAGAATTAGGAAACAGGAAGCAAGAAATTATGAAAAAAACATTGTGGAAAAATGTGTAAGTGATCCCAAATTGTTCTACAGGTATGTAAATAGCAAAATGAAGGTTAAGGACAAAATAATGAAGCTGAGGGAAGGAGACAATATTTATGAGGGTGATGAGAAGATATGTGAGGTTATGAATAATACATTACATTCAGTTTATGCTATGGATGAACAATTTTTAGAACCAGAGATTATATACCAAAATTATGAAAAATTGGGGGATATTATCTTTCAACCAGAGGAACTACTAGAACTTATGAAGGGACTAGATGTGAGAAAATCTATGGGCCCAGACAATATAGCAGGATGGATTCTAAAAGAATGTGCGGAGGAATTGGTAAAACCTTTATATGCAATAATTAAGTATTCTATTGAAGTTGGAAAATTACCACTAGACTGGAAAAGGGCTAATGTAGTACCAATCTACAAAGGTGGGAGTAGGGAGCAGCCGCTAAACTATAGACCAGTGTCACTGACAAGTGTTGTTTGTAAAATGTGTGAGAAGATTATTAAGAAAAGATGGATAAAGTACTTAGAAGAAAATAATTTACTTACTGTAAGACAATTTGGATTCAGAGAGGGTAAACCATGTGTTACTAATCTGCTGAGCTTTTATGATAGGCTGAGAGATATACTACAAGAGAGAGAAGGATGGGCGGACTGTGTGTATCTTGATATAAAGAAGGCCTTTGACAGAGTTCCTCATAGTAGACTTAGATGGAAGTTGAAGAAGTTTGGAGGGGTTCAGGGTAATTTGTTGAAGTGGATGGAGGACTATCTCTCTGGAAGACAGATGGGAACCATGATAAGAGACAGCTTATCAACATGGAGGGATGTTACAAGCGGAGTTCCACAGGGATCAGTGTTGGCCCCAATTATGTTTCTGGTCTATATAAATGACATGCCAGAGGAAATAAATGCATACATGAATATGTTTGCTGACGATGCCAAAATTATGAAACATATAGTGGACGAAAACAGTTGTAGAGAGCTACAGAGTGATCTGGATAAGATAGACCGATGGAGCAAGATATGGAAATTAGATTTTAACAAAGATAAATGTCATGTGATGGAAGGGGTGTGAGTAAAAGAAGACCTCATTGGGAATATAAACTAGGAGAATGCACGATTAACCCCTCAGAGAAAGAAAAGGACTTGGGCATTATAATACAGGGAGATCTTTCACCCGAGAGCCATATTAACAAAATTGTGGGAGAAGCTTATGGCCTGTTGAATAAAGTAAAAATAGCATTCAACTATTTGAATGAAGAGATGCTAGTAAATATAATAAAATCAATGGTGAGACCTAAATTGGAATATGCGGCAGTGGTGTGGTCACCCCATCTTAAAAAACACATAATTAAGTTGGAGAAAGTACAGAGAGCTGCAACGAAGATGATTCCAGAACTAAGAGAACTGACATATGAAGAGAGATTAGAGAGATTGAATTTGCCAACTCTAAGTGAGAGAAGAGAAAGAGGGGATATGATTATGATGTATAAATGTGTTAGGGGATTGGAAAGGATAGACAAGGAGGACTTTATCGAGGGAGATAAAGGGAGGACTAGAGGACATAGTTGCAAGTTAAAGAAAGGCAGATGTAAAGGAGATGTGAGGAAATTCAGCTTTCCATATAGAAGTATTAATATGTGGAATCAGTTGGATGATGAAGTGGTGGGTGTGGGGAATATCCACATTTTTAAAGCCAAATTAGATAACAGAATCTTTGGAGGCGGGACAATACGATCCTAAAAACTCAAATCCTGTATACTACAATTAGGTGAGTACAATTAGGTGAGTACACACACATGCATGGAGAACAATAGACACATGACACGTACATATCACACACACACACGCACACACACACACACACACCCACATAGACACACACACGCACACACACACATTTTTTTTTTTTTTTTTTTTTTTTTTTTTCTATATTCCAACTTACTTCCTCTCGGGCATAGGCTGAGAGCCTTAACATTCACCGCTTTACAATGAACAGTGAAGCCCGTGAGGTCTTGTTCCAGTCTAGGGAGTGAGACACGTGAAGCACGTAGAGTACAACTAGCACCTGCCATCTTGCCTTCACATGAGGCACGGTGCTCACTCATGGCCCGAAACGACCCCATCTCTGAAGCCACCTCGTTCCCGTGCTTCACTGTCTCACCCCTACACTCGGACTCTCACACTTACACACACACACAACGCCACCTGTTGAGCAGATAACTCATCAGGCATTGCACCCCTATAGCATATATTGAATATGGGAATATTCATACAGTGCTATTTAATCAGGGAACAATGAGGGTATTTTATTGACGTTTCGGTGGGCTTGTGGTAATGCACTGATACTAGGTACAGCACAAATTCCATCCCAATAATATCTTCCCATTGATACATCGGGATTTGAACCCGGGACCTTTGGATTACCAGGCCAGTGGCAAGACCACTCCACCACACCTCCCCTAACACATAAATGCATAGAGAACAATAGACACATGACAGGTACATATCACACACACACACACACACACACATAGACACACACACGCACACACACACATACACATACATGCATGGAGAACAATAGACACAGGACACGTACATATCACACACACACACACACGCGCGCGCGCACACACCCACATAGACACACACACGCACACACACACATACACATACATGCATGGAGAACAATAGACACAGGACACGTACATATCACACGCACACACACACACACATACACACACACACATACACACACACAGACACACATACACACAGACACACACACACTTAGTAATTCCCTTCAATATGCACACACACACACACACACACACACACACACACACACACACACACACACACACACACACACACACACACAGTAATTACCTTCAATGTCCAATTAGGGCCAAGAGTACATGGTCACTGGGAGGCCATTTACCGGGTGTTATAACGAGAGAGAGAGAGAGAGAGAGTTGATAGTTGATGAGTTTATTATACACCCACAATACATTACAAAGGTGCTCACCGAACCAATGTCTGGCTCTCATGACCATCAAATTACAGTAATTATGTCATAGTATTGTACTCAAATAAAGCATCACTAAATAAAAATATCAATCTCTATTTCATATGTGCTCAACTATAATGGTGATCCCGACACTGACTTACGGAAGCGAAGCATGGATGTTTGAGAAGAGACTGGGACCAAGAGTGAGAGGGGTGGAAATGAGTTACTTGACAAGTGCGTGCGGAGTTACATGGAAGGATAGACAGACGAATGAGGAAGTAAGAAGGAAGTGTGGTGTAGAGGTAGATGTGCTGGAAAGGGTGAAAAGGAACACCTTGAGATGGTTCGGCCATATGGAACGTATGGGAAGCGAGAGAATGACTAAGAAGGTGTACGAGAGCGAGGTGGAAGGACAGAGAGGGAGAGGTAGACCGAAAGAGAGGTGGAAGGATGGAGTGAGGAAGTATATGGATGAAGGCGGTGCTGGTTGGGAGGAAGGTCGTCGACTGACTGAGGACAGAGGTGCATGGGGGCGGTTCGTTCGTGGCCACCCCTTTGAGGATCACGGCGTTAGGCAATAGATAGATAGATAGATTATTATTATTATTATTATTTATTTATATATTCGAATTTTTTGACAATGCACTAGTTTTTTTTATCACTCTTTCATTGCAATCACAACCCATTAGCTTTTGATTGATTGTTGAATAGATGAGTGTTGCATGCTCCAAGATAACATTGACAAAGGCATATATAATAGGGGCCTAATAATCACATGTAATCAGGCTACAATAGGGGCGTGATTATGTTAGTGAATATATAATCACAGGTGGGAGATGAGAGGTGAGAAGAGTGTTGTAAGATGATGCTTTGTTGAGAGAGAGAGAGAGAGAGAGAGAGAGAGAGAGAGAGAGAGAGAGAGAGAGAGAGAGAGAGAGCGCAATACTCGTTAACCCTCTCAGACATATGACGCGATTTTGAGCCTATTGGGGATACTTTAAAGCCTTTGTTACCATCAGGGGTATTTAAAACCTTTAGTTTAGTTACTTCAACCTCTGCAGTTGTCTTTGAGTTAGCTGTGGGCAGAAAACTAATTTTTGGAGAGGTAATTATAAGAGTGAGAGAACTATATTTCTTATTGCTAATCTGGCAACCTCTGCGTCATAAATGCGTGAAAGGGTTAACTGAGCTACCAAACACCATAGTCTGTTCAGTATACTGTAATTAGGCCAACAATATTGACCACTATTAACTTCTAAAACTCAAGAAGGACTAGAGTACTCGAGCTAATATTTCTACCATTTGGGAAGAGTCAGCCAAGGAATAAGTGTGAAAATGTACAGCCCAGTTTGTTGAAGCCCTTTTTGAGTTACAGAAATTAGGCGTAAACATGTGTGGTCTAATCATACTGAATATACTATAAGAGATGATAGTGTATGCAAAATACTTAAGGGGAGATTTCCACTTGAGATTTTTTTTCTGGACCCCTTTCTCCCTCAGGTTTAGTCCCATTGCTTTTGATATTATAAGACGTTCGCCCCATTAGTTTGGCGATTTTAAGAACGTTCGCCCCATTTCTGACAATTTTAAGACTTTTCGTGTCATTCAGGTGTCGATTTTTTCCTGGCGAGCGATAGCGAGCCTGTAATTTAAGAGAAATCGGCCTTCGGCCGAGAAATTTTTCTACCGAAAAATGTATAAATTTATCTTGAAAGGGGGTTTAGGGGGTGTAATTTTAAGCTTGATGGAGGTCTAGAGAACAAACTAGAAACCTCCCCTTAAGGAAAGCCATACCGTCTACTTAAGCAATATATGTGGGGCAAAATCGATGTAAATATAATAATTTGTAATTGAATTGAGTGATAGCAAGTCAATCCATTGTTAATCGTCGGCACTGGAAATAAATTGTTGGCTTAATTAATATCTTGACCTTTTAATGCAAATATATTATACTTTCTAAGCTGAATGAAATATCTTGGGTCTTAGCTAATGGATGATAGAGAATATAATACACTGGTAATCTAGAAACAAGTTTTAGTAATTGTGGCTTACTACAACTCGTTCTAGACTACCATTGTGTTAAGGGGAGGTTTTTAGTTTGTTTCCTACTCCTTCAGCAATCTTAAAATTTCACCCCCTTGACCCCCTTTCAAGATAAATTTGTAAATTTTTCGGTAGAAAAATTTCCCGGCCGATGGCCGGTTACTCTTAAATTACAGGCTCGCTATCGCTCGCCAGGATAAAATCGACACCTGGGAAAGGTCTTAAATTTGACAGAATGGGGACGGGGATACAAGAGAGAAAGAGAAAAAGGTCAAGAAAAAAGTCCCTCAAGTGGAAATCTCCCTTTAAGGTGATGTCACACGAGCGTATTTTCCGTCAATTTTCGATGGGCAAGTTTGATCTCTTACCATATTGAGGCTCTTTCGCATTGACATCGGAAACTAGAACGAAGGTAGATTATGCTGGTTCCATTGCATCTCAACCAGTAGACCATTTCAACCAGTAGCTCTCAACCAGTGCCAAATTAACCCAGACCAACCAAACCAGTGCTAAAATATAGTACTAACCTAACCTAACCTAACCGTATTGGTTGATTTGGTACTGGTTGAGAGCTACTGGTTGAAATGGTCTACTGGTTGAGTTGACCGGTCACCGATTATGCTAGGTTGTTTAATTATCATGAAGTTATTATTGTGAAGCTGCCAGACTACAATTGCCCGTAAAAAAATTATTGAAAAATCGCTTGCATGACTCCACCTTTATAATTATGTAGTATGTTATACATATATACATATTCTCAAAGAATTACAGGCTCGCTATCGCTCGGCAGGAAAAAAATCAACACCTAAATGGCACGAAAGGTCTTTATTATTGACAAAGAAACGGGGTAAAAGGTCTTAAAATCGCCTGCCTGCCCATGTGTGAATCTCTGACTGACTGACTGATGGCTAGAGTAAAGATAGAGTGAATCCCTACTAGTAAAGATAGAGTGAATCCCTACTAATAAAGATAGAGTGAATCCCTACTAGTAAAGATAGAGTGAATCCCTACTAGTAAAGATAGAGTGAATCCCTACTAGTAAAGATAAGAGTGAATCCCTACTAGTAAAGATAGAGTGAATCCCTACTAGTAAAGATAGAGTGAATCCCTACTAGTAAAGATAGAGTGAATCCCTACTAGTAAAGATAGAGTGAATCCATACTAGTAAAGATAAGAGTGAATCCCTACTAGTAAAGATAGAGTGAATCCCTACTAGTAAAGATAGAGTGAATCCCTACTAGTAAAGATAGAGTGAATCCCTACTAGTAAAGATAGAGTGAATCCCTACTAGTAAAGATAGAGTGAATCCCTACTAGTAAAGATAGAGTGAATCCCTACTAGTAAAGATATAGTGAATCCCTACTAGTAAAGATAGAGTGAATCCCTACTAGTAAAGATAGAGTGAATCCCTACTAGTAAAGATAAGAGTGAATCCCTACTAGTAAAGATAGAGTGAATCCCTACTAGTAAAGATATAGTGAATCCCTACTAGTAAAGATAGAGTGAATCCCTACTAGTAAAGATAGAGTGAATCCCTACTAGTAAAGATAGAGTGAATCGCTACTAGTAAAGATATAGTGAATCCCTACTAGTAAAGATAGAGTGACTCCCTACTAGTAAAGATAGAGTGAATCCCTACTAGTAAAGATAGTGAATCCCTACTAGTAAAGATAAGAGTGAATCCCTACTAGTAAAGATAGAGTGAATCCCTACTAGTAAAGATAGTGAATCCCTACTAGTAAAGATAAGAGTGAATCCCTACTTTATAAACTATGCATATGTAATTACCCTCGCACCTTCCTCCCTCCCCTCCCTGCCCCTTGCCTGTCTGCCCATAACACACTCCATACATCTCACCACACCGGTGTTTAAGGGGGGTGACCTGTTTTTGTTCTGTCCTTTTCTATCTTTCTCTGGCTTGTATCCATTTGGCCCCATTCAGCCTACTGTTTTAAGACGCTTATACCCATCCAGGTGTCAATTTTTTACTGGTGAGCGGTAGCGAGCCAGCATATATTTTATTTTTGTTTGACAGCAGGCTAAATTTGTACATTTTTCGATAGAACAAAATTTCGGCGAAGCCGGATTTCTTCATATAATGCTGGGTCGCTATCGCTCGCCCGGGAGAAAACGACACCCAGATGGGGGTAAACGTCTTAAAATACTTAACTGAATGGGGCCGAATGGATACAAGCCAGAGAAAGAGAGAAAAGGACAGAAATAACAAAAAGCAGGTCACCCCCCTTAAGGGGATAGGGGTTATTTATTGGTCTATTTGCTTATGTATTCATTTATGTTATAGTTTCCTCGCTAGACCTCCATCAATCTTTAAAAATATACACCCCCTAGACCCCCCTTCAAGATGAACGTGTACATATCAACACCTAATTGGCACGAAAGGTCTTTATATTGACAAAGAAATCGGGGCAAAAAGGTCTTATACTCGCCAAACTAATGAAACGAACGTCAACAAATGTCGAAGCTGATGGGACTAAACACGAGGGAGGAAAAGCAACTCCCTCCCCCTGAAGCCCATGAAGAATACTCCCTCAAGCTACCATTTTGTCGCCCTTTACTGGCTGACGAGGGTATTTTTTTTGCAACTGGGTTCGGAGAGTCTGTTACTGTACAACATAGGCACGGCCACACTGTATGTCTACTAACCTATACACACAAATCTATGAGATGTTTTAGCTTTTTGTTTTTTCTTATATATGTTACACTCATTACACTCATAGGAAACACTGCCGCCCCCATCTTTTTGTATTTATTTATTTATTATTAAATATATGTTGCAGTTTCTACAGTACATGCATACTGTATTGTAAGAAGAACTCCTGTAACCTGCTGTTTAACCCTTTCACACACATATGACGCAGAGGATGCCAGATTGGCAATAACAAATAGAGTTCTCTCACTCTTATAATTACCTCTCCAAAATTAGTTTATTTTTTTTTCTGCCACACAAGCTAACTCAAAGAAACTGCGAGGTGGGTTGACGAGTAAGTAAACTAAAGGTTTCTAAATACCCCTGATGGTAACAAAGGCTTTAATGTATCCCTAATAGGCTCAAAATCGCGTCATATGTCGGAGAGGGTTAATAAAGATGTGGATTTGGATAGAGTAATTTGTAGATTTATATTATATAGCTGAGACATTTATAGACATATATATATTTAGATAATATATTGTATATAATAATATTTTGTTTTAGATATAGATTTTTTTTTTATGAAAAGTTGGTTAAAGATTTATATGGCTATATGAATTGGTGATATATTCGCGAATTACGGCATTACCACACCCGGGTTACGGAAAAATAGTCTGGTTCGCCGGTAACGTATGGTAACCGAGCAAGCCGCGTAATTCGACCTGTCGGGCTTCGATCCAACGCCGTGTATCGGGAGAGTTGTTGTTTCTGCAAGAGACTCTGAGATGCATGTGCCGCGTACATGCCCCCCCCCCCCCCCTCTCTCTCTCTCTCTCTCCCCCTCCCCCCCCTCTTCGCTCTCTCTCTCTCTCTTCCCCACGGGGCACCTCTCCAATCGGGTCTCTCCACCCAATGCCTTCCCACGAGTTCCCAAACTCTCTCTCTCTCCTCTCTACCTCTCTACCCCCTTTCCTCCTCTCTCCCCACCCTCTCGTCAAAAATGTCAATGCTACAATTTCCTCTCTCTCTTCTCGCCTGTCCTTCCTAACCTAAACCTACATAAAGTTGTTAAGTATTAGCAAGCATAGTGCTGCTGAAAGTGTTAATTGCGTCAAGCTTTTAAAATTGCCCCGGTTCTTCCTAAAATACAGGCTCGCTATCGCTCGTCAGGCAAAATTCGACACCCAACTGGAGCGAAGGGTCATATTTTTGGCAAAGGAATGGGGAATGGTGTTTAAATATAAAGTGTGTAATAAACGGTTTGTATAATATTTGGAACACTTTTTCAAGATTAGTTAATTATTTTGTGCCCGTGTATTATAAGTGTGTTTGTAATGAATCCCATATTAAAGGGGGTCACTGGCTTTTTGTTATCTTTCTCTCCTTTTCTCTCTTTCCCTGGGTTGTATCCATTCGGCCCCATTCAGCCAACTGTTTTAAGACGTTTATCCCTATCCAGGTGTCGATTTCTTCCTGGCAAGCGATAGCGAGCATTGTATGGAGAAATCCGGCTTCGCCGGAGACTTTTTTTCTATCGAAAAATGTACAAATTTAGCTAGCTGTCAAAACAAAAATATATATATGCTTGCTTGCTACCGCTCGCCAGGAAAATATTGACACCTTGATGGGGCTAAACGTCTTACTACAGTAGGCTGAATGGGGCCGAATGGATACAAGCCAAAGAGAGAGGGAGAGAAAGAGAAAACAAGCGAGGTGGGCTCCCTTAAGGGGAGGTATTTAGTTTGTTCCCTAGACTTCCATCAAGCTTAAAATTACACCCCCTTGAGTCTCTTTCAAGATATATTTGTACATTTTTCGGTAGAAAAATGTCCCGGCCGAAGGCCGGTTCCTCTTAAATTACAGGCTCGCTATCGCTCGCCAGGATAAAATTGACACCTGAATGGCACGAAAGGTCTTAATATGGGGTGAAAGTTCTTAAAATCGCTAAACTAATGGGGCAAACGTTTTATAATATCAAAAGCAATGGGGCTAAACATGAGGGAGAAAGGGGTCAAGAAAAAAATCCCTTAAGTGGAGATCTCCCCTTAAAGAAGTTTTTTTAAATATGTTCCAATAAATACGCTCTTAATATGTACCCATTATGTTACAATCAATCTCTTCTATATCTACCCATTATGTTACAATCAATCTCTTCTATATCTACCCATTATGTTACAATCAATCTCTTCTATATCTACCCATTATGTTACAATCAATCTCTTCTATATTGCACACGAATTATCAACAGTGTATTTGTCACGAAACCAACATGGCGTACGCTAGACGTCATTCTCCACTGCGCTCCCTACATCCGGCTTAGAACTGGCTTGGAATCCCCGTAAGTGTTATGGATGTGGGACTTTTTGGCGCTAATTTCAAGGGAGAATGACAATACGCGCGCTGATTGGCCGCCGGGAATTGCAAGCCCGGCGGTGATTGGTGCTGGGGTGGTGGAGGGAGTGTTGCCATAAGGGAGGGTGCGGAATTACTCGTGTGTGTTATGGTCTCAATGTACTGTATAGTCTGAAGGCACTCCTAAATAAGAGTGTGTCTGAGAACATAGGAAAACGAATAGATTTGTAGTTGTATATTTGTGTGTGTGTGTCTGCGTGTGTGTGTTTGTGTGTTATCTGTGAATGAGTATCCCATATATTGCTGAAGATTACCTCCATTATAAAACTATAATATATATACAGTATATATATATATATATATATATATATATATATATATATATATATATATATGTGTGTGTGTGTCTTTAACTCAATAAAGACAAGAGCAAGTGGGCTGTATAAATTATGTCCCCACCTATTTCCTGGGTGACTCTTCCCGAATGGTAGATATATTAGCTTGATTAGGCTACTCTAATCGTTTTGGCCTACTACTTTAGAACAGGGTATAGTCTAATCTTTCTATAACAAGGCTTGCACATTATATTGGCCAAGATTGTCCCTCTCCGTGTTTTTCTTCAATTAAAACTATTATTGATCAGAGGTAGAGTGGTTTTGGTTTGGATGTAGCGAATGAGATTTATTTTTTTATTTTTTTTTGAGTTATCAGACTGCAATATTCCCCCCCCCCCCCCCCCACCTCTCTCTCTCTCTCTCTCTCTCTCTCTCTCTCTCTCTCTCTCTCTCTCTCTCTCTCTCTCCTTGACACCCATATTAGAATAAGCAAGCCAAAATTTACGATCAGCATTTTACACCGGAAAAAATAAGACGTCGCGTCCATTTGCATTAAGGCCGAAAATAAACGGGTTTCGTTCGTGATTCTCGACCGTAAATGCTGGGCCACTCTCTTCTATAGGACGAATCCACCAGTTTTTTTTTTATTTTATTTTTTTTAGTTTTTTTTTCAAGCGCCCTATTGTCTTGTCTGGCTTCAGTTCAAATGAACCCTCTCAGTACGATGACGTATTTTTCAGCATACTCTGGTTACCATTAGATGATTTTCTTTAGCTTATATTCCATCTCTGGGACTCAAAGAGGTAAATAATATCTCAATTATCCATCTAAATAATTTTGGTCCTTCTTAACTGCATGAAATTGTCTATCGTAAACCAAAATAAAAGATAAAACAAGAGTCATCGTGCGGAAGGGGTAAAGGCAACATACACTGAAGAGGGCTCTAGATGATCCGAAACTGTCCTGTCTACAATGAGAAGTATATGTTCTGTATATTGGTTTATATTTCCAGTCTTGTATTTGCGACACTGGGATTGTTTTTTCTCCAAGTCATGTTATTTTCTATTCAACCCTTTCAGTACAACGGCCTTTCTTTCTATTCAACCCTTTCAGTACAACGGCCTTTCTTTCTATTCAACCCTTTCAGTACAACGGCCTTTCTTTCTTCTTCCTCAGGCTATCAACCCTTTCAGTACAACGGCCTGGCCTTTCTTTCTTCTTCCTCAGGCAATCACTATACTCTGTTTCATTTCATCTGACGGTAAATTAAATCCCTTAAGGGAGCCCACCTCGCTTTTTTTTCTCTCTTTCTCTCCCTCTCTCTCTTTGGCTTGTATCCATGCGGCCCCATTCAGCCTACTGTTTTAAGAAATGTACCCCCATCCAGGTTTCAATATTTTCCTGGCGAGCGGTAGCAAGCCAGCCAGCATTATATATTTGTGTTTTGACAGCAAGCTAAATTTGTAAATTTTTCGATAGAACAAATTCTCCGGCGAAGCCGGATTTCTCCATAAAATGCTGGCTCGCTATCGCTCGCCAGGAAGAAATCAACACCTGGATGGTGATAAACGTCTTAAAACAGTTGGCTGAATGAGGCCGAATAGATACAAGCCAGGGAAAGAGAGAAAAGGAGAGACATATAAAAACAAAAAGCCGGTGTCCCCCTTAAAGCAAAATTATCTATACATAATGGACAAATATGACACCACTATAGACTATATCACACAGTTAAGCCGGTATCACATGAGCGCTTTTTCACTCAACATTTATACTCAACACTAGTCTGGCAGCTTATTAGATCGATATTTATACTTTATTGGTTACCTAAATTCATCTACCATCAATCTAGTTTCCGATACCAGTGCAAAACATTCCAGAAATGTTGCCAGAAAAATGTTGATCATCGAATGTTTACTATAAAAGCTCTCGTGTGATACCGGCTTTAGGGTTATGCTCTTCCTCTGATTCTTAGTGGCCTCTCCTACGCTGAATTTAATCGTGTATCCCCCCCCCCCTCCCCCCTATATTCTGGCTACTATTAGACGATTTTATTCAGCTTAAAATGGGCCTCCTGAAATGAACAGGCTTCGAGCTATCTCACTCAACTTTGTTTTCACCACCACAGATCCTTCTTCAACTGAACATAATCGTCTAAATATAGCTAAAATTATATTAAAATGTCGTCGCCGGTACAGAAGGGGTTAATTTAGTACAAATATTTGCATTATAAAGTATATAATATTTCCTGTGTACAAGCTACAAGATATCAAAATGAAGGGCATGTGTTCTAATATATAAGTTAAGAAATTATATAACTAATCCAATATATAGAATAATTGATGGAAATAATTGTGATCTTTAACATTTATAATATCAATTTAATTTAGACAGCATTTAAAAGATATATACAGTATAAATAAATATATTTATATACTGTATATATATATATATATATATATATATATATATATATATATATATATATATAGAGAGAGAGAGAGAGAGAGAGAGAGAGATGATTAGCGAATTAATAGATGAGTAACGGGGCGATAATTAGAGAGAGAGTGGCCGAGAATGGAGGGAGGGAGAGGAAAAGTAAGATATATGAGAGATAGAGCAAAATGTGAGAAAGCTTTAAAATATAGGTAAAAAAATTGTGTCGGTGTGTTAGGGGTGGGATGCAGGGTAGGTGTTAGTTGTGTGTGTGTGTGTGTGTGTGTGTGTGTGAAAGAGAAAGGGGTATGCGATAGAATTCAAATGAAGACAATGCGTAAATTGCATATAAGTAAAAGCGAATAAAGATAGACAATATATATAAATATATATATATATATATATATATATATATATATATATATATATATATATATATATATATATATATATACTGTATATATATACAGTATATATATATATATATATATATATATAGATAGATAGATAGATAGATAGATAGATAGATAGATAGGTAGGTAGGTAGATAGGTAGGTAGGTAGGTAGGTAGATATAAAAAAAGATGCTTATAAATAATTATTATATACATAAGTACTGTAAAAAAAATTACATTGAGTATATAATACCGTACAGATAGATAGGTATAGGTAGGTACAGGTAGGTATAGGTAGGTACAGGTAGGTATAGGTAGGTACAGGTAGGTAGGTAGATATAGAAAAAGATGCTTATAAATAATTATTATATACAGTACATAAGTACTGTACAAAAAACATATATATTGCGTATATTATACCGTACAGACAATGGAAAGTTCAGATTGCTTGAAAGAAAAAATAGGCTATATATATATATATATATATATATATATATATATATATATATATATATATATATATATATATATATATATATATAATATATATATATATATATATATATATATATATATATATATATATATATATATATAAATGTAAAAACAAAAAAAAGACACGGAATTATGAGATATTCTATGCTGAAATTGTGTAGGAACCTGAGAGAATAAGAGTTTTAAGGGACAGTGGTTATTTTGGGGGGTCTATATTTATTATTGGGGGTCTATATTTATTTTGGGGGGGTCTATATTTATTTTGGGGGTCTATATTTATTTTGGGGGGGTCTATATTTATTTTTATATTCATTTATTTTTTAGTCTCCTCCCTGGACCTCCATTAAACTTAAACAAACATCCATTAGATCCCCCCAAGAGATTAATTTGTATTTTTTTCGGTAGAAAAATGTCAAGGCCGAAGGCCGGTTCCTCCACAATTATACGCTCGCTATCGTTCAACAGGAACGAAAGGTCTTAATATTGACAAAGAAATGGGACGAAAGCTCTTAAAAGCAACAAACAAATGGGGCAAACGTCTGAAAATCTCAAAGCTAATATAAGCTAAACATGAGGGAGAAGGGGGTCCAGAAAAAACGACTACCTCCCCCTTGAGGAAGAAATACAGGCGACTAAAATATATATATATATATATATACGAATACAATATAGCGAGGTTGATATGAAGCAAAATATAATGTCAATTCAAACTGTATAGGACAAAACAAAAACAAAAATAACTGAATCAAACGAATATGAAAGTAATAATATTGAGCTAATGATATGATAATGCATTATATACCTAAAGTTAATGTTATAGGAAGAAGCTTCATCTGTATTCAGTACACGTGTATAATACAAATATTTATGATGGGTTATGGTGTTATAAAGTGATTACATGCTTTGTATGGAATTATGTCGTAGGGAAATTTCATACTGTACAAAAATGTCATACTTTATATCGAAAATTACAGACGCTTGATAGCAAGAAATAAAAGTTAAATATTAATTACGTGTTTTGTATTGAATTATGTCGTAGGGAAATTTCATACTGTACAAAAAATGCATAGTTTATATCGAACATTACAGACGCTTGATAGCAAGAAATAAAAGTTAAATATTAATTTCATCAATGTGAAAATAATGAACGTTTATTACTAACAAGTGGGCCATATTTTGTATCCTCATGTCAGTAAACAGATAATTAGTTTGTATATCGTAGGAATATAAATGAAATATCAAATGTAAGGATATAATTGGTATTAGAAATAGTATAACCGTATCTAATGAGAAAAGTGAACTCTGAATATAAACTGTAATAAAGACATTTAAAAGACAACCTTTTATTCTGAAATATTTAAGAGGAAGTCCAATAACATTAAATTTTACTAGCGTGACGATTAATACTATATATTTGCGTTTATAATATAATGTGCTATATATATCTATATATATATATATATAGATATATATATATATATATATATATATATATATATATATATATATATATATATATATATATATATATATATATATATATATAAGAACTGCAGAAACTATAAACTAAAACAATAACTTAGATATGTAGGATTAACTAAATTAGAATATTAAGTTAATACCCATTGGAACACTGAAACACATGTATTGGTAAATTTGGTTTCAGGAAAATTTTAATTCACACCAAAACAATTTATTACACTGTTGACTGGTGAATTATCAGTATTATTCTAGATGGTTTATTAAAATTAAGAATGGATTATTGGAGAAACTTGATTATTTTGTATAGTTTTTAACCCTTTGATTCTTCAACCGAGTCAAATTAGATAAATATATTTGACATTAACATTGATATTTTTCTTAAGGGGAGACGGTCGTTTTTCTGGTCCCCTTTCTCGCTAGAGTTTAGTCCCATTAGTTTTGAGATTTTTAGACGTTTGGCCCATTTGTTTGGCGATTTTAAGACCTTTCGTCCCATTTCGATATAAATTTTAAGACCTATCGTGCCATTTAGGTGTCGATTTTTTCCGGGCGAGCGATAGCGAGCCTGTAATTGTAAGATTGTCTACCGAAAAATGTACAAATGTATCTTGAAGGGTGGGTCTAGATGTTTGTTCTAAGTTTGAGGGATGTCTAGCGAGGAAACTAAAAATTTAAGAATGAATGAATGTATAGGCCCAAAAAAAGTCAGTGTCCCCTTAACACCATTAACTCACAAAAATCTGAATTACGATGCAATTGAAAACTAAACACCAGCAGAAAATACAGAACATTCAAAACAAACTGAAAACAAAAAAATTAAGTTGATAGTAAATGCGAGGCGGGGTGAATAGGGAGTGAGATTGCTATAGTCCGTCCATTTTAGGTTGGCCAAAAATCATAAACCACTAACCTCTGTAACTCAAAAAGGGCTAGAGTAATCAAGCTAATATATCTACCATTTGGGAAGAGTCAGTCAAGGAATAGATGGGGAAATTTACAGTCAATTTGCTCTAGCCCTTTTTGAGTTACAGAGGATAGTGGTCATGATTGCTCGCCTACATACAGCGAATAGACTATACTAGAAAATCTTGCGAGGAAATAAAATAGGACACATCATGAAAGAGACATTAGAAAGATACATGATCATATAAGATACATGATACATGATATAAGATACATGATCATATAAGATACATGATACATGATATAAGATACATGATCATATAAACAAAAATGAAATATAATCATTGAGAAAATATAACTTTACTAAATATTTGTAAGTATATGTAATTTAAAATAGATCACCAATTATATGATGAAGTATGGAAGACAGATAAAATAGAGAAGAACTTTACAATATTCAAAGTGTATTAAGTGGGATAATTGAGGACAGCTAAGTTGAAATATACTAAGGGGGGTCACCGGCTTTTATTATATCTGTCTCCCTTTCTCTCTTTCCCTGGCTTGTATCCATTCGGCCCCATTCAGCCAACTGTTTTAAGACGTTTATCCCCATCCAGGTGTCGATATTTGCCTGGCGAGCGATAGCGAGCCAGCATTGGTATGGAGAAATCCGGCTTCGCCGGAGAAATTTTGATATCGAAAAATGTACAAATTTAGCTTGCTGTCAAAACAATATATATATATATATATGTGTTGGCTCGCTACCGCTCACCAGGAAAATATTGACACCTGGATGGGGATAAACGTCTTAAAAAGTAGGCTGAATGGGGCCGAATGGATACAAGCCAAAGAGAGAGAGGGAGAGAAAGATCAAACAAAGCGAGGTGGGCTCCCTTAATGGAAATGGAAATCGATGCCAGTATTATTTTGCATTAGACATGGCCAAAATAATAAGTGGGAAGAGTCAAAGTTATTAGGATTTTATGTATGTGTATATATATTTATTATATTTGTATTCATCGATTTTATTTTAGTCCATTCCGTTATTCATTTATTTTTAAGAGAAAGGGGATATTTACGTTAGTTATTGAAGTATATGCAAATGACACATTACAGTAATGAACAAATCGTGAAATGGCAGGAATTGAAGAGTGGTAATTTGGTAAGGCTTTTATAATAGACTGAAAATGAATATTAAAAGACACGGGAAATTGAAGAGAACGAGCGTTAATAATACATTTGCATTATTAGTTATACAGTATACATTGTGATTACTGATACAATCAAATCAACTACCTACAAAAAGTGTAAGAGAGAGAGAGAGAGAGAGATTTACATACATAAATTTACATACATAGATTCACATAGATACACTGGCCACACAGATCTTACGAACCAAACGAGGTGGTCAGGACCTAATTCTAGAGAGAGAAAGAGAGAGAGAGAGAGATAGAGATAGAGATAGCTCCCCCTCCACCCTCCATATCGTAACTCCTACCTCAATTAAGGTTCATTACAAATTGGCCACCACTTACTCTAACAACCCCGGGAGAGAGAGAGAGAGAGAGCGAGAGAGAGGGGGAGGGGGAGAGAGATAACAGGAATTTAAGCACTATAGCAGAGAAGAGAGAGAGAGAGAGAGAGAGAGAGAGAGAGAGAGGAGGGGGAGAGAGATAACAGGAATTTAAAGCACATATAGCTATATAAGAAATTATTACAGATGAGAGAGAGAGAGAGAGAGAGAGAGAGAGAGAGAGGAGGGGGAGAGAGATAGAGAGAGAGAGAAGAGATAGAGGAGGAGAGAGAAAGGTGGAGAGGGGAGATAGAGAGAAGAGAGAGGAGAGAGAGAGAGAGAGGGATGGGAGAGAGATAACAGGAATTTAAAGCACATATAGCTATATAAGAAATTATTACAGATGAGAGAGAGAGAGAGAGAGAGAGAGAGAGAGAGGAGGGGGAGAGAGATAACAGGAATTTAAAGCACATATAGCTATATAAGAAATTATTACAGATGAGAAAGAGAGAGAGAGAGAGAGAGAGGGGAGGGGGAGAGAGATAACAGGAATTTAAAGCACATATAGCTATATAATAAATTATTACAGATGAGAAAGAGAGAGAGGAGGGGGAGAGAGATAACAGGAATTTAAAGCACATATAGCTATATAATAAATTATTACAGATGAGAAAGAGAGAGAGAGAGAGAGAGAGAGAGAGAGAGAGGAGGGGGAGAGAGATAACAGGAATTTAAAGCACATATAGCTATATAAGAAATTATTACAGATGAGAAAGAGAGAGAGAGAGAGGGGGAGAGAGATAACAGGAATTTAAAGCACATATAGCTATATAATAAATTATACAGATGAGACAGAGAGATGAGAGAGAGAGAGAGAGAGAGGAGGGGAGAGAGATAACAGGAATTTAAAGCACATATAGCTATATAATAGATTATTACAGATGAGAAAGAGGAGAGAGGAGAGAGAGAGAGAGAGGGGGGGAGAGAGATAACAGGAATTTAAAGCACATATAGCTATATAATAAATTATTACAGATGAGAGAGAGAGAGAGAGAGAGAGAGAGAGAGAGAGAGAGAGAGGGGAGGGGGAGAGAGATAACAGGAATTTAAAGCACATATAGCTATATAATAAATTATTACAGATGAGAAAGAGAGAGAGAGAGAGAGAGAGAGGGGAGGGGGAGAGAGATAACAGGAATTTAAAGCACATATAGCTATATAAGAAATTATTACAGATGAGAGAGAGAGAGAGAGAGAGAGAGAGAGAGAGAGGAAGGAAGGAAGGAAATAGGATTGAGTTGATAATATACAGTATATAGTTTAAAAATAAAATCATTACAAATGAGAGGGAGATAGAGTATGAGTGAGTGAGTGAGTGAGTGAGTGAGTGTGGGTGGGGGGTGAGGGGGGGGGGGGTCCCCCAGGCCAGGTAGCATCATACCATAACATTAACAATCACAGCATACCTAACCCTTAACCCCTTCTGTACAGGCGACGTCATTTGTATTTTTTTGTTAGCTACATTTAGACGATTTTGTGCAATAGACTAAGGATGTGCAGTAGTAGAAAGGGTTAATTAAGATAGTTCGAAGCCTGTTGATTGTTGGAGGCCCTTCTGAAACTGAATAAAATCGTCTATTAGCAGCCAGTTTCACACCAAAAAAAGACGGAACTGGTACTGAACGGGTTAATATCACTATACGCATTTCATTTAGTTATCTATTTCCATATATTTTTAACCGGGCAAAATTGTCCTCCGTTGGCAGCTCAATTTTCACTAACTACTGGCAAAATATGTAACTACTGTGTCTCTGCATCATGTATGTTGCCAGGTTGTCGTTATTAATAACATATTTGGCCATAACACGTCGTAACGGGTGAGTAATTAAGGGGAGATGGCTCGCTTTTCTGGTCCCCCTCCTTCCTCAAGTTTAGCCCCATTAGTTTTCATATTATAAGATGTTCGGCCCATTAGTTTGACGATTTTAAGTCGTTTCGCCCCATTTCCGTATCAATATTAAGACTTCTCGTGTCATTTGGGTATCGAGTTTTTCCTGGCGAGCGATAGTGAGCCTGTAATTTGAGAGGAATCGGCGTTTGGCCGGGACAGTTTTCTATCGAAAAATGTACACATATATTTTGAAGGAGGGTATTGGGCGGGTCACGGGTGTTTCTTTAAGTGTGATGGAGGTCTAGGGAGGAAACTAAAAATACAATAAAAATATACATAAATGAGCAAATAAATACGCCCATCCCCCCTTAATTAAGATAGGAACAAGCCATTTTCTAACCAGCTTGAACAAATAGACTACTGTATAGCTCTTCACTGTGGTAACCCCTTCTGTACCGGCGACGTCCTTTTAGCTTTCTTCCGGCTACTATTAAACGATGTTATTCAGTTTTAAAAGGGCCTCAAGCAATTAACAGGCTTCAAAAGTATCTCACTCAACCCTTTTTACTACCACCGATCCTTCTTATACTGTCCACACCCGTCTAAATATAGCCAGCATATAATTAAAAGGGCGTCGCCGGTACAGTAGGGACCAGAAGTATAATACCGCTCGGCAACCGTAATCAGTCATACCCAAAATATAATAGAAAATACGTCATGGTATGGAAAATGGGTTGTTATTTAGTGTATTAAGGGGCTATTTATATATATATATATATTTTTTTTTTTTTTTTTTTTTTTTAATTCAGTTATTCATATATTTTTTAGTTTCCTCGCTAGACCTCCATCAAGCTTTAAGAAAACACCCTCTAGACCCCCCCCCCCCCCTTCAAGATAAATTTGTACTTTTTTCGGTAGAAAAATGTCCAGGCCGACGGCAGGTTCCTCTTAAAATTACAGGCTCGCTATCGCTCGCCAGGAAACAATCGACACCTAAATGGCACGAAAGGTTTTAAATTTGACAACGAAATGGGGCGAAAGATGTTAACATCGTCAAACTAATGGACCGAACATTATATAATCTCAAATCAAATGGGGCTTAACACGAGGAAGAAAGGGGACCAGAAAAAATGACCCATCTCCCCTTAAGAAGTATATTAACCAAATGATCATAAACCCAATAGATAATCAGACCCTATCAATTACTACTTCTATCAGTGGGTAATTTACGTTTAGGGGGGGTGGGACCTGTTTTGTTTTTTATTTCTCTCCTTTTCTCTCTTTCTCTGGCTTGTATCCATTCGGCCCCATTCAGCCAGCTGTTTTAAGACGTTTACCCCCATCCATGTGTCGATTTCTTCCTGGCGAGCGATAGCGAGCCAGCATTGTAAGGAGAAATCCGGCTTCGCCGGAGAAATTTTTCTATCGAAAAATTTACAAACTTAGCTTGCTGTCAAAACAAAAATATATATATGCTGGCTCGCTACCGCTCGCCAGGAAAATATTAACACCTGGATGGGGGTAAACGTCTTAAAACAATAGGCTGAATGGGGCCGAATGGATAAAAGCCAAAGAGTGAGAGGGAAAGAAAAAGAAAAAAAGCGAGGTGGGTTCCCTTAATGATGCAACACCTATATTAGTGCCAGTAATCAGAATGGCGGGCTGGTCATTAGCCCCCCCCCCCCCCCCTGTCTGGTAATTTACTCTGTAGGCCTGTGTTTGTCTGTATTAGTTATGTAGTTATATTGTGTTTTATTTGTGGAACTATGGTTTATTATAATGGTTTTGCGTTACTTGTAAAGTATATATATATATATATTATATATATATATATATATATATATATATATATATATATATATATATTATATATATATATATATATATATATATATATATATATATATATATATATATATATATATATATATATATATATATACTGTATATGTATATTATGATGTATTAATATTTGTTTTTCTTTATATATATACAGTATTTGTATGCATATAGCTACTCCTATCACCTTTGTTTTCCTAATTACCGGGCCAGGCACTTAACCCATACTGTACCGGTGACGATCTAATTACCGGGCCAGGCACTTAACCCATACTGTACCGGTGACGATCTAATTACCGGGCCAGGCACTTAACCCATACTGTTCCGGTGACGTCTAATTACCGGGCCAGGCACTTAACCCATACTGTACCGGTGACGATCTAATTACCGGGCCAGGCACTTAACCCATACTGTACCGGTGACGATCTAATTACCGGGCCAGGCACTTAACCCATACTGTACCGGTGACGATCTAATTACCGGGCCAGGCACTTAACCCATACTGTACCGGTGACGATCTAATTACCGGGCCAGGCACTTAACCCATACCGTACCGGTGACGTCTAATTACCGGGCCAGGCACTTAACCCATACTGTGCCGGTGACGATCTAATTACCGGGCCAGGCACTTAACCCATACTGTACCGGTGACGATCTAATTACCGGGCCAGGCACTTAACCCATACTGTACCGGTGACGATCTAATTACCGGGCCAGGCACTTAACCCATACTGTACCGGTGACGATCTAATTACCGGGCCAGGCACTTAACCCATACTGTACCGGTGACGATCTAATTACCGGGCCAGGCACTTAACCCATACCGTACCGGTGACGTCTAATTACCGGGCCAGGCACTTAACCCATACTGTGCCGGTGACGATCTAATTACCGGGCCAGGCACTTAACCCATACTGTACCGGTGACGATCTAATTACCGGGCCAGGCACTTAACCCATACTGTACCGGTGACGTCTAATTACCGGGCCTGGCACTTAACCCATACTGTACCGGTGACGATCTAATTACCGGGCCAGGCACTTAACCCATTCTGTACCGGTGACGTCTAATTACCGGGCCAGGCACTTAACCCATACTGTACCGGTGGCGTCTAATTACCGGACCAGGCACTTAACCCATACTGTACCGGTGACGTCTAATTACCGGACCAGGCACTTAACCCATACTGTACCGGTGACGTCTAATTACCGGGCCAGGCTCTTAACCCATACTGTACCGGTGACGTCTAATTACCGGGCCAGGCACTTAACCCATACTGTACCGGTGACGTCTAATTACCGGGCCAGGCACTTAACCCATACTGTACCGGTGACGTCTAATTACCGGGCCAGGCACTTAACCCATACTGTACCGGTGACGATCTAATTACCGGGCCAGGCACTTAACCCATACTGTACCGGTGACGATCTAATTACCGGGCCAGGCACTTAACCCATACTGTACCGGTGACGATCTAATTACCGGGCCAGGCACTTAACCCATTCTGTACCGGTGACGTGTAATTACCGGGCCAGGCACTTAACTGTACCGGTGACGTTTAATTAGCGGGCCAGGCACTTAACCCATACTGTACCGGTGACGATCTAATTACCGGGCCAGGTACTTAACCCATACTGTACCGGTGACGTCTAATTACCGGGCCAGGCACTTAACCCATACTGTACCGGTGACGATCTAATTACCGGGCCAGGCACTTAACCCATACTTTACCGGTGACGTCTAATTACCGGGCCAGGCACTTAACCCATACTGTACCGGTGACGTCTAATTACCGGGCCAGGCACTTAACCCATACTGTACCGGTGACGTCTAATTACCGGGCCAGGCACTTAACCCATACTGTACCGGTGACGATCTAATTACCGGGCCAGGCACTTAACCCATAGTGTACCGGTGACGTCTTTTTCATCATATTCTGGCACCTATAGGACGATTCTATCCAGCTTAGGATAGACCGCTAGCAATCATTAGGCTTCAGACTATCTCAACCAAACCTTTTAACTACCACAGATCCTTCCTAAGCAGCATAATATCGTCTTAAGGGTAGATCTCCACTTGAGGGATTTTTGTCTTGACCCCTTTCTCCCTCATGTTTAGCCCCATTGCTTTTGATATTATAAAACGTTTGCCCCATTAGTTTAGGGATTTTAAGAACGTTCACCCCATATTAAGGCCTTTCGTGCCATTCAGGTGTCGATTTTATGCTGGCGAGCGATAACGAGCCTGTAATTTAAGAGGAACCGGCCTTTGGCCGGGACATTTTTCTACCGAAAAATGTACAAATTTATCTTGAAAGGGACTCAAGGGGGTATAATTTTAAGCTTGATGGAAGTCTAGGGAACAAACTAAATACCTCCCCTTAATATAGCTAGAACAAAATATATCAGACGTCGCTGGTACTGGAAGGGTTAATCACCTCCTCTAGTCTAAATACGTAGTACCCAAAGGCTCTCACTTTTCTCGCTATATATAAATATTCACGAACATTAATATAATAATATAATATAATAATATTATGGTCATAGTAGGTTATCCAAGACCAAATGGTCTTAGTAGGTTATCCAAGACCAAATGGTCATAGTAGGTTATCCAAGACCAAATCGTGTGATATAGAAGTTCAATTCGCCACCGAGCATTAAACGGTCTATTCACATTTTCAATTAGTCAACTATTTTATTGTCTATTTCTAGCGGCTCTCCTATGATGTAGTTTACTTCAGCTTAAGGGGAGACAGACCGTTTTTTTCTGGACCCCCTTCTCCCTAATGTTTAGCCCCACTAGTTTGGAGGATTTGAAGACGTTGGTTCCAGTAGTTTGGGGATTTTATGACCTTTCACCCCATTTCTTTGTCAATATTAGGGCCCTTCGTGCCATTTAGGTGTCGATATTTCCTGGCGAGCGATAGCGAGCCTGTAATTTCAGGAGGAATCGGCCTTTGGCCGGGACATTTTTCTACCGAAAAATTTACAAATCTATCTTGAAGATGGGTCTAGGGAGTTTTTTTCTAAGTTTGATGGAGGTCTAGGGAGGAAACTAAACAAATATATGAATAAATGAATACACCAAACAAACGGTCTGCCTCTCCTTAAGGGGGGATGGGCGTATATATTTACTGTTTTATGTATCGTTTTATTATTTTCTTACTTTCTTCGCTAGACCTTCATCAAGCTTAAACAAAAACACTCTCTAGAATTTTTACAGTTTTCGATAGAAAAATGTCCTGGTCGAAGGCACGTTTCTCTTAAAATTACAGGCTCGCTATCGCTCGCCAGGAAGAAATCGACACCAAAATGCCACGAATGGTCTTGATATAGATACAGAAATAGGACGTAAGGTTTTAAAACCGACAAACTAATGGGTCGAACGTCTTAAAATCTGAAAACTAATGGGGCTAAACATGAGAAAGGAGGGGGAACCAGAAAAAACGACCCATCTCCCCTTAAGTTGGGAGTTTTTATCGCCAATTTACAGTGGTCAACATTTTGTGGTTTTCTTTTATTGTTTGTATTCTAGTCTATATATATTTTTGTTTCCATCTGAGGGTAAATTGCCATGTTACTACCTTGGTTACTCAGCTATTACGTAGGTTTTGTAGCGAAATATGTTGGTAATTGTGAAAACTTGGCATTAGTGCGACACGGAGACGCAGGAGTTTCATATTTGTCCAGTAAGGGGAGACTGACCGTTTGTTTGGTCTATTAATTCATTTATTCATATATTTTGTTTTAGTTTCCTCCCTAGACCTCCATCAAGCTTAGAAAAACACCCCCTAGACCCCCTTCAAGATAAATTTGTACATTTTTCGGTAGAAAAATGTCCCGGCCGAAGGCCGATTCCTCTTGAAATTGCAAGCTCGCGATCGCTCGCCAGGAAATAATGGACACCTAAATGGCACGAAAGGTCTTAAAATTGACAACGAAATGGGGCGAAAGGTGTTAAAATCGCCAAACTAATGGGCCGAACGTCTTATAATCTCAAAACTAGTGGGTTAAGCATTAGGGAGAAGGGGGTCCAGAAAAACGGTCTGCCTCCCCTTAAGTATTGTAAAAATCGGCTGCTAAGGATTCAATTTACCATCAACTAATAAATAAACAAAATAGGAAAAGTGGGGATTGGGCCTGAGCATATAGATAGATAGATAGATAGATAGATAGATAGATAGATAGATAGATAGATAGATCAACTGAAGACAAATAGTTATAGTATCGAACATTAGAATGGAGATGGATTAATTTAGGTGATATAATTAAAACAAAATATATATATGATAAATCTATTACCTTATAAACTATTTATTATTTCCTCGTATATTTTGAGTTGGCTATGTAAATCGCTTGTCGGTGGCTGGAGTAATTATTTATGTCGTCATCCGATTTAATAACTTAATTTTTACGATAATTTTACCAAGTTATGTTATTTTTTGCTTGTAAAATCATGGAAAGAGTCTGGTTCTAAACGTGGAATATTGATGCATTATAATTTGAGACTTTCTGGAGTATAATTTTACTATTTTTCACAAGTATTAATCACATTTATCTAATCGATGTATGCAAACATTAATTAAAAGTAATTATATACCAGTGGCGCTGTCAATATGTATACTTGCTTAATGTACAGTATATTTCAATGTTCATATATCACTATCGACTACGGTACTGTCTCTGTTCATTCAAATTTGTTATACTTTTGATCTTATTTGTAATCTAATTTTGTTCTTTCATAAAAGGTCAACAAAGTTCAGGTTCATATATAGTTCTGTATTCATATAATAACGTTAACCCTCTATATATATATGCCTTAATTGGCCACTGGATATTAAATTAATCTAGATCTAACCAAAGATGTGTATTTTATTTTATTGTTATTTGTTTTATTTATTTATTTATTTATTTTGGTTTTCAAGAAAGCTTTACGGTCTTCAAGTAATATAATTTAGTTTAAATATAGGCCATAGTTCTAGATAAAAAATGAAAGTTAAATTTTGTACTGTAGTATATTTAGGATTATAATTTGTATGACCTCGATAGAACGATAGGCTCTATAGTAGCCTTATGTCATGTATAATTATGCTATGCCAGGCTATGCTATTACTCACGAAGACAAGAAAATGGTTACTATTTCGCTTTCATCCACTCCCTTCCTTCCTCGTCCCCCTTTCCCCTTCCCTGGCCAAATTATCCCTGTGGGGGAGCGAATTTCACCTCTGATTACCGAGTTCTATATCAGCGCTGCGGTGTAATTAAAGATTTATATTATTTACTCTACTTAAACAACGCCGCTAAACATAACCTTCCGAGGACCATAAATCCGCGTCCCCCTCTCCAATATACCCCGCCACAAGAAAACGATAAATCTCCAGAAATACCGAATTGGACGCGGGGGGCGAAACTGTATTTAAGCGACGTAAACAACTCGACGCTTCCCGCCAAAACCTAAATGGCGGGAGTTTAGGGGCGCGCCACAAGGAACCCAGGCCCGCGAAAATAATTACAGGGTATCAGGGAAGGTAATAGAGGGGTTCAAAATGGGAGGGAGGGGAGGAGAATGGATGGAGAAGGAGGAAGGGAGGTGTGGAGAAGAGTGAGAGAGGAGGAAGGGGTGAGAGAACTCGTTTGTAAAATGCTCAACTAGCTTCTTGTACGACGTTGTAAAGAAATACCCCCTCGCGTGTTTTCTTCCAATGTACTGTGTAAATTTATATTTCTTATACTTGCAGTTTCACAATGTCTTAGCCTCTGCATGTAAAAGTATGATTATGTTTAGATTACTGGGGAAGAAACAACTAATTTCCACTTTTCTTTATTTATTTGATGTGATATTGTAGTGTAGAGATAAGCTATATGTAAAATAAGACTGTGATTGTACTTTCATCAATTATAGTAGTGCTTTATATGCGTTTAGAATCAACATGTTCGAGAGTTTCGTTATGACTCAAACATTTACTGGTACAAGCCTAATCTTTCTTCACGTGAAAGCACAGCAATGCAGGGATTTATTGCATACACGTTTTCGGGCATTTTATATTATTGTTTTCGTCTGTTTTGCTTTTAATGTTAGTGATACAGCTGTTGAAGACTTAACACAGTAATTATATAGTAGTTGATTTCTCGATACGTAATGGAGAATGTGAATTTCGTATGTACCATCTGCATCATATTAACACTTTCAAGATAGTATTGCACATACTGTATATACAGTATATATTGTCTTTTTTATCTGGCTAGTATTAGATTATTATATTAAGATTAGGAAGGGTAGGCCTATATGGAAGTCAGTGGGATAATTGCGATAGCTTTTATCCTTTTAATTCCCACAAATCCTTCCTAAGCTTTATATAATCATCTAATGATAGCCAGACTAAACTGTCAAAATGTGTGATAAAGGTTAAAACCAAGTTTGTTTTCATAATTAACAACACAAATCGCTACAAAATATCCGCAATTGACCACTTGCGAGTTTCGTTCTATAAGGAAGTTGGAGCTGTAGACATCGATAATACTCATAATTACCAGCTTAAAAACGGTCGTAATACATTTATAAATACATAAAACCCAATTCAACATACCTCTTCTCCATCAAAAACCTACATTATTATTGTATTTCTATTTTATATCAATGTTTACGGCTCCAGCTTCCTTATAGCCTGAAACTCGCAAGTGGTCAATTGCCAGATTATGAAGACAGGTTACCGTCACCTGAGAACACATATTATAATGCAGGTGCAACTATGCCCTGTTCCAAGTAGGTAGGCCAGGAATCCTCAACTCTAACCTCTGTAACTTAAGGGGAGATCTCTACTTGAGGGATTTTTTTCTTGACCCCTTTCTCCCTCATGTTTAGCCCCATTGCTTTTGATATTATAAAACGTTTTCCCCATTAGTTTAGCGATTTTAAGAACTTTCACCCCATATTAAGACCTTTCGTGCAATTCAGGTGTCGATTTTATCCTGGCGAGCGATAGCGAGCCTGTAATTTAAGAGGAACCGGCCTTCGGCCGGGACATTTTTCGGTACAAATTTATCTTGAAAGGGACTCAAGGGGGTGTAATTTTAAGCTTGATGGAGGTCTAGGGAACAAACTAAATACCTCCCCTTAAGGGCTAGAGCAAGTGGGCTGTTAATTTCCATACGTATTCCCTGGCTGATCCTTTCCAAATGGTAGACATATTAGCTGGATTACTCTTGTCGTTTGTGAGTTATGGAGGTTAAGGGGAGATCTCCACTTGAGGGATTTTGAGGGATTTTTTTCTTGACTCCTTTCTCCCTCATGTTTAGCCCCATTGCTTTTCTAATTTCTAAGACTTTCGCCCCATTATTTTGACGATTTTAAGAACCTTCGACCCATTTCTGTCAATTTTTAGACCTTTCGTGCCATTTAGGTGTTGATTTGATCCTAACGAGCCTGTAATTTAAGAGGAACCGGCTTTCAGCCGGGAAATTTTTCTACCGAAACATTTACAAATTTATCTTGAAAGGGGGTCTAGGGAGTGTAATTTTAAGCTTGATGGAAGTTTAGGGAGGAAACTAAACACCTCCCCTTAATGTTCAGGAGTTTTGGCACACTTACTTTAAACAGGGTATAGTAAGTGTAAATCATAATTAATAATAATACGGATACATAAAAGTCAATATATTCAAGGGTATGTCGATAGTGATTACTTGATATACAATGGTATCCTTATATACAATGGCTTTATCACTGCCAATGCATTGTGGTTATTAGTTTGCTCCCTAGACCTCTACCAAACTATAAAACAAAAATATATCCCCTAGACTCCCATTCAAGATAAATTTATACATTATTCGATATAAAAAAATTCTCGGTTCCTTCTAAATTACAGGCTCGTTATCGCTCACCAGAAAAGCGAAAGGTCTTAAAATCACCAAACTAATGGGGTGAACGTCTAAACATATCAAAACTAATGGGCCTAAATTTCAGGGAGAAAGGGGGGGGGGGGGGAGTCCAGTAAAAACCACAAACCTCCCTTTAGAGAGTACCGGGTATATATTAATATGGACACTTGAATTACCTTTTGCCTACCAAGGATTTTGGGTGAATTCTTTTTTTTTTTTTGGGGGGGGGGGATGTCATCCAATAATTTAGTAAATGAAGCTACTGATATATTTTCACTCAAGGGGGTGTTTTTTTCTGGACCCTCTTCTCCCTCATGTTTAGCACTACTAGTTTAATGATTTTAAGACTTTTCGCCCCACTTCTTTATAAATTTTAAGACTTATCGTGTCATATCGATGTCGAATTTTTCCTGGAAAACGATTGCGAGCCTGCAGTTAGGAGGAACTGGCCTTCGGCTCAGGTATTTTGCTACCGAAAAATGCACATATTTATCTCTAAGGGGGGGGGGGGTCTTGAGGGTAATCTTTTAAGCTTGATGGAGGTATACGGAAGAAACGTTGAATTATTTGATCTCTATGGGCATACTCCTTAAGTTGATCCTGTACATACATTAGTCTCGGTAGGGGTCAATTAAGGGGACAGTGGTTATGTTTTAGGTCAATTAAGGGGACTGGTTATGTTTTAGGTCAATTAAGGGGACAGTGGTTATGTTTTAGGTCAATTAAGGGGACAGTGGTTATGTTTTAGGTCAATTAAGGGGACAGTGGTTATGTTTTAGGTCAATTAAGGGGACAGTGGTTATGTTTTAGGTCAATTAAGGGGACAGTGGTTATGTTTAGGTCAATTAAGGGGACTGGTTATGTTTTAGGTCAATTAAGGGGACAGTGGTTATGTTTTAGGTCAATTAAGGGGACAGTGGTTATGTTTTAGGTCAATTAAGGGGACAGTGGTTATGTTTTAGGTCAATTAAGGGGACAGTGGTTATGTTTTAGGTCAATTAAGGGGACAGTGGTTATGTTTTAGGTCAATTAAGGGGACAGTGGTTATGTTTTAGGTCAATTAAGGGGACAGTGGTTATGTTTTAGGTCAATTAAGGGGACTGGTTATGTTTTAGGTCAATTAAGGGGACAGTGGTTATGTTTTAGGTCAATTAAGGGGACAGTGGTTATGTTTTAGGTCAATTAAGGGGACAGTGGTTATGTTTTAGGTCAATTAAGGGGACAGTGTTCATGTTATAGGTCAATTAAGGGGACAGTGGTTATGTTTTAGGTCAATTAAGGGGACTGGTTATGTTTTAGGTCAATTAAGGGGACAGTGGTTATGTTTTAGGTCAATTAAGGGGACAGTGGTTATGTTTTAGGACAATTAAGGGGACAGTGGTTATGTTTTAGGACAATTAAGGGGACAGTGGTTATGTTTTAGGTCAATTAAGGGGACAGTGGTTATGTTTTAGGACAATTAAGGGGACAGTGGTTATGTTTTAGGACAATTAAGGGGACAGTGGTTATGTTTTAGGTCAATTAAGGGGACAGTGGTTATGTTTTAGGTCAATTAAGGGGACAGTGGTTATGTTTTAGGTCAATTAAGGGGACAGTGGTTATGTTTTAAGTCAATTAAGGGGACAGTGGTTATGTTTTAGGTCAATTAAGGGGACAGTGGTTATGTTTTAGGTCAATTAAGGGGACAGTGGTTATGTTTTAGGACAATTAAGGGGACAGTGGTTATGTTTTAGGTCAATTAAGGGGACAGTGGTTATGTTTTAAGTCAATTAAGGGGACAGTGGTTATGTTTTAAGTCAATTAAGGGGACAGTGGTTATGTTTTAGGTCAATTAAGGGGACAGTGGTTATGTTTTAAGTCAATTAAGGGGACAGTGGTTATGTTTTAGGTCAATTAAGGGGACAGTGGTTATGTTTTAGGTCAATTAAGGGGACAGTGGTTATGTTTAGGTCAATTTACTTATATATGCATTTATTTTGTAATTACCTCTCTAGACTTCCATCTAACTTAAACAAAAAGCCATTAGTTCCCCCTTCGAGATTATAATTCGTACATTTTTCGGTAGAAAAATGTCACGGCCGAAGGCCGGTTCCTCCACAATTACAGGCTCGCTTTCGCTCGCCAGGAAAAATATATACAGCTAATGGGCACGAAAGGTTTTGATATTGACAAAGAAATGGAGCGAATGGTCTTAAAATCGACAAACTACTGGGGCAAACGTCTAAACAATTTCAAAACTAATGGGGCTAAACATGAGGAAGAAGGGGGACCAGAAAAACCCAGCCCATCTGCCCTCAAGGGAAATACCATAATACAGTAGCTCGTGAGTACTGACGCAAATGGAACAGTCACGTCAAGATTAACCCGTTCAGTACCGGGGATGTCCTTTGCATTATATTCTGGCAACTCTTAGACGATTTGTTTCAGCTTAGGAAGGACCTCTAGCAATAATAAGACTTCAAACTATCTCAACCAACCCTTTTAACTACCACAGATCCTTCCTAAGCTGCATAATATCATCTAAATATGGCTAGAATAATACATAGCACACGTCGCTGGTACCCAGAGGGTTAATTACTTGCAATAACCAATCAGGAAGCTCACCTTATACCCAGACCCTATACGTACCCATTCAGTACCGGTGACATCCTTTTATTATATTCTGGCAATGATAAGAGCATTTTATTCAGCTTAGGAAGGGCGTCTACCCATTAAAAGGCTACTGGCATATCTCAGTTAATCCTTTAACTACCATTTGTCTTCCTAAGCTTCATAAAATCGTCTAAATGTCGCTGAAATTAAACAATATTTTAACTTCGTTCTTAACACCAATAACTCCCAGGATTCGAACCTAGGATATCTGATACACAACACACTCTAACCATTACACCACCGGGACTGAGAGGGTTAATGATACTGGTCACATTACACCACCTCCAAGGATCTGTACATCACAGCCATTCGGAAGTGGCCTCTTACTCATTAAATATTCCCGCATAAATTCTCCTCTTCCTCTGACTTCACCCAACTGTCTAAAGAGCCAATTACACGATCACTTTTTGCCGAAGCGTTTTCTCGGCATTATCTGGTTTAACAGCTAGTTAATTGAAGTTTGATAAGATTTCAGGTAACTACCATAATCTACCTTTATTCTTGCTGGCAATACCGATATATATGAACCCTGAAACGAGGACAGAATACAATTGACGAGATCGCAAAAAAAGCCGAAAGAAAGAGCCGTACGAATTTTCCCGTAACCTCTTCGCCCTCCGTGCTGGTTTTTGGTCAGCCATCGTTCAAGTCGCCGCAGAAAACCCCGTCTAATTGGCCCTGTTAATGAGGCAATTAGCCCCGCCGGAAGAACTAAATGCCCCATAATCAACGCCTCGCCCTCGTTGGTTGCAATGGAGTCGACCCGGCACTTTCCAAACGCTAATTCTCGAGTTCACCGACGCACACATTTTTCGCTAATTAGGGAAAGGGGTGATTAAGGGGGGGTCGCCGTTTTTGTTTTTTTTATCTTTCTCTCCTTTTCTCTCTTTCCCTTTTTTGTATCCATTCGGCCCCATTTAGCCTACTGTTTTAAGACGTGTATCCCCATCCAGGTGTCGATTTCTTCCTGGCGAGGGATAGCGAGCCAGCATTGCATGGAGAAATCCGGCTTCGCCGGACACATTTTTCTATCGAAAAATGTACAAATTTAGCTTGCTGTCAAAACAAAAATATACATATGCTGGCTCGCTACCGCTCGCCAGGAAAATATTGACACCTGGATGGGGTAAACGTCTTAAAACAGTAGGCTGAATGCGGCCGAAAGGATACAAGCCGAAGAGAGAGGGAGAGAAAGAGAAAAAAAGCGAAGTGACCCCCCTTAACTGTATGTGATCCGTGGGTGTTTTTTTTTTGGAACTCACTCTGTTTCGCCCCAATAGTTTGGCGATTGTAAAAGGTTTCGCCTAATAATTCAAAGTGTCGATTTTTTCATGGTGAATGCAAGCACTCTTCCAATTTAGGAAAAACCGGAAACAAAATATTATTCCGAAAAATGTAAACCAAAATTAGTTTGAAGGGGATTCTATGGGGAGGGGGGGGGGGGGGGGGATTTGGTAAGGGGAGATTTCCACTTGAAATATTTTTTTTCTTGACTCCTTTCTCCCTCATGTTTAGCCCCATTGATTTTCTATTTTTAAGACGGTCGCCCCATTATTTTGACGATTTTAAGAACTTTCGACCCATTTCTGTCAAATTTAAGACCTTTTGTGCCATTTAGGTGTCAATTTTATCCTGGCGAGCGATAGCGAGCCTGTAATTTAAGAGGAACCGGCTTTCAGCCGGGACATTTTTCTACCGAAAAATGTACAAATTTATCTTGAAAGGGGCTCAAGGGGGTGTAATCTTAAGCTTGATGGATATCTAGAGACCAAACTAAAAACCTCCCCTTAAGTATTAGGGAGTCTAGAGGCAGGCTGAACAAAAAAAAGATGCTCGAAAATTGCAAAATCAAAACTCTGAATATTATAATTAACGGTAATTTTTTTAGTTGAGCGTCACACACAATTGTTGAGTAATTAAGGAAAGAGGTGATTAAGGCGGGTTAATGAGGCTGGTTGTTGGTGATTATGTATGGCCGATTGTCTTTTGTTTTTTTGGGGGGGGGTGTTTTTTTGAGGAGCGTTCTCATTCTTGGCTGGGAAAGCGATCCGAGGCGCGTTCTTATCGTCGTAATGTGGAGTAATTAGCGAGGGTTTCTTAAGGGAGCCCACTTCGCTTATTTTCTCTTTCTCTCCCTCTCTCTTTGGCTTGTATCCATTCGGCCCCATTCAACCTACTGTTTTAAGCCGGTTACCCCCATCCAGGTGTCAATATTTTCCTGGCGAGCGGTACTGAGCCAGCATATATATATTTTTGTTTTGACAGGAAGCTAAATTTGTACATTTTTCGATAGAAAAATGTCTCCAGCGAAGCCGGATTTCTCCATACAATGCTGGCTCGCAATCGCTCGCCAAGAAGATATCGACATCTGGATGGGGATAAACGTCTTAAGACAGTTGGCTGAATGGGGCCGAATGGATACAAGCCAGGGAAAGAGAGAAAAGGAGACAAAAAAAAAGCCGGTGACCCCCCCCTTAATTGGACTTGAGTTAATAGTGACTTTTAACACCAGTTGCTGCAACGTCTTGGGAAATATTAACCCATTGAGTACCAGCTGTATTTAGACGATATGTGTGCAGCTTGTGAATGATCTGTGGTAGTTACGAGGAGATATCGACTTGAGGGATTTTTTGCTGGACCCCTTTCTCCCTCATGTTTAGCCCCATTGCTTTTGAGATTTTAAGACAGTCGCCCCATTAGTTTGGCGATTTTAAGAACTTTCGCTCCATTTCCGTCAATTTTAAGACCTTTCGTGCAATTTAGGTGTCGATTTTATCCTGGCGAGCGATAGCGAGCCTGTAATTTAAGAGGAACCGGCTTTCAGCCGGGACATTTTTCTACCGAAAAATGTACAAATTTATCTTGAAAGGGGCTCAAGGGGGTGTAATCTTAAGCTTGATGGATATCTAGAGACCAAACTAAAAACCTCCCCTTAAAAGGGTTGGCCTAGATAGTTTGAAGCTTTATTATGACTAGAGGTCCTTCCTAAGCTGAATAATATAGTATATTAATTGCCAGCATATGGTGAAAAGGACGTGTCTGGTACTGAATGGGTTAAGATTTGGTTTAATTATTTAGTGAACATTTATATTGCGTTTATCGTTTTGGAGCGATGTATTTTTAGTGTGCCCCCTTGACTAACCCCATCTATAAAGAGTACAGCTTTTGTATTGTATTATGGCTACTACTAGTCTATTTGTATTGTATTATGGCTACTACTAGTCTATTTGTATTGTATTATGGCTACTACTAGTCTATTTGTATTGTATTATGGCTACTACTAGTCTATTTGTATTGTATTATTGCTACTACTAGTCTATTTGTATTGTATATGGCTACTACTAGTCTATTTGTATTGTATTATGGCTACTACTAGTCTATTTGTATTGTATTATGGCTACTACTAGTCTATTTGTATTGTATTATGGCTACTACTAGTCTATTTGTATGTATTATGGCTACTACTAGTCTATTTGTATTGTATTATTGCTACTACTAGTCTATTGTATGTATTATGGCTACTACTAGTCTATTTGTATTGTATTATGGCTACTACTAGTCTAGTTGTATTGTATTATGGCTATAGTCTATTTGTATTGTTTATGGCTACTACTAGTCTATTGTATTGTATTATGGCTACTACGAGTCTATTTTGTATTGTATTATGGCTATTGTATTATGGCTACTACTAGTCTATTTGTATTGTATTATGGCTACTACTAGTCTATTTGTATTGTATTATGGCTACTAGTCTATTTGTATTGTATTATGGCTACTATAGTCTATTGTATTGTATTATGGCTACTACTAGTCTATTTGTATTGTATTATGGCTACTACTAGTCTATTTGTATGTATTATGGCTACTACTAGTCTATTTGTATTGTATTATGGCTACTACTAGTATTTGTATTGTATTATGGCTACTACTAGTCTATTGTATTGTATTATGGCTACTACTAGTCTAGTATGTATTATGGCTACTAGTCTATTTGTATTGTATTATGGCTACTACTAGACTATTTGTATTGTATTATGGCTACTACTAGTCTATTTGCATTGGATTGGCTAATACTAGTCTATTTGTATTGTATTATGGCTACTACTAGTCTATTTGTATTGTATTATGGCTACTACTAGTCTATTTGTATTGTATTATGGCTACTACTAGTCTATTTGTATTGTATTATGGCTACTACTAGTCTATTTGTATTGTATTATGGCTACTAGTCTATTGTATTGTATTATGGCTACTACTAGTCTATTTGTATGTATTATGGCTACTACTAGTCTATTTGTATTGTATTATGGCTACTACTAGTCTATTTGTATTGTATTATGGCTACTACTAGTCTATTTGTATTGTATTATGGCTACTACTAGTCTATTGTATTCTATTATGGCTACTACTAGCCTATTTGTATTGTATTATGGCTACTACTAGTCTATTTTTACTGCATTATGGCTACTAGTCTATTTGTATTGTATTATTACTACTAGTCTATTTGTATTGTATTATGGCTACTACTAGTCTATTTGTATTGTATTATGGCTACTACTAGTCTATTTGTATTGTATTATGGCTACTACTAGTCTATTTGTATTGTATTATGGCTACTACTAGTCTATTTGTATTGTATTATGGCTACTACTAGTCTATTTGTATTGTATTATGGCTACTACTAGTCTATTTGTATTGTATTATGGCTACTACTAGTCTATTTGTATTGTATTATGGCTACTACTAGTCTATTTGTATGTATTATGGCTACACTAGTCTATTGTATTGTATTATGGCTACTACTAGTCTATTTGTATTGTATTATGGCTACTACTAGTCTATTTGTATTGTATTATGGCTACTACTAGTCTATTGTATTGTATTATGGCTACTACTAGTTATTTGTATTGTATTATGGCTACTACTAGTCTATTTGTATTGTATTATGGCTACTACTAGTCTATTTATTGTATTATGGCTACTACTAGTCTATTTGTATTGTATTATGGCTACTACTAGTCTATTTGTATTGTATTATGGCTACTACTAGTCTATTTGGTTTGTATTATGGCTACTACTAGTCTTGTATTGTATTATGGCTACTACTAGTCTATTTGTATTGTATTATGGCTACTTCTCGTCTATTTGTATTGTATTATGGCTACTACCTGTCTATTTGTATTGTATTATGGCTACTACTAGTCTATTGTATTGTATTATGGCTACTACTAGTTATTTGTATTGTAATAGGACTACTACTAGTCTATTTATATTGTATTATAGCTACTACTAGTCTATTTGTATTCTATTATGGCTACCACTAGTCTATTTGTATTGTATATGGCTACTACTAGTCTATTTGTATTGTATTATGGCTACTACTAGTCTATTTGTATTGTATTATGGCTACTACTAGTCTATTTGTATTGTATTATGGCTACTACTAGTCTATTTGTATTGTATTATGGCTACTACTAGTCTATTTGTATTGTATTATGGCTACTACTAGTCTATTTGTATTGTATTATGGCTACTACTAGTCTATTTGTATTGTATTATGGCTACTACTAGTCTATTTGTATTGTATTATGGCTACTACTAGTCTATTTGTATTGTATTATGGCTACTACTAGTCTATTTGTATTGTATTATGGCTACTACTAGTCTATTTGTATTGTATTATGGCTACTACTAGTCTATTTGTATTGTATTATGGCTACTACTAGTCTATTTGTATTGTATTATGGCTACTACTAGTCTATTTGTATTGTATTATGGCTACTACTAGTCTATTTGTATTGTATTATGGCTACTACTAGTCTATTTGTATTGTATTATGGCTACTACTAGTCTATTTGTATTGTATTATGGCTACTACTAGTCTATTGTATTGTATTATGGCTACTACTAGTCTATTTGTATTGTATTATGGCTACTACTAGTCTATTTGTATTGTATTATGGCTACTACTAGTCTATTTGTATTGTATTATGGCTACTACTAGTCTATTTGTATTGTATTATGGCTACTACTAGTCTATTTGTATTGTATTATGGCTACTACTAGTCTATTTGTATTGTATTATGGCTACTACTAGTCTATTGTATTGTATTATGGCTACTACTAGTCTATTTGTATTGTATGGCTACTACTAGTCTATTTGTATTGTATTATGGCTACTACTAGTCTATTTGTATTGTATTATGGCTACTACTAGTCTATTTGTATTGTATTATGGCTACTACTAGTCTATTTGTATTGTATTATGGCTACTACTAGTCTATTTGTATTGTATTATGGCTACTACTAGTCTATTTGTATTGTATTATGGCTACTACTAGTCTATTTGTATTGTATTATGGCTACTACTAGTCTATTTG
>CM064571.1:16757779-16797779 GCA_032716605.1 Paralithodes platypus
TGAGACCTTTCATGCCATTTAGGTGTCGATTTCTTTTCCTGGCAGGCCATAGCGAGCCTGCAATTTAGGAGGAATACCGAAAAATGCACACATTTATCTCGAAGGGAGTCTTTTTTGTAAAGCTTGATGGAGGAAGCTAAGAAAACAATAAATACAAAACTAAATAGACTAATAAATCAAATCTCCCCTTAAGGGGAGGTTTTTAGTTTGGTCCCTAGATATCCAACAAGCTTAAGATTACACCCCCTTGAGCCCCTTTCAAGATAAATTTGTACATTTTTCGGTAGAAAAATTTCCCGGCTGAAAGCCGGTTCCTCTTAAATTACAGGCTCGCTATCGCTCGCCAGGATGAAATCGACACCTAAATGGCACGAAAGGTCTTAACATTGACAGAAATGGGTTGAAAGTTCTTAAAATCGTCAAAATAATGGGGCAAACGTCTTAAAATTAGAAAAAGAATGGAGCTAGACATGAGGGAGAAAGGCGTCAAGAAAAAAAATCCCTCAAGTGGAAATCTCCCCTTAACTCCTTCAGCACAAAACATTGATTTTCGTCTTATTTTTTAGCTTTGTAATATACCTCTAGGGCTTGCAGGCGGCAGTGCTATCTTAAGGGGAGGCAGACCGTTATTCTGGACCCCCTTCTCCCTCATGTTTAGCCCCACTAGTTTTGGGATTATAAGACGTTCGGCCCATTAGTTTGGCCATTTTAACACCTTTTGCCCCATTTCGTTGTCAATTTTAAGACCTTTGGTGCCATTTAGGTGTCGATTATTTCCTGGCGAGCGATAGCGATCCTTCAATTTTATAGAGGAACCGGCCATCGGCCGGGAAATGTTTCTACCGGAAAATGTACAAATTTATCTTGAAGGGGGGTCTAGGGGGTGTTTTCCTAAGCTTGATGGAGGTCTAGGGAGGAAACTAAACAAATATATGAATAAATGAATGAATAGACCAAACAAACGGCCAGCCTCTCCTTAATAACCCGTCAGAGTAACATAGGAGCCTCTCATAATGCATAAAATCGTCCAATGTTAGCCAGAATATAAGTTTATAAGATGGTTCACTTTTTGGGCGATTTTTGCATGTATTCACTATTTTTCTAGTTTCCTCCCTAGACCTCCATCACATTAAAAAAAAAAATCCATTAGATCCCCCTTCTACAGTAGATTAATTTGTACATTTTTTCGGTAGAAAAAATTTCCGGCCGAAGGCCGGTTCTTCCAACATTACAGGCTTACTATCGTTCGCCAGGGAAAAAATCGACACCTAAATAGCACGAAAGATATAAATTTTGACGAATAAATGGGGCGAAAAGTCTTAAAATCGACTAACTAATGGGGCAAACATCTTAACATCTGAAAACTTATGGGGCTAAACATGAGGTAGAAAGTGGTCCAGAAACCCAGCCCATGTCCCCTTAGAACCCGTCATCGTGCTGAAGGGGTTAAAAGTTTCCGTTCAGTTGTCGATACCCGTAAATAATAAGGGTTCCATGTCATCTCAACCAGTAGACCATTTCAACCAGTAGCTCTCAACCAGTGCCAAATTAACTCAGACCAACCAAACCAGTGCCAAAATATAGTACTAACCTAACCTAACCTAACCGTATTGGTTGATTTGGTACTGGTTGAGAGCTACTGGTTGAAATGGTCTACTGGTTGAGTTGACCGGTCACCAATAATAAGTATCAAAATATTGCCATTGGTACTGGTTGAGAGCTACTGGTTGAAATGGTCTACTGGTTGAGTTGACCGGTCACCAATAATAAGTATCAAAATATTGCCATTGGTACTGGTTGAGAGCTACTGGTTGAAATGGTCTACTGGTTGAGTTGACCGGTCACCAATAATAAGTATCAAAATATTGCCAGAAGAGTAAAGACGGTTACAAAATTGCCGAAACCCCCGCTCGTGTGAATCCGCCTCCCCTGACTGTTTTATACATAATCGGGAAATGGAAACACACGTCGGGATCTACAGTATATAGCGACAACGGCTCCTCTCTCGGCCTAGACTTGTCGTTTCCCGGACACTTCGCTACTCAGTGCTATAGTCTATTCGCTGTAAGTAGGCGAGAAATCATGACCTCTAACCTCTGTAACTCAATAACGACTAGAGCAATCGAGCTAATATTTCTACCATTTGGGAAGAGTCAGTCAAGGAATAGATGTAGAAATTTACAGCCAATTTGCTCTAGCCCTTTTCGAGTTATAGAGGATAGAGTTCATGATTTCTCGCTTACTTACAGCGAATAAACTATAACAGTTATTGCACAACTTAAAGGCTCATCTACACGGTGCCTCAAACTGCAATATATATTATACTTCATGTCTCTAAACTGCAATATATATTATACTGCATGTCTCTAAATTGCAATATATATTATACTGCATGTCTCTAAATTGTAAAAATGCTACAAAGAAGCTTGGGCTCTTTTTACCGAGTTTGTGTATTTTTTCACTGACAAACAGCAAGCCATAATATATAAAAGTTATGTGCGTTCTCAGGTTGAGCATTGCTTGCCTTTGTGGGAGCCCAGACGGTATTGTGCTACATAATTTACTGGTTCGGCTCAATGGTTTAAGGGGAGGTTTTTAGTGTGTTTCCTAGACTTCCATCAAGCTTGAAATTACACCCCGTTGACCCCCTTTCAAGATAAATTTGTACATTTTTCGGTAGAAAAATTTCCCGGTCTAAAGCCGGTTCCTCTTAAATTACAGGCTCGCTATCGCTCGCCAGGAAAAAATCGACACCTAAATGACACGAAAGGTCTTAAAAGTTAAATAAATGGGGCGAAAGTTCTTAAAATCGCCAAACTAATGGGGCGAACGTCTTAAAATCTCAAAAGCAATGGGGCTAAACATGAGGGAGAAAGGGGTAAAGAAAAAAAAATCCCCCGAGTGGATATCTCCCCTTAAGGAGGGGGTTTATTTTGCTCTCTAAACCTCTATCAAGCTTAAAAAAACACCCACCAGACCCCCATTCGATATAAATGTTTACATTTTTCGGTAGAAAAATGTCCTGGCCGAAGGCCGAATCCTCTTCAAATACAGGCTCGCTATCGCTTGCCAGGAAAAATATTAACACCTAAGTGGCACGAAAGGTCTTAATATTGGCAAAGAAATGGGGCAAAAGGTCTAAAAATCGCCAAACTAATGGGGCGAATGTTTTGAAATTTCATAACTAATAGGGACTAAACACTAGGGAGGAAGGGGACCAGAAAAACGACCGTCTCCCCTTAAGAACCTAATTATCACTGATGATTTTCTCCCTATATAATATACACTGTACACAGAAAAGTTGTATCCATTGCATTGTTTACAAATATGTTTATGGTAAGTGATCAGTTGAATTTGCTGCAATTGACCGCTTGCGAGTTTCAGGCTATAAGGTAGTTGGAGCCGTATACATGGACATAAAACAGAAATGTAATAATAATTTTGGTTTTTGGTGAATAAAAAGTATGTTGAATTGGGTTTGATGTATTTATATTTACACTACGACCGTATTGTAGCTGGTAATTCTGCTAAATCTCAGCGTCTACAGCTCCAACTTCCCTATAGACCGAAACTCGCAAGTAGTCAATTGTGCCACCTCTTCGCATCATTCCCCAACCACTTCTCCACATTGCTTTTCATCTGCTTTTCAAAATAAATGTATACCCCGAACCACATCTCTTTGGAACTCATTTCCTCAGAGTACATTCCCACCAACTTTCAATCCACAACCGTAAAAAATCAGCTTTTGTAAGTTTTTCTTGGGAGAACACCACCATTAGGTGAATTGATTATTTGTTCACGATTTTTGTTTTCCATTCCCCATTCTTCTCTCTCTCTCTCTCTCTATATATATATATATATATATATATATATATATATAAATATATATATATTATATATATATATATATATATATATATATATATATATATATATACATATACATATACTGTATATACAGTATATATATATACTAGCTGAGGTACCCGGCGCTGCCCGGGGGAGAATCGAAGTATGGGCTCTCTATCATACCCCCCCCCCCCCACCCCCCTCCCCCTCGCTTAAAATCTATTCTGGCACCCCATTAGTATGCATGCCAAGTATGGGATTTCCATCGCTCACCTCCCCCTGGCTTAAAGCCTCTTCCGGCATCCCCTTAGTATGCATACCAAGTATGGGCTCTCCATCTTGAAAACTGAGGGAGTTGTTTCCCCCCCCCCCCCTTCACTTAGTATGCATACCAAGTATGGGCTCTCCATCTTGAAAACTGCGGGAGTTGCTTCCCCCCCCCCCCCTTCATTTAGTATGCATACCAAGTATGGGCTCTCCATCTTGAAAACTGAGGGAGTTGCTTCCCCCCCCCCCCTTCACTTAGTATGCATACCAAGTATGGGCTCTCCATCTTGAAAACTGAGGGAGTTGCTTCCCCCCCCCCCACCCTTCACTTAAAACCTCTCCTGACACCCCTTTATTTAGTATGTATGTCAAGTATGGGCTCTCCATCTTGAAAACTGAGGGAGTTGCTCCCCCCTCGCTAAAAACCTCTCCTGGCAACCCCTTAGTATGCATGTCAAATATGGGCTCTCCATCTTGAAAACTAAAGGGATTGGCTCCCCCTCCCTTCACTTAAAACCTCTCCTGGCACCCCCTTAGTATGTATGTCAAGTATGGGCTCTCCATCTTGAAAACTGAGGGAGTAGTGCCCTTTATATACAGTATATACTGTGTACAGCATATATATATATATATATATATATATATATATATATATATACCGGTATATATACTATATATATATATATATATATATATATATATATATATATATATATACAGTATATATATATATCTATCTATCTATCTATTGCCTGACGCCGTGATCCCCGAAGGGGTGGCCACGAACGAACCGCCCCCATGCACCTCTGTCCCCAGTCAGTCGACGCCCCTCCCCCCAACCAGCACCGCCTTCGTTCATGTAGTTCCTCACTCCATCCTTCCACCTCATATTCGGTCTACCTCTCCCCCTCTGTCCCTCCACCTCGCTCTCGTACACCCTCTTAGTCATTCTCTCGCTTTCCATACGTTCCATATGGCCGAACCATCTCAAGTTGTTCCTTTTCACACTTTCCAGCACATCTACCTCCACACCACACCTCCTTCTTACTTCCTCATTAGTCTGTCTATCCCTCCATGTAACTCCGCACGCACTCCTTAAGTAATTCATTTCCACTGCTCTCACTCTTGGTCTGAGTCTCTCAACCAACGTCCATGCTTCGCTTCCGTAAGTCAGTGTCGGGATTACCACACTGTCATGCAAGGACTTCTTCACTTCCATACTGACCACCCTATTTCTTGTTACTGCTTTTAGCGTTCCTACAACCCTCTTCCCCTGTTGTACCCTCTCCCGCACCTCTTCATCCATAGTCCCATCTTTACTCAACACACTGCCCAGATACTTAAAAGAGTTGACGATCTCCATAGCCTGACCGTTCAGCTTCACCTCACACTCTGTGACTTCATCCCTTTCGAAGACCATAACCTTGCTCTTCCCCGTATTTACCTTCAAATTCCGTTTTTCGCACACTGTTCCAAACTCATTTACCAGACCCTGCAACTCCCATTCATTATCACTCATCAGAACTGTATCATCCGCAAACAGCAGTATAGGTAGCTTCCACTCAATTCCCTCCCTTTTCAGCGATACACCAACATCCACTGCTCTTGATAGTATTTCTTTCATAACTCCATCCATATATACAGTAAACAACCACGGGGACATCACACACCCCTGTTTCAAACCAACATTCAGGTCAAAGAACTCGCTCTGCTCACTCTCCACACGTACTGCCGCCTTTGCACCCTCATACATGCTCTTCACTGCTTTCAGCAACTTGCCCTCTACTCCGTATATTCTAAGTACTTTCCACAAACCTTCTCTATCCACTCTGTCATAGGCCTTCTCCAAGTCCATAAAGGCAACATACACCTTTTGTATATATATATACAGTATATATATATATATATATATATATATATATATATATATATATATATATATATATATATATATATATATATATACCCAGTATATATATATAAAGTAGCATGATTTGATCATGCAGATTACCTAATAGTATTTTAGATTTGTACGTGGTGAAAATGTAAGAAATGAGGAGTAGAATTTTGTTGATAAATTAGAATCTATAATAAATCCCCAGCTGCCTTTGATATCGGGCAGCGGAGTGGCGAAATAACGAAACGTCCCTACACCCCTTTTTTATAGCAGAGGAAACGAGCAGGAAAAATGAGCGAGGACAATATTATAAAATAACAGGGTCGGTCGGTGTAAGAGGGATGTTGTTGTGTTTGGAACGGCTCTCTTTAGTGTTATTATAGATACCATGCCGAAAAAGGAAGTTCGCCCGAAATTGAAGGGTGCCGAAATGCGTTCACCTCCTGCTCCTGTTAATGTGAATATATGTACGATGTTTTTATTATATATATATATATATATATATATATATATATATATATATATATATATATATATATATATATATATATATACTGTATATATATATATATATATATATATACAGTATATATTTATATATACTGTATATATATATATATATATATATATATATATTATATATATACTGTATATATATATACTGTATATATATATATATATATATATATACAGTATATATATATATATATATATATATATGTATATATATATATATAGATATAGATATAGATATATAGATAGATAGATAGATAGATTTATATACTGCATGTATAATTTTGTTTTCATATGTTTTATGTTCCATGTTTTATGTTCCGTGTTTTATGTTCCATGTTTTATGTTCCATGTTTTATATTCCATGTTTTATGTTTTATGTTCCATGTTTTATGTTCCATGTTTTATGTTCCATGTTTTATGTTCCGTGTTTTATGTTCCATGTTTTATGTTCCATGTTTTATGTTCCATGTTTTATGTTCCATGTTTTATGTTCCATGTTTTATGTTCCATGTTTTATGTTCCATGTTTTATGTTCCGTGTTTTCATTAATTTTACCTTGATGTTAATGGAGATCTTTGGCGAGTCCGTGTCTGTGTGTCGGTTTGTCAACGAATGTTCACGATATATGGTCACACACTTTCTATGAATACCACATAAATATGATTATTATATTGTATGATCCAAGTATCCAACCATATCAAACAGTTACCTTGAAAAGTTAGGCTACATTGTTTTTTGTTTTTTTGCGAAATTAATTATGTTACTTATTGATTACCCAAATACTTGCATATGTCAATCAGTAATAATTATAATCAACCCACCTTCTAATTACGAGGGGCGTATTTATTTGTCGGAGATTTAGCTTGCTGTCAAAACAAAAATATATACAGTATAAGCTGGCTTGCTACCGCTCGCCATGAAAATATTGACACCTGGATGGGGGTAAACGTCTTAAAACAGTAGGCTTAATGGGGCCGCATGGATACAAACCAAAGAGAGAGGGAGAGAAAGAGAAAAAACGCGAGATGGGCTCCCTTAAGATGCCTATACATATATATACATATATATATATATATATATATATATATATATATATATATATATATATATATATATATACATACTGTATATTATAATTTTTTTGACAAGCAACCATTCTGCACTGGGAATGAATGACTAATGCATCCATCCATAGATACCGACAGATACATTATAATACATTATAATACATGCGTGTATACATAAATACATAAACTCCAACTCATTCATATATTTCATTAGTAGTTACACAATAACTAACCATATAGAAACATGCACAGAAATTTAACTGACACTCTTCTTTAACTCATGATTGGTCAATTAGTTCGAACACATTTAATTTGTCTGCAAATTTTTTACTATGGATTTTATAAGTGTGATAAAAGGCCATACTATTTTATGAGTATATTTTTTTTTTTTTTTTTTTTTTAGTAACATAACTAACTTATATACTGTACTGTACATTGTGGAAGACTGTTTCTCTACATTTCCACAAGGATTAGAAAGACTCCTGTATGGAAGTATAATAGTACGTATTATAGTATTATGTATTATAGTATTATGTATTATAGTATTATGTATTATAGTATTATGTATTATAGTATTATGTATTATAGTATTATGTATTATAGTATTATGTATTATAGTATATGTATTATAGTATTATGTATTATAGTATTATGTATTATAGTATTATGTATTATAGTATTATGTATTATAGTATTATGTATTATAGTATTTTGTATAATAGTATTATGTATTATAGTATTATGTATAATAGTATTATGTATTATAGTATTATGTATTATAGTTTTATGTATTATAGTATTATGTATTATAGTATTATAGTATTATGTATTATGTATTATAGTATTATAGTATTATAGTATTATAGTATTATGTATTATAGTATTATGTATTATAGTATTATGTATTATAGTATTATAGTATTATAGTATTATAGTATTATAATATGTATTATAGTATTATGTATTATAGTATTATGTATTATAGTATTATGTATTATAGTATTATAGTATTATAGTATTATAATATGTATTATAGTATTATGTATTATAGTATTATGTATTATAGTATTATGTATTATAGTATTATGTATTATAGTATTATAGTATTATGTATTATAGTATTATAGTATTATAGTATTATGTATTATAGTATTATAGTATTATAGTATTATGTATTATAGTATTATGTATTATAGTATTATGTATTATAGTATTATGTATTATGTATTATAGTATTATGTATTATAGTATTATGTATTATAGTATTATGTATTATAGTATTATGTATTATAGTATTATGTATTATAGTATTATGTATTATAGTATTTTGTATAATAGTATTATGTATTATAGTATTATGTATTATAGTATTATGTATTGTATTATGTATTATAGTATTATGTATTATAGTATTATGTATTATAGTATTATGTATTATAGTATTATAGTATTATAGTATTATAGTATTATAATATGTATTATTATTATGTGTATATAGTATTATGTATTATTATGTGTATATAGTATTATGTATTATTATGTGTATATAGTATTATGTATTATGTGTATATAGTATTATGTATTATAGTATTATGTATTATAGTATTATAGTATTATAGTATTATAATATGTATTATAGTATTATGTATTATAGTATTATGTATTATAGTATTATGTATTATAGTATTATGTATTATAGTATTATAGTATTATGTATTATAGTATTATAGTATTATGTATTATAGTATTATGTATTATAGTATTATGTATTATAGTATTATGTATTATAGTATTATGTATTATAGTATTATGTATTATAGTATTATGTATTATAGTATTATGTATTATAGTATTATGTATTATTATGTGTATATAGTATTATGTATTATAGTATTATGTATTATAGTATTATGTATAATAGTATTATGTATTATGTATTATAGTATTATGTATTATGTATTATAGTATTATAGTATTATAGTATTATAATATGTATTATAGTATTATGTATTATAGTATTATGTATTATAGTATTATAGTATTATAGTATTATAGTATTATAATATGTATTATAGTATTATGTATTATAGTATTATGTATTATAGTATTATGTATTATAGTATTATGTATTATAGTATTATAGTATTATGTATTATAGTATTATAGTATTATGTATTATAGTATTATGTATTATAGTATTATGTATAATAGTATTATATCTTGCTATTTTACATGACAAGTTAAATTCAGCCGCCCTTCCAAGCTGTAGGATTTATGTTTACTTTCCCAATTATTCTACATATTAACAATTGTCATCATCATTGCTTTATGGTACCCATTCGGTAATTACTTGTGAGGTATAACACAGTTTTCTGTTTATCTGTTATAATGTGTCATACATATACTGCAGAAACATAACATTTACAGATAGATACATTAACTGGATCCATAAAGAGGTTTAGTACGATTAAATTTTACTAAGCATGAATGTGTGAATAATAAAAAATTTAGGGTGATGTAATTAATATTTAAATGTCATCAACTAATTTGTAATATACCGTAATTATAATACATTTATAATTATTGTATTTATTTATTTATTATTATTAACACCTATGTAATAATTATATTATATTGGCAATCTATTTATCTTTGTAATATACAGTACAATGGTCATGATAGTTTACATATTTCTATGTACTGTACAGTTGGTCACATTAATTTGGATACACTACGGGATTTATTTATGGAAGGACAATTATTTTAATTGAATAGGAGGAGTATTTTATTGTGTTGTAGCTGTAGAATATCCTCAATTTAGCGAAAATGTGTATTTGTTTGTTAATTTGTTTTTTTTAGTTTTTTTAGTTTCCTCCCTAGACCTCCATCAAGCTTTGAAAAATGCGTCGAAGACCGCCCTGCGAGATAATTTTTTGTATTTTTCGTTACGAAAATGCCCGGCCGAAGGCCGGTTTCTTTTAAATTACACGCTCACCATCGTTCGTCAGGAAAAATTGACACCTATGTGGCACGAAAAGTCTTAAAATCGCCAAACTAATGAGGGAAAAATCTCATAATTTCAAAACTAATTGGGCTTAACATGAGGGAGAAGGGGGTCTAGAAACCCCCCTTAAACGTTTCATAGCAAATTGTTCTTGTAAATCAACCTTACTCCATTTCCTTCCATACATATAATTACGGAATGGATACAAATTTAGGTGGTCTACTGTACATGCATTTATATAGCTATATTTGGCATTATGTTTGTCCATTAATTATATATATATTTTTTTAACACCCTTCTCCCTCCTGTTGAGCCTCATTTTATGACATTCGCCCCATTATTTTGGCGATTTTAAGACCTTTCCCTCCATTTCTTTGTCAATATTAAGACCGCTTGTCCTTTTGGTGTCGATGTATTCCTGGCGTTCAATAGCGAGCCTGTAATATAGGTGGAACCGGGCAATTTATTTTCTTCCGAAAAATGTACAAATTTATCACGTAGGGGGGTCGGGAGTGTTTTTAAGCTTCTACCCACTTAATCTGTGCCCTTCATTAAGAGAGAGAGAGAGAGAGAGAGAGAGAGAGAGATAATACTTATTTCCATAAATTTCACAATATAATTTTTCTTACTAACCACATTTCTCTGTCTCTCTCCCTCTCTCGGTCTCTTCTTTAATTTCACACTACGTTTGTTCCCCTTCTCTCTCTCTCTCTCTCTCTCTCTCTCTCTCTCTCTCTCTCTCTCTCTCTCTCTCTCTCTCTGACTCTGACTCTCTCTCTCTCTCTCTCTCTCTCTCTCTCTCTGACTCTCTCTCTCTCTCTTTAAATTTTATACTTGACAATATATACCCCTGTAAGTGTTATATTTTATATATTTCAATGTGAGGCATTGTACATAATGAAAATAATACCCCTTATAAAAATGGAAATAAAGTTTCTGACTCTCTCTCTCTCTCTCTCTCTCTCTCTCTCTCTCTCTCTCTCTCTCTCTCTCTCTCTCTCTCTCTCTCTCTCTCAATCATTGTATAGTCACGGTTTTTGCTTGTGGATCCTTGCATTAATGTTACTGCTACATGAGTGAAGTGCAGAGGAAGGGAGGAAAATACAATTGGAAGAGGGAAAAACGAACACACACACACACACACACACACACACACACACACACATAAAGTAAATAAAGGTATATTATAAATGGACAGTGACAACATCATATGAAAAACAGATGACTGAAACTCATTAGGCATATAGTGAAGTTATCTTACTTATAAACAACAAATGTGTATACTTTGTAGAAATTACCATGTAGCGATGTATACAGAGTTCATAGAAAGGGGGGAAGAGTGGCTATAATACTGGACTTTTAAGGGGAGGTTTTTAGTTTGGTCCCTAGATATCCTTCAAGCTTAAGATTACACCCCCTTGAGCCCCCTTCAAGATAAATTTTTATATTTTTCGGTAGAAAAATTTCCCGGCTGAAAGCCGGTTCCTCTTAAATTACAGGCTCGCTATCGCTCGCCAGGATAAAATCGACACCTAAATGGCACGAAAGGTCTTAAAATTGACAGAAATGGGTCGAAGGTTCTTACAATAGTCAAAATAATGGGGAGAACGTCTTAAAATTAGAAAAGCAATGGGGCTAAACATGAGGGAGAAAGGAGTCAAGAAAAAAATCCCTCAATTGGAAATCTCCCTTTAAGTATACCGTAGTTTCTAATAGAGTTCTTTTGTCGCGGAGCATATTATAATTTAGTTTGTTCTGTGCATAATTCCAGTACGTTGCCATAAGCTTACCAACATGTCAATACAAAACACTCCTTCCGTTTCCATTACACTATAGTTCATTCATGGTAGGTAGGCCAGACATTATGACCTGTATCTTCTGGAACTCAAAAAGCGCTAGAGCAAATGGGCTGCAAATTTCCATCCCTATTCCCTGGCTGACTCTTCCTAAGGGGTAGAAATATTTGCTCAATTACTACAGTCGTGTTTTACTTATATAGGTTAGTGGTTAGGTTTGTGGCCTAACTATTATGAATGGACTATAGTATATTGCATGAGTTGTATATGTCGTGTCTCCGCTGTCATTACGTTGTGCTTCCTGTATGCTGTATTAATGTCTTTCAGATGTTAAATAGGGTGTGTAAAGATTGTATGTACTGTATATCTCACTCGGAGCGATGAATTAATGCTTAGATAGTGCTGATACCAATTAGATGATCGAAATATTCTTGGTGCCGCATCATCACTTATTTGGCCGACTGTACAATGCCTAATTCCATTTGTTTACTTTCCCAAAAAATAATTGGTGATATAATTTTGGCGTATTATTTATTAGCTCATTCGGCTTATAACCAAAAGAACGAGACGGTTGGGCAGCCTCTGTTCACCTTGCAGTAAAGAGGGACTTGCTGGAGTTAGCTTACATTTGTGACGTCGCTTCTGAGGTATTAAGGGGGAGGTAGTCGTTTTTTCTGGACCCCCTTCTCCCTCATGTTTAGCATATTAGTTTTGAGATTTTAAGACTCGTTCCTTTATTTAGGCGATTTTGAGTCATTTCACCTCATTTCTTTGTCAATATTAAGACCTTTCGTGCCATATAGGTGTCGATCTTTTCCTGGCGAGCTATAGCGAGCCTGCAATTTTAGAAGGAATCGGCCTTCGGCCGGAACATTTTTCTTAAAAGGGGGTCTAGGGGGTGTTTTCTTAAGCTTGGTGGAGGTTTAGCGAGAAAATTGAAAAAGTAATAATAACTAAATATATAGACCAAACAAAAAAACAAGCACTACCTCTTTAAGTCGGTGTCACACGAGCAAGTTTATCGGCTGCGTATATATGATCCTTGAATCCGCTGCAAGTTATCGTGTTATTTTGATTGACTTCGCTGTTTATTCCTATGTTAATTTGGACTGTACACTATTAGCAGCTTTAAGATACAAAATACATTCATAATACAAAGAGATAATGGTCAGAATAATAATAGACTCGTTTTTAGCTGTAAGATAAATAATTGAGTCATAATAAAAGAGATAATGGTCAGATAATAGACTCATTTTTAGTTGTAAGATACAAAATATCCTAATGAAAGAGATAATGGTTAGATAGTAGACTCGTTTTTAGTTGTAAGATACAAAATGTCCTAATGAAAGAGATAATGGTTAGGTAGTAGACTCGTTTTTAGTTGTAAGATACAAAATGTCCTAATGAAAGAGATAATGGTTAGGTAGTAGACTCGTTTTTAGTTGTAAGATACAAAATATCCTAATGAAAGAGATAATGGTTAGATAGTAGACTCGTTTTTAGTTGTAAGATACAAAATATCCTAATGAAAGAGATAATGGTTAGGTAGTAGACTCGTTTTTAGTTGTAAGATACAAGATGTCCTAATGAAAGAGATAATGGTTAGATAGTAGACTCGTTTTTAGTTGTAAGATACAAAATTAAGTCATAAAGAAAGGGATAAAAGTCCGATAGTAGAGTCGTTTTTAACTGTAAGATACAAAATGCAGTCATATATAAACAGCTAATGGTCAGATAGTAGTCTCGTCTTTAGCTGTAGGATACAAAATACAATCATAATATAGGCGATATTGGTTAGATCGTAGACTCGTTTTTAGCTGTAAGATACACAATTCAGTCATAAAGAAAGAGATAATGGTCAGATCGTAGACTCGTTTTTAGCTGTAAGATACACAATTCAGTCATAAAGAAAGAGATAATGGTCAGATCGTAGACTCGTTTTTAGCTGTAAGATACACAATTCAGTCATAAAGAAAGAGATAATGGTCAGATAATCGATTTTAACTGTAGGATACCAAATTCAGACATTAATGAAAAAGAACAAAATTAGATCGTAGACTCAAGTTTAGCTATTGTTTGACTCGGATACTGTGGCCCCGATACATAGGCTGCTAATGTACTCGTGTGACACCGGCTTAATGTAGTGATAAATACGAGTCCAGAGAAAAGAACAAAAAGTTACAGCAAGTGAACAAGTGTGTGTGTGTGTGAATGGGAGAGTGAGAGAGAGAGAGAGAGAGAGAGAGAGAGAGAGAGAGAGAAATTGAGAGTGAGGTAGAGGTAGAGAGAGATAGACAGTCAGACAGAGAACGAGATAGAGATAAAGAGAGCGAGCGAGAGAGATAAGAGAGAGAGAGAGAGAGAGACGGACAGACAGAGCAATAGACGGACAGAGAGAAAGATCGAGAGAGAGAGAGAGGGGGTAGAGGTAGAGAGAGCGAGAGAGAGAGAGAGGTCGCTGGTTCTCTCCCACATCACAATAACAGTATAGAATTTGGCTCATAAAACACTTGCTATTGTGTTCCCCCGTACCCAGTCGAGCGAGGAGGCAGGGGGAAAGGGGGGGGGGGGGATGGAGAGTGTCTAGGGGGGAAATAGGGGGAACTAGGGTGATGTAGGGTAGGAGGAGGCAGGGGGAGGGGTAGGGGAAGGTTGGAGGGGGTCTAGGGGGAAATAGCCTAAATAGAGTGATGTAGGGTTGGAATAGGAGGTGGGGGGCTGGAAAGGAGGGTGTCTAGTGGGGAAATAGGGTGATGTGGGGTTGGAAGAGGGGGTAGGGGGCTGGGAAGGAGGGTGTCTAGGGTGATAGAGTGTTGGAGGAGGTAGGGGTGGGAAGGAGGGTGTCTAGGGGGAAATAGGGTGATGTGGGGTTGGAAGAGAAGGTAGGGGGCTGGGAAGGAGGGAGTCTAGGGTGGAAATAGGGGGAGCCAGGGTGATGTAGGGTTGGTGTTAGGAAGGAGGGTGTCTAGGGGGAAATAGAGTGATGTAGAGTTGGAAGAGGAGGTATGGGTGAGCTAGGGATATTGGGAAGGAGGGTGAAATAGGGGAAAATATGCTGATGTATGGTTGGAAGAGGAGGTAGGGGGCTGGGAAGGAGAGGGGAGTGTATTAAGGGTGTCTAGGGGGAAATAGGTAGAGCTAGAGTGAAATAGATTGAGTTAGGTGACTGGGAATTAGGATGGAGTGTATTGAGGGTGTCTAGGGTGAAATAGGAAGAGCTAGAGTGAATTTAGTGACTGGGAAGGAGGGTGCCTAGGCTGACAGAGATTGAGATATGGGTGGGGTTGGGATGGAGGGTGTCTAGGGTGAAATAGAGTTATGTAGGGTGAGGTATGGGTGTTTGTTGAGGTAGGGACTGTGTTTAGGGTGAGGTTGAGTGAGTTAGGTGGGTGTAGGGTGTCTAGAGTAAGGTAAAGTGAACTATGGGGTGTGTAGGGTGTCTAGGGTGAGGTATGGGGGCGGGAAGAAGGTTGTAGGGTTTAGACAGTGGCGGTAGTAGGATAAAATAGAGTGAAACAGTGAGGTTGAGTGCGCTAGAATGATCTAGGGGGGTGTTGACTGAGGCAGGGTGAGGTACAGTGAGGTCCAATCAAAGAGTGAGGCAAGGTGAGGTAGAAATTGAAGTATTTTACCCAGCCACTTCAACATGATAATACAAAGTAGCATTACCTATTAATGCTGTAGAAAAATGTCTGTTCCTTATTTAGAGTTACCTCTCTTAATGACACCAGTATTAATTAAACTCGAATAATAGGCTAGTCCTATTATTTTTCATTAGAAAATAAAGTGTACTTAGCAATGACATAACAGTATTAAAATATTTACATCAATATACGAGTATTCGATTATATAGTCGCTATCATTTGTCCCATAGAAAACACATACACAAACAAGTTCAATCATATATTAGTATACATTACATAATATGCACCGCCACATGCATATATTCATACATATACTCTGTTATATATACATACATATACTCAGTTATATATACATACATACAGCATGCACACACACGCACACACACACATACACACACACACACACACACACACATGTAGCTTGAGAGAAGGGGAGGCAGAATCAAATAAAGTGAAGCAGTGTGAAGAATTGTAAGGAATATCGAGTGAGGCCGTGTATACAAAGGAAGCCCAAACAACAAAACACACACATATTGGTCTTGGCCAAATGTATAACTAACTTGGAAGCGGATTTACACGGAATAATACCAGCAACTTATTTTTAGCAACTTTTGATCCATAACTTTTGATCCGCAACTTTTGATCTGCAACTTTTGATCCGCAACTTTTGATCTGCAACTTTTGATTCGCAACTTTTGATCTGCAACTTTTGATCCACAACTTTTGATCTGCAACTTTTGATCTGCAACTTTTGATCCACAACTTTTGATCTGCAACTTTTGGCCTGCAACTTTTGATTCGCAACTTTTTATCTGCAACTTTTGATCTGCAACTTTTGGTCCGCAACTTTTGATTCGCAACTTTTGATCCGCAACTTTTTATTATCAACTTTTGGTCAGCAACTTTTGAACCGCAACTTTTGATTCGCAACTTTTTATCTGCAACCTTTGATTCGCAACTTTTGATCCACAACTTTTGGTCCGCAACTTTTGATCCGCAACTTTTTATCCACAACTTTTGGTCCGCAACTTTGATTCGCAACTTTTGATCCACAACTTTTGATTCGCAACGTTGCAACTTTTGATCCGCAACTTTTGATCCACAACTTTTGATCCGCAACTTTTGATCCGCAACTTTAGATCCGCAACTTTTGATCTGCAATTTTGTTTTCGCAACTTAGATCAGCAAGTTTATTCCGGCAATTTTCTAAGCCGGTGTTACACGAGCACCTGTGTCCTGTAATCTGTATCTAAGTCTGGTATCCACAAGTCTGTACTATAGTCTATTCGCTGTAAGTAGGCGAGATATCATGACCTCTAACCTCTGTAACTTAAAAAGGACTAGAGTAATCAAGCTAATATTTCTACCATTTGGGAAGAGTAGTGTCAGTCAAGGAAATTTACAGGCAATTTGCTCTAGCCCTTTTTGAGTTACAAAGGATAGAGTTCATGATTTATCGCCTACTTACAGCGAATACATTGTAGTCTATATTTTGTGCTGAAGCAACTTTGAAAAGATGACAGAATTTGAGGAGGAGCACTTTATTGACAACGTTTCACAGAAAGCTTCTTCATGTCACTAACAGACGCTATCTATCTATCTATCTATCTATCTATCTATCTATCTATCTAATTTTAAAATATGTTAGTTTAAATGATAGGCAGCATGGATTCAGAGAGAGGTATTCTACTTCTACTGCATGTTTAATTCTCAAGGAAACTATTTTAAGGTACACCACGGAGGGATCTAATGTTTTTTCATGTTTTATTGACCTGACAAAAGCTTTTGATAAGGTGAATCATTTCAAACTTGCAAATAAGCTTTTAAAACTAGGATTACCAAATTTCTTGGTTAATATTTTATTTTACTTTTACAGAAACCAACATGTTGTTGTCAAATTTAAAGATTCAATTTCAACTGAATGGACTATGAAAAATGGAGTGAGACAGGGTGGGGTTTTATCTCCCTTGTTGTTTTCAATTTATATTGATGACTTATTAAGTAAATTATCTGCAAGTAATGTAGGCTGTAGACTAGGTTTACAAGTCAGCAATGTGATCGCCTATGCAGACGATCTTGTAATATTGGCTCCTTCGGTTAGAGGTCTGCAAACATTGATAGATATTATGGATCATGAAATTAAACAACTAGACTTATCTATTAACTCTGCAAAATCAGTATGTATGATCTTTAAATATAAGTATGGACAGGAAATGAATCCTTTCATATATTTAGACAATAACAAATTAAATATTGTTTCTGAATACAAATATTTGGGTTTTATAATCGATTGTAATCTTAATAATGACTTGGATATGATAAGATGCAGAAATAAGTTTTACAACGAGTTTAATTGTCTTTTAAGAAAGTTTAGCAACACGAGTACTGAAGTATTTTTAAATTTATTTCAAAGCTACTGTTTGAATTTTTATGGCGCTGAACTTTGGTTTAATAATATAAAATGTTATATACCGTTTAAGCAGTTTTCCATTGGATACCACAAGGCAATAAAGAAAATATTGAATATGAAGTACTGGGAGAGCAACCACAGTGCTTGTAGAGAATGTGGAGTGATGGTGTTTAGGCATTTGGTTAACTGGATGAAAATAAGATTTGTATATAGAAATCTCATAAAGCCATGTAGTTTTATAGAGAAGAACATGTATTACATGTTACATAGATCTTTTCTTGTAAAGGATGTTGAAAAAATAATCCTACATGAGTATGGATTTACTAACTTATTGCTAAATGATATCAATGCTATCAGATCAAGAATTGTTTATGTACAGAACACAGAACCAACTATGCGCTAAGGACTTTTAGCTTAATGTAGATTACGTAAATAACTCTGTAAAAAGTGTATGTATATGTCTTTTTATGAAATAAAATTATGACTGACTGACTATCTATCTCTTTTGTGGACATAATAGAATTGAAATCAAAATCCGACTATACCGTGCAGCGAGGAATAACTCAGACAAAACAGGGAAGCGTGAAAATGAGAATCCATTGCTATTTTACCGTACCCCTTGCGTCCAATACTCGGAAGCCGCCCCCGTGTGTCACTCTTAAGCGGGTGTTCTCCGTGATTTATGAAACAGGGACACAACATTCTCTACTGGGTAAATACGTCGTGAATTGGGTACACGGACATGAATTGTATTGATATTTACTGGAATATTTTGTTGTTAGGGAGTTCGAGGTAATTGTTGTTAGGGAGTGCGAGGTAATTGTTGTTAGGGAGTGCGAGGTAATTGTTGTTAGGGAGTGCGAGGTAATTGAATCAAATTAAGGGCTCATTTATCGATTTGTGTATTATTATTTTTGTTAGTTTCCTCCCTAGATCTCAATCAAACCTATTAACCCCCCCCCCCACCCCCCCCAGACCCTCCTTTAATATGAATCTATACATTTTTCTATAGACAAATTTGCCGGCCATAGGCTCGCTATCGCTCGCCAGGAAAGAAATCGACACCTACACAACACGAAAAGTCTTAATATTAACAAAGAAATGGGGCGAAAGGTCTTTAAATCGCTAACTACCAACGTAATAAAATCTGAAAGCTGATGGGGCTAAACATGAGGGAGAAGGGGGACCAGAAATGCGACCCATCTCCCCTTAAACGGAATTGGACAGTAACACACGATGTAAATATGGCATGTCCTATTGTGTAAGAAAACTGACATATTCGTTAACGAATAATCATGTATACAGTATATATATATATATATATATATATATATATATATATATATATATATATATATATATATATCTGTCGATCTATCTATTGCCAGACACATTAATCCCCGACGGGGTGGCCACGAATGAACTGCCTACATATGCTTCCATATGCCGAGGCAACTCAATCCAATGATCTACCTTGTTCCTGTTTACGGTGGCTTAAGGGGGTAGTCCTTGTTTTTTGGTCTATGTATTATTATATTTATGTATATTTGAGTTTTCTCGCTAGACCTCCATCAAGCAAAACAAAAAAAAGAGTTAAGTGAGATAGTTCGAAGCCTTTTAAGGGGAGGTATTTAGTTTGTTCCCTACGTTTTCATCAAACTTAAAATTACACCCCCTTGAGCCCCTTTCAAGATAAATTTGTACATTTTTCGGTAGAGAAATGTCCCAGCTGAAAGCCGGTTCCTCTTAAATTACAGGCTCGCTATCGCTCGCCAGGATAAAATCGACACCTAAATTGCACGAAAGGTCTTAAAATTGACAGACATGGGTTGAAAGTTCTTAAAATCATCAAAATAATGGGGCGAACGTCTTAAAATTAGAAAATCAATGGGGCTAAACATGAGGGAGAAAGGAGTCCAGAAAAAACTCCCTCAAGTGGAAATCTCCCCTTAATTGTTGGAGACCCTTTCTAAAATGCATAAATCGCCTTATAGTGGCTAGAATATAATAAAAGGACGTCCCTGGTACTCAACGGGTTAACACCTAATAATACAATACGGTAAGCTGGAACAGTCATATAGAATTGTGTACACACACACACACAAACACACACACACACACACACACACACACAAGGACACACACACGCACACACACACGCACACACCAACATCACTTCCCCCTCTCACACACAAATTTAACCATATGCAACAAAAATAAAAGAAAAAAAGACTATGGACTCCCTCCCCTCCCCCCCCCCCCCCCCACACACACAATAGCTCGTGATTGGCCTTACGTCCCGATTAGCTATGCACTCCGATTGGTTATGCGTAGCGTGTTGATGGATGGAATCACAGCGGTGTGTATGTGGGAAGCGGACGGCGAGGGTTGTTTTTTTTTTGGGGGGAGGGGGGGGGGGACAGTGGGTATTTTTTGGGTCTATTTATTTATATATTCATTTATGTTTTTAGTTTCTTCCCTCGACTTCCATCAAACTTTAAAAAAAAAACATCCATTAGATACCCCTTCGAGATCAATTTGTACATTGTTCGGTAGAAAAATGTGACGGCCGAAGGCCGGCTCCTCCACAATTATAGGGTCGCTATCGCTTGCCAGGAAAAAAATCGACACCTAAAGGGCACGAAAGGTCTTAAAGTTGACAAAGTAATGGGGCGAAAGGTCTTAAAATATACTAACTAATGGAGCAAACGTCTTAAAATCTCAAAACTAATGGGGATAAGCATAAGGAAGAAAGGGTACCATAAAAACGGCCCATCTCCCGTTTAAGGACTTTGTGGGGCATGTATTTAAAGAGTCGTTTGGGGTTCGGGAGTGAGTTTAAAGGGCTATTGTTGTGAAGCATGTGTTATTGATATTTATTTATTGTTGTGAAGCATGTGTTATTGATATTGATGGTTTATTATGGATTTATATATAATTTTATTAGTCGTTTCAAGCACATGTGTATATTTAATATGTGTGGGGTTTTTTGTAATTTGTTTAATTCTATATTTGTTTATTACCGGTGTATTTATTTAGTAGTTAATATAGGCATCAAATAAATGCGTATACGACTACACTATCTTGGCTTGTAGATAATTTTAAATATGTGTTTTGTTCTGTTTCTGTTCCATATTATTGTATCTATACCCTGTTCCAAAGAGGTAGGCCAGAAATTGTGAACCTTAACCTCTGTAACTCGAAAAACGCTAGAGCAAATCGGCTGTAAATTTCCACACCTATTCCCTGGCTGACCCTTCCTAAACGGTATAAATATTAGGTCGATTACTCTAGTCGTTTGTGAGTTATAGAGGTTAATGTTCAAGAGTTTTGGCCTACTTATTTGGAACAGGGTATAGTATATTCAATAAAGTATTGTATAGTCGGTGTCACACGAGTGCTTTTTCCGGCAATTTTCGACGAGCAACTTTTTTCTCGTACTAATTTGAGGCTCTTTCGCATTGGAACCAGAAACTATATCGAAGGTAGATTATGTTAGGTAGCTTAAATCGCACGGAACTTGAATTTTGAAGCTGCCAGACTACAATTGCCCGTAAAAATTGGCGGAAGAATCGCTCGTGTGACTCCACCTTTACTAAATGCTAATGATACTGCTAAGTTAGGTGTGACTAGGCTGGAGGCAGTTATGTTGCGAAATATTATTAAATATATTGATATAATTATTAATGGATTTACTTATGCAAATAATTGTATAATTATACAGTATTATATTTTGTATTTAATTAATTTACTTATACATAATTATAATTATATATTTGTATTATTATTCTTTATATTATTATTAGTATTGTTTTATTATTATTACCATTTCTTGTATTTATATTTATTAGTATTATTATTGTTATTATTATAATTATATCGAGATTGTTTATTATTATTATTTGTATTATTATTATTAATATACTTTTTATTATTATTTTTATTATTGCTATTAATATTATTATTACTAATATTATTCAGCTGTAGGACTAACCCCATAATTATGGTGACTATGCAGGGCTTCTAATAGAGTCCACACAGGGCCTATAAATCATCACACCCTATAATTACAGCCGGTGTCACACGAGCAAGTTTATCGGCTACATTTATCGGAGTCCTTCCTTCCAATACAAGCTATCATATTATTTTGATTGATTGTTTTGTGTATTCATAATTTATATTGGACTACACGTTTATCATAATATTGTGATTAAATTTGTCTGTGTATGCATTTTGTAAATTGAACTGTACACGAATATAATTTTATTATGATTTATTTGTCTGTGTTCATTTTGTAATCTATAAGAAACAAGATACAGTAATTAAGAAAGAAAACAAATGTTAGCTATAGTCTATTCGCTGTAATTAGGCGAGAAATCATGAACTATATCCTCTATAACTCAAAAAGGGCTATAGCAAATTGGCTGTAAATTTCCACATCTATTTATTTGACTGACTCTTCCCAAATGGTAGACATATTAGCTCGATTACTCTAGTCGTTATTGAGTTACAGAGGATAGAGGTCATGATTTATCGCCTACTTACAGCGAACATACTATAGTATATTCAATTATAGCTAGTGTTTTACTCGGATACTGTTACTCCGATACATCCGCCGCTAAAGAATCAGTCTTTCCCTCTTCCTATGACTTAAATTGCTTCAAACTCCGTGTGTCCAGGCATTTTAGCTCGAACGACCCTTGATTTCGGCCCTGTCACTCTTTGAAATCTGGGGGAGGCACTCGCTGCAGGAAGTTATGCCTTTTGTCTCCCTAATTCACATAGAAAAAAAAAAGGTGTTCGTATGACATGCACCTGCTTCAAGGATAGAGTTCCCTGCATTTCTTAATGATGACATTGTTTTGCTGATTATTAATATTATGACTATTTTCATTGCATTTTGACTAACTTTAGACTAATTTAATGACGGGTCTCTGGGAATGAACGGTCTAAATGAACTTTATGTATTGTTGATCTCCCACAGGAATTTCCACAGCTTAATAAACACGATGACGTAATATTCGCCTTAGTCTGGTTACCGTTTATACCGACGATTATATTTACGTTACAATCTACCTCCAAGTGCTCAAAGTGGTTAATACTATCTCAATAAACCATTTAAAGAACAACAGGTCCAACGTAAGCTGTGTAAATCGTCTAACCTTAGCCAGAATAAATGAAAACAACACGTCATGGAGGGGTTCATTGGATGGTTCACTTTTTGGGCGATTTTTGCATGTATTCGTTATTTTCCTAGTTTCCTCCCTAGACCTCCATAAAAAAAAAAAAAAAAAAAAACATCCATTAGATCCCTTTTCTAGATTAATTCGTACATTTTTCGGTAGAAAAATGTACCGGCCGAAGGCCAGTTCTTCCAAAATTACAGGCTCACTATCGTTCACCAGGGAAAAAATCGACACCTAAATAGCACGAAAGGTCTAAATATTAACGAAGAAATGGGGGCAAAAGGTCTTAAAATCGACTAACTAATGGGGCAAACATCTTAACATCTGAAAACTAATGGGGCTAAACATGAGGGAGAAAGTGGTCCAGGAAACCGGCCCATCCCCCCTTAACCCCTTCTGCACGATGACCCCTGTTTACCTTTGATTCTGGCTATAATTAGACGATGTTATGCAGACTGACGGAAGAGCAAGGGAAAGTGGAAATGAAAACGAAAGACGAGATTAGCAGACATGGTAACGAGGGAGAGAGAGAGAGAGAGATAGAGGTAGATATATAGGTAGATAGATAGAGAGAGAGAGAGGTAGAGATAGATATATAGGTAGATAGATAGAGAGAGGTAGAGGTAGATATATAGGTAGATAGATAGAGAGAGAGGTAGAGATAGATATATAGGTAGATAGATAGAGAGATAGAGAGATAGATAGAGAGCGAGAGAGAAAGAGAGATAGATAGAGAGAGTGGGAGGGGGGAGAGGGAGAGAGAGAGAATATGCAGAATGGGAAGTAAAAAGTAAAGATTAATATTGAAACTACATACAGCAAAGAAATTATTTCACCCAGGAGAGAGAGAGAGAGAGAGTTGGAGGAAACTCACTCGACACGGTTGGGGAAACTTCCAAATTGGGTCATTTCTCCTCAGCCTTAAGTCGATGGTGGGGAGTTTACAGGGAGTGGTGAGGATTTCAAAGCCCCTGCGGTCTATTCCAGGGAGATACTTGGAGTGAAAAGAGTGAGGTTGTGTGGTCCAGTTTGCTCATTGCAAAACGTGTGAAATGTTATTTACTCAGTTTTTAAGGTACTCTACAAAGAAGTTCAAAGGAAAGCAAGGAACAACATATCTACTAATCCTTACGAGAACTACTTTACTGAAGAACTACACTATTAGAGAGAGAGAGAGAGAGATTATATAAAGCCTATACGGGATCAATTAGGTTAAATCTGGTTAATTTTTTTTTTTTTTTTTTTTTTTTTTTTTTTTTTTTTTTTTGAGGCAATGAACGGAGGAAGGAAAAACACAGATAAAACAAAAAGGTCCATGTGCCTAAAGGCATCCTCCATTCATAAAATGTTTGTAACAACTGGATTTAAACTTTTGTAGATTGTAAGTTTGTGGAAAGCAACTCGAGGAAAGTGAATTCCAAAGAGTAGTAGTTCTAGGGATAAATGAATTTTGATAAGCAGAAGTTCTGCATTGTGGAGGAGAAAGTGTAAATTCATGGCGCTCTCAGCTGCCCTAGTTCTACGGGGAAAGATGTGGAGAGGCGGCACAATTGAAGCAAGTTCCTCGGAACAATTGCTGTAAAAATATCTGTAGAATAATGCAAGGGATGCAACGTTTCTTCGTATGGATAATGTAGGAAGGTCCTGTGTGATTGCAGGGTTATTGATTAATCTAATAGCTTTATTTTGAATTTTGTCCAACTGCCTCAATGCAACCACTCCACTTCCACTCCACAGAGGTGAACAGTAATCCATCTGAGAACGCACATGACTTTTACATATTACGGCCAACTGCTCGTCAGTGAAGAATTCTCGAACTCTGTACAGGAGTCCCAGTTTTTTTAGGCATTCTTAGCAATGCTTCTAACATAATGTGTCCAGCTCAAGTTAGTAGTTAATGTTACACCGAGAATGTCAATACTAGGGGAAGTGGGAATATTTACATCATTAAAAAATATATGGGAGTCAGTGAGATTCTGTCGGTTAGAAAATTGAATGTACTTGGTTTTCTGTGCATTAAAGGAAACTAGATTCTTTTGTCCCCATTCATTAATTCTAGAAAGGTCCGGGTTCAGAGAAATTGCAGTGTTTATTTTTGAATTTATAAGATCGGGTTGGGTGAAAGAATTGGTAAATGTGAAGGAACTGTGGAGCGTTGAGTCATCTGCATAAGAATGTATTGGATTATGAGTGGTAGATATGAGATCATTGATATGAATGAGGAACAGAGTTGGGGCCAAAACTGATCCCTGGGGAACACCAGCATTTATTGAGTGAAATTGGGAATAAAGGCCATCTACCATTACACATATTTTTCTGTTATGAAGATAAGAAGAAATTAGTGGAACTAATGATGCAAGGCCGTAGTGTGACATCTTCGACAATAAGGATTGATGCCAGACTCTATCAAATGCCTTTGATATATCCAGTACTATTGTATGTGTTTCACCATGTTGGTCTGTAGCTTGGTTGATTTGATGCGTAAGAAGGCAAAGAATGTCTGCAGTTGATCGACATCGTCTAAAACCATATTGCCTATCACTGATTAATTTATTATTCTCAAGATGCTTAATTATGTGATTATTTAATATAATTTCAAAGACTTTACCAAGAGTGGAAGTTATAGCTATTGGTCTGTAGTTTGATGGATCTGAAGAGGCACCTTTTTTAGGAACTGGATGGAGGTTTGCTTCTTTCCAGGGTACTGGGAAGCATGAGGTATGAGTACACAGACGTAAATTTTTTGCCAATACAGGAGCGAGCACCAAGGAGCAATTCCTAAGTACTATTGGAGGAATTTCATCTGGACCAGGAGCCTTATCTACTGAGAGATTCTGCAAAATAGTTTTGACATGTCTGATGTGGATCTTAAGTGAGGGAATTTCAGGCGAATCAATGGGTCACTTACAAGATTGCCACTCAGAGATTTTAATGGTGGAATGGATGAAGCAGTAGTGAAGTTCGATTTGAATGAGTTAAGAGTAGACCAAAATATTTTGTTATAATTTGGATTATTTAGAAGTTTATTTGCCTACTTGTGGAGAAAGTTTGGTTTAGTTAGGTTTAATACTGTTTTGGCATGATTTCTGATGTTTCTAAAGTAATTAAAGGCTTCATGTGTTTTTGATCTTGTGTATGCATTGTAGGCTATTGCTTTTTGTTCAGTTACTCTAGCACAATTATGGTCAAACCATTTAGGTGAATTAGATCTTTTACTGTACTTTTGATGAGGAATAAAAGTTTCCATTCCAATTTTTACAAAATCTTGTATGTGGCTCAAGGTGGAGTGTGCATCATTAGAAAAGAAAGAGGTCCAGGGAATATCAATAAAGAAACCTTGAAGACCCTCCCAGTCTTTTTAAAGTTTGCTCCAAAATTACAGGCTCACTATCGTTCGCCAGGAAAAACATCGACACCTAAATAGCACGAAAGGTCTTAACCCCTTCTTTACCGGCGATGTCTTTTTCACTTTATTTTGGCTACTATTAGACGATTTGATTTAGCTTGGTAAAGGCGTCTACCAATAAAAAAGCTACAGACTATCTCAATTAATCCTTTTGGCTTTTAGCTACCGTAGATCCTTCCTAAGCTGCATAAAATGGCATAAATGTAGCTTAAGCAAAATGCAAAAGACGTCACCGGTATAGAAGGGGTTAATATTGATGAAGAAATGGGGACCTCCTTGAGCATTTTTTAGTTTGAAGACAGCCTAGAAAAACGTTATATTTAGTCTATGGGACGAACTAAAATGCATTGTTCGATTTTATCTTTCTCTCCTCTCATCTCTTTTATCTTTCTCTCCTCTCATCTCTTTTATCTTTCTCTCCTCTCATCTCTACCCTTCTTCTCTCTCCTCCTCCTACTCCCCTCTTCTCTTTTATCTTCTGTTTCTCCCTCTCTGTCCACCTTATCTGTCTTTTATCTCTTTCTCCCCTCTCTCCCCTCTTCTAGCTCTTCTTATCTCCCCTCTTCTCTTCTCCTCTTCTCTTCTCCTCCCCTCTTCTTCTAGCTCTCCCCTCTTCTCTATCTCCTTCTCTTCTCTCCCCTCTTCTCTTATATATCTCTCTGCTTCCCTCTTTCTCTTCTTTCTTCTCTTCTATCTCTTCTATTCCCCTCTTCTCTCTCCCCTCTTCTCTTCTATCTGCTCTTCTCTGCTCTCCCCTCTTTCTATCCTTCTCTGCTCTCCCCTCTTCTGCTCTGCCCTCTTCTCTTCTATCTCCCCTTCCCCTCTTCCTCTTCTCTGCCCTCCTCTTCTCTTCTCTCCCCTCTTCTCTCCCTCTACTGTGCTCCCCTCTTTCTGCTCTCCCCTCTTCTCTGCTCTCTCTTCTCTTCTATCCCCTTCTCGCTCTCCCCTCTTCTCTCCCCTCTTTCTCCACTCTTCTCTCCCCTCTTTCTCCCCTCTTCTCTGCTCTCTCCCCTCTCTTCTCTTCTTCTCTGCTCTCCCCTCTCCTCTTCTCTCCCCTCTTCTCTTCTATCCCCTCTTTTCTCTCCCCTCTTCTCTTCTATCTCCTCTTCTCTTCTATCCCCTCTTCTCTGCTCTCGCCTCTTCTCTTCTCTCCCCTCTTCTCTTCTATCTCCTCTTCTCTTCTCTCCCCTCTTCTCTTCTATCTCCTCTTCTCTTCTCTCCCCTCTTCTCTTCTCTCCCCTCTTCTCTGCTCTCCCCTCTTCTCTTCTCTCCCATCTTCTCTGCTCTCCCCTCTTCTCTGCCCTCTTCTCTTCTATCTCCTCTTCTCTTCTATCCCCTCTTCTCTGCTCTCCCCTCTTCTCTTCTATCCCCTCTTCTCTGCTCTCCCCTCTTCTCTTCTCTCCCCTCTTCTCTTCTCTCCCCTCTTCTCTTCTATCCCCTCTTCTCTCCACTCCCCTCTTCTCTTCACTCCCCTCTTCTCTTCACTCCCCTCTTCTCTTCACTCCCCTCTTCTCTCCACTCCCCTCTTCTCTTCTCTCCCCTCTTCTCTTCTCTCCTCTTCTCTTCTCTCTCCTCTCCTCTCCCCCCTTCTCTTCTCTCCCCTCTTCTCTTCTATCCCCTCTTCTCTTCTATCCCCTCTTCTCTTCTATCCCCTCTTCTCTTCTCTTATCTTCTCTCCTCTCTCCTCTCCCCTCTTCTCTTCTCTTCTCTTCTCTCCTCTCTTCTCTTCTATCCCCTCTTCTCTTCTCTTCTCTTCTCTCCTTTCCTCTCTGCTCTGCTCTCCTCTCTCCTCTCCCCCCTTCTTTTCTTTCCCCTCTTCTCTTCTCTCCCCTATTCTCTTCTATCCCCTTTTCTCTTCTCTTCTATCCCCTCTTCTCTTCTCTTCTCTTCTCTCCCCTCTTCTCTTCTCTTATATTATCTCCCCTATTATATATATATATTTTCTTCTTCCACCTTTTCTCTTCTCTCCCCTCTTATCTGCTCTTCTCTCCCCTCTTCTATTATCTCCCCTTTTATCTTTTCTCCCCTCTGTTCTTTCTTCTTCTCCTTTATTTTCCTCCCTCCCAATATATCTCTCATCAAGCTTTAAAAACACCCTCCCCTCACCCCCACCCCCACCCCCTTTCGAGGTAAATTTGTATACAGTAATCTTCGTTAGAAAAATTGCCTGGCCTAAGGCCAGTTCCTCCTAAATTACATTATCGCTCGCCTGGAAAACTTGACACCTACAGTATATGGCACGAATAGTCTTAATATCGCCAAATTAATGGTGCGAACGTCTTAAGATCTCATAACTAATGAGGCTAAACATGAGTGTGAAGGGCGTCCAGGGAAAAAACAAAAACCTCTCCTTAAATTATCTATATTTGTATTAACTTCACCACAACACCAAACACCTCAATTGAAATTAATGAAAGTATATATGTGATCCACCGGGATTCGAACCTGGGTTATCACATACAGATTTTTAAACACTCTAATCATTACACCACCAGGACGGTTAAAGGTTTATGCACACGCCTACGACTTAAAGCCAAGTTTTGAAGCACCTGGATTATAATAATGTATTGTATTGTCTCGTTTACGTTCGATACTGCTTCAAATGGGTGAGTCGCTATTTATGCTCGTGACTGTACCTCTCTCCTCTGCTCTCCTTTCCTTTCACTATTCACATTTCTGTTTAACCCCTTCTGTGCCGCGGTCGTCATTTTAACTCTATTTCAGCTACATTTAGACGATTTTATGAAGCTTAGGAAAGATGTATGGTAGCTAAAAGGATTAATTGAGCTGGTCTGTAACCTATGAATGGGTTAACGTCCGTCTTAACCTGGATATAATTGTCTTATAGTAGTTGCCAGAATAAAATAAAAAGGATGTCACCGGTACTGAAGGGGTTAAGGGGGAAGGGTATTTTGTTTGGTCGATTATTTCATATATTTATTATTATTTTTGTATTTTCCTCCCTATACCTACATCAAACTTTAAAAAAAAACATCCATTAGATCCCCCTTCTAGATTAATTTGTATATTTTTCGGTAGAATAATGTCCCGGCCGAAGGCCGGTTCTTCCAACATTACAAAGGAGTACAAAGGAAATCAAGCAACAACAGGTCTGGTGACCCTTCTAGGCTGCTTGTCCTCCAAAACACTGAGGATCAGTTGTCCAAACAGTGGTTTAGAGTGGCTCACTATCGTTCGCCAGGGAAAAAATCGACACCTAAATATCATAAACACCTGGCCACTAACACTCAATTAACACTTTTTTTCTTTTGTTTTCAGAATAACTCCAATTACTCATGAAGAAATATCACAGATAGCAATGTAAGTAAACATTCTGTATACTTGTTTACCTGTGGCCGCTATCATGGGTTTTATGTCCAGGATTTCAGTTGTAGAATTAGTATAGACTACAAATTTATCTTCTGTCATCCAATCCTATCCGAAATTTCATGTCAGTTTGTACGTGCTGCATGGTATATTTTCCCTAATTGCCGACTTGCGATTTTCGTTCGTTCTATAAGGAAGTTGGAGCTGTAGACAACGATATTTAACAGCATTGACAGCCAAAATACGGTTGTAGTACATTATATAAATACATCAAACCAAATTGATCATACTTTTTATCCATCAGAAACCCACATTATTATTGCACTTCTGTTTAGTATCGATGTTCACGGCTCCAACTTCCTTATAGCCTGAAACTCGTAAGTGGTCAATTGTTTCCACGCCAGCATAAGGCGGAGGGAGAGGTGGGTGGGGAGGAGCCTTCTGCTTTACAATCCGTTTATATCTTCCTATGAGTAACACCCCGTTCTTTAACATTAATATCAAATACAAACCCCAATGTACCTGACTAAACTAATGAAAGCATATGGCCCTCCCGGGATTCGAACTCGGGACATATTTCAGGTGAGGGTAAACTGACTTCCTTAGACACTGATTACTCGATAATTAATAGACAAATAAGAACTGCTATGTCTCTGCATCAAATTATTGCCAGGTTTTCATCATTAAGGGGGGTTACCTGCTCTTTCTCTCTTTCTCTGACTTGTATCCATTTGACCCCATTCAGCCAACTGTTTTAAGACGTTTATCCCCATCCAGGTGTCGATTTTTTCCTGGCGAGCGATAGCGAGCCACCATTGTATGGAGAAATCCGGCTTCGCCGGAGAAATTTTTCTATCGAAAAATTTACAAATTTAGCTTGCTGTAAACCAAATATACAGTATATATATATGTATGCTGGCTCGCTACCGCTCGCCAGGAAAATATTGACACCTGGATGGGGTAAACGTCTTAAAACAGTAGGCTGAATGGGGCCCAATGGATACAAACCAAAGAGAGAGGGAGAGAAAGAGAAAAAAAAGCGAGGTGGGCTCCCTTAACACCATATTTGACTTGCATAATATCTTCGTAATAGCTGAGTGATCAATATACGGACATGACAATTTACCTTCAGCTGGACACAAACAGACTGTAATAGTTACTAATGTTTAGCAGTGTAGATATCCAAACTATCCCTTAAGGGGGGATGGGCCGGTTTTCTGGACCACTTTCTCCCTCATGTTTAAGGTCGGGTCACACAGGGTCACACATACACGTTCTAACGTCCCGTCCGTCCCCGACCAAGAAAATAACTTCTGTGTGTGTCCGTGTATGTCCCGTGGGTGTCCCGGCATAACACGTTTTCTGGCAGTTGCCCCGACCCACACGGACCATTTTATGCATGCACAAAAAGGACGCCGCCTAGGAACGGCGAATTAAAAGGTCGGGGCCGGACGGGACGTTAGAACGTGTATGTGTGACCCGAGCTTTAGCCCCATTAGTTTTCAGATGTTAAGGTGTTTTCCCCATTAGTTAGTCGATTTTGAGACCTTTCGCCCCATTTATTCGTCAATATTTAAACCTTTCGTTCTATTTAGGTTTCAATTTTTTCTCTGGCGAACGATAGTGATCCTGTAATGTTGGAAGAACCGGCACATTTTTCTACCGAAAAATTTACAAATTAATCTAGAAGGGGGATCTAATGGATGTTTTTTTTTTTTTTTTGTAATGAAGGTATAGGGAGGAAACTAGAACAATAATTAATACATGCAAAAATCGCTCAAAAAGTGAACCATCCCCCCTTAAGGACCAATAGGTCTGTTGCAATCAGTTTGTAAGTCATTTGTATTCCTTTGTATTCTCTTTACATCTCCCCTCTATTCCATTCCATTCTCGTCTCTGCCAGCATCTCCTCTCCTCTCCCCTCTAACCTACCCTCCCTCTCTCACCCACCCACCTCCCCTCTCCCAGTTTCTTTGTGGTCTAAAACGGGCTGACAAATTATCTTATTAGTGAAGCCATGGCCAGCAGTGAATAGAGACGCGTCCTCCTACCCCCCCAGTATTGAGACCATATATCATAAGGCGGCAGAGGGAGGGGTGTTCGGTTCCCTTCTCGTGGCTCCGACTCCGACTCCGACTCTAAGCGTCGTTGTTCTTTTTTTTTTGGGGGGAGACGGATCTGGATACTTGTGTCCCTGATTTGGGTTTAGATGTTATGCATATTTACTGAGGTGGGATGATCAAATTAGTTTGTTTCGTTCTCCTCTTTTAACTTCTTAGGATAATCTCAGTGAAACACTATTCCATAGCTTATATCACTAATATTGTTTATTTAATATATACGGTACTGTTAAATATTGTCAATATTAACACAATTGTAGGCATAAGTATAATCGTGGCATTGTGTTTTCCTAGGTAAGAGGTTACCTCCGAAATTTACCAAGCTAAGAACACATTTTAGCAGATATTCCGTTTAAAGTTCACCATATATATATATATTATAGACATGCATGTGCGTGTGCAGTATATCCCTATTTAGAAAGGATAAAGGGGACCTATAGGACTGTAACAAATACGGTGGTGTTATGCTGTTAAGATACCAGACGAGATTTTTGCTTTTATTTGATTTAAGTAATTAGGAGGTTACCTGCTAAAAGGAAAACAACAAAAAACTTCAACAATCTGGTTCACACCCGAGAAGTTAAACAAATATCAAATTCTGGCGTTTTTGTCCTTGTGCAACACCAGGTTGAGTTTCGAGAGGGTCTGCTTGTAGTTTGTCAATCTCAAAAAAGCGTTTCACTCAGGAGACACTGAGGAAGCTTCTCTGGTTTCGTTGGATACCTGCAGCGATTATTTATCTGATGTCTGAACATAGGTACATTAAGATTTTTAAATCTGGCCGCTTATTGGTTGAAGTAGTGCTATCTATGGAATATTGAGGTCTTGGATAAATTCACGTATCTTGGTAGTGAGATCGATAACAGTGGTGGGTTAAGCCACTATGTTATGTATGGCTTCAGTCTAGCATATGGGGTTATGGACTATCTCACCAAGAGGTATGGTGATGGTGATACCTATGTATAAGGACCAAGTTACGGTTGTTTAATGCACTGGTGCTCCCTGTCTTGGGTATATAGTTGTGAGACATGGACCACTTAATAGTAATTTGGAGAGACATCAACATATTTGATACCAAATGTTCTACACATGGTCAAGGGCTATCGTTTGTATGACGACATATTATGCCAGCGTCGGCTAAATGGGCGCATGGCCCGTCTCTCTGAAGTTAACCTCGCTCATATGGTAGTTTTGGTTGGTGACAACCCTGAGTGGAGGAGATATCAGGAAAGAATATGTTATTCATGTCTGAGGAATGTCGAAAAATACTTGGGATAGACCGATTCGCAGCCTTGCACTTCACACGGAGATACCCCGGGAGTAGAGTCGGAGGTTGAGTGCAGGTACTGTACGTACGCGCCCGTCACGTCGTATGGTGATTGATTGCACGTGTTAGCCTTGTGCATCCAAAGGCAGCACTCTTAATGGTAGAATCATAAGTAGGAATCTCCAACTGCAACACTGCAGCCAAGTGAGCCAAGTGGTAGCGCCCAAGCCTAGGATGACTTTACCAATTCTAGGTAACTTGAAGCATGGTTCATAGTGACCCTTTGTGGGCCCCAGCTCCAGCACCACAGTGTCACCTCCAGGTAGCAGGAAGCACAATTATCAATGCACCTCTGCAGGGTCACTGTTAAGTAGTGTGCCCTTAGTTATATTTGTGGTTACCACCCATAGTTGTCAAACAGTTATCAGGTTAAATACTAAAACATGCGTGCATATGCTTTATATAAATTAACTTGTTCATTATGTTTTAACTATGACACAGGTTTATGTGGAAGAGGGATATAGGTATGATTATTTAGTATGCACATGCACAAAATTTCAAGAGTATTTTAGCAAGGTGTATATGGTTGTGTATAAGTACTGCATATATATATATATATATATATATATATATATATATATATATATATTGTATATATCTTATTGTTGTGTGGGTGTGTGTGACTATGTTTTGTGCACTGATTGAAATGGTTATCTTGCGTCATGACCTCAATATGTGTGCGTGTGCCTGGTTATGTATGCTTTGTGCTGTGATTGAAAGGGTTAACCCTTGTGTCAAGGGTAGCCTGGGCTGGGTTATTATGGGGTCAAGAGGTCATGTTTGGTATTGTGTGTGTCACTGTGTATGTGTGTGTGTGTGTGTGTCAGTGTGTGCGTCGGTGTGTGTGTGTGGACAGAGGGGGATCAGGTATATGTGTCCTTCAATGGAGTTGCGTGATATACTGTATATATTAAATAACTATACAAATATATAGATAAGTATACAACATTTTAGCGATTGTGTGTGTGTGTCTATGTGTGTGTGTGTGTCAATGTGTGTGTGTGTGTGTCAATGTGTGTGTGTGTCAATGTGTGTGTGTGTGTGTGTCAATGTGTGTGTGTGTCAATGTGTGTGTGTGTGTGTCAATGTGTGTGTGTGTGTGTCAATGTGTGTGTGTGTGTGTTTCAATGTGTGTGTGTGTGTGTGTGTGTCAATGTGTGTGTGTGTGTGTGTGTCAATGTGTGTGTGTGTGTGTGTGTGTGTCAATGTGTGTGTGTGTGTGTGTGTGGAGAGAGAGAGAGGAGGATCAAGTATATATGTGTTTCAATGGAGGTAGATATGACTGTGTGTATGCTGGAAAGGTTCGTGATTGATATATTTGATATGTATATAATTATATAGATAAGTACACAACTGTAAAGTGTGTGTGTGTGTGTGTGTGTGTGTGTGTATTGATATTATTGGAAACAAAATCCTCACATCGAGAAAAATAAAGTGTTCTAGTGTGTTCGGGTCTAATCTATATATTCACGCCCACCGAGTTGTATCCATTTATTGTTGTTGTTGTGGTTGTTGTTGTTGCTGTTGTTGTTTTTGTTTTTGTTGTTGTTGTTGTTGTTGTTGTTGTTGTTGTTGTTGTTGCTGTTGTTGTTTTTGTTGTTGTTGTTCTTGTTGTTTCTCGATCCATGGGCGAGGGTAATAATAGGTCCTATCAGTGTATAGCAACAATAATAAACTACCTTACATTATTTTGATTGATGTGGTTATGTGATATCGATAGGACTATACCTTGGATATCAAGTTCCCATATCACTTAAAGGGAGGGAGATTTTTATGTATTTGTTCATCTACTTATTGATTTATAATTGTCTTTAGTTTCCTCCCAAGACTTCCATCAAGCTTAAACAAAAACCCAAAACCCCCCAGTTTTCAGTAGCAAAATTTCCCGACAGAAGGTTCATCCTATAATACAGGCTCACTATCGCTCGTCATAAAAGATTCGACACCTAAATGGCATAAAAAGTGTTACAGACATTTACAGAAATGGGGCGGTACATCGTATGTATTTATTAATATACAGCTAATTTGACATGAACATCAATTTAAATGGATATATCTGCACAAAGAAAATCGCAATAGCTCACGAACAGTTGTACAATCGATACCCCAACACAGCCGTTTATATATGTAGCCGAAGCCGAAACCGAAGCCGCGGGGATCCGAACGCAAACAAGTGAGGGTAGCCAAGCGCGCACTCTTACACGAAAACACAATTGTGACTTGGCTCGGGCGGAGAGAGAGAGAGAGAGAGAGCGAGAGAGAGAGAGAAAAGATAGAAGAGAGTTACATAGATACACTGACCACACAGACCTTTCGATCCAAGCGAGGTGGTCAGGATTTAATTATAGTAGGGATAGCTATATTCCATTCAAAATAAGTAGGCCAGAAACCGTAACCCCTAACCTCTGTAACTCAAGAGGGGCGAGAGCAAAGGGGCTGTAAATTTCCACAGTTATTCCCTGGCTGACTCTTCCGAAATGGTAGAAATATTAGCGCAATTATTCTAGTCGTTTATGAGTTATAGAGGTTAGTGATCAAGAATCTTGGTCTACCTATAATTAATGGACTATAACCCATGAGTAAGGAAAAGTGGAAGGAAAGGATAGCAATAGAAGAAGGCTCTCTCCCCACCCTCCTATCCCTCCGGCAATTGCCGTAGATGAAGACAGTTGGAAGTAAATAACCTTGCAGATTTTAGAAACCGTCTAAAAGAATGTATATAAAGTTAGAAATGGAAAGGAAATGTCTTGCAAACCTTTACCTGTAGTAATGTATACGATATTTGTGTTCTTCGTTAGCAACCAGAGAGAGAGAGAGAGAGAGAGAGAGAGAGAGAGAGAGAGAGAGAGAGAGAAATAATAGCCAGAATGCAAGGAATATTGGCGTCACCCGTACTGCAGTGGTTAATATTCACAATAGTACAGCCGCGCTAATAAGTGATGTCTCGGTACCAAGTATGTTTTGATTAATAATAATTGGTATTAGCAATATCTAAGCTTCATTTATTCATATGGAGTGAAATATACAAACATGTTTCTACACTTACCCACCCTATTCAACATCTGAAAGACATTAATACAGCACAGAGCAGCCAAACGTAATGACAACTGGGTCATGACTTATTAGCGCGACTGTACAGTCGCGCTAACAAGTGATGTCTCGGCACCAATTATGTTTTGATCAATAATTGGTATCAACAATATTTACACATGATTTCTGCGTTTTGAGTGAGATATACAACCAGGTTCCTACACTAACCCACCCTATTCAACATCTGACAGACATTAATACAGCACAGAACAAGCCAAACGTAATGACAGCTGGGACATGACTTATTAGCGCGACTGTACATATGTGATAATCTTCGGCGCTCAACTTATAACCATGATTATATATTGGATTCCCATTGAGGCTCAGCGTATTAATACACTCCACTTTCCCAAACCCTTTCAGCATGGCAAATAATTCACCGAGTTAGCCATGCAGTATACGAGTATTCAACTAAAACGAAACCCAGAGCTCTCAACCACAATCGTCGTTATTGAGAGAGAGAGAGAGAGAGAGAGATTTGATTGAGAGAGAGAGAGTTATTCAGAGAGAGAGAGAGTGTGAGTGGGGGGGGGGTGGAAATTAAGATGAGATCGGGAAATACATCAGAGAGAGAGAGAGAGAGAGAGAGAGAGAGAGAGAGAGAGAGAGAGAAAGAGAGAGAGAGAGAGAGGGGCCAACTACTGTATACAATATTTGATAACAGGAAATGCGACACAATAATGATGAACAAGAAAATATAACGATAACGAAATAATAAATGTTTTAATAATTATCTACTTTGTGTACTCCTCTCTCTCTCTCTCTCACACACACACACACACACATATACACACTCTCACTATCTATCTATATATCTTTCTCTGTCTTTAATATTCCTTTCCTATCGATAATGTTAAGGGGGGTCACCTGCTTGTTTTCTCTTTCTCTCCTTTTCTCTTTTACTCTGGCTTGTATCCATTCGGCCCCATTCAGCCAACTGTTTTAAGACGTTTATCCCCATCCAGGTGTCGATTTCTTCCTGGCGAGCGATAGCGAGTCAGCATTGTATGAAGAAATCCGGTTTCGCCGGAGAAATTTTTCTATCTAAAAATGTACAAATTTAGCTTGCTGTCAAAACAAAAATATATACAGTATATACTGGCTCGCTACCGCTCGCCAGGAAAATATGGACACCTGGATGGAGGTAAACGTCTTAAAACAGTAGGCTGAATGGGGCCGAATGGATACAACCCAGAGAGAGTGAGAAAGAGAGAAAAAAACAAGGTGCCCTTAAGATAATTTAAGGTTAATTCATGTATGCTAAATTTAACCCTTTCGGTACACCATAACGCGTTCGTTCATCTTCAATGTCGGCTTGCTATTAGACGATTTAACACTATCTGGCCCGACGTCTTGAGGGTTGTTATGATAATTGTTTTAAGGGGAGACGGTCGTTTTTCTGGACCCCTTTCTCCGCCCTAGTGTTTAGTCTCCTTCAATTATCCATTCATTCATGTGTTGTAATTCATTCCCTGTATTCCAAATAACCGTATGGATCTGTATTTCTCCGTTGAGTCTTTACACCCTCTTAAGGGGAGATCTCCACTCGAGGGATTTTTTTCTTGACCCCTTTCTCCCTCATGTTTAGCCCCATTGCTTTTGATATTATAAAGCGTTTGCCCCATTAGTTTAGCGATTTTAAGGACTTTCACCCCATATTAAGACCTTTCGTGCCATTCAGGTGTCAATTTTATCCTGGCGAGCGATAGCGAGCCTGTAATTTAAGAGGAACCGGCCTTCGGCCGGGACATTTTTCTACCGAAAAATGTACAAATTTATCTTGAAAGGGGCTCAAGGGGGTGTAATTTTAAGCTTGATGGAGGTCTAGGGAACAAACTAAAAACCTCCCCTTAAGCCGGTGTCACACGAGCGCTTTTTCCGGCAATTTTCGATGAGCAAGTTTTTTTCTCGTAAGGTTTTGAGGTTCTTGGAATCGGAAACTAGACTGATGGTAGGTTGTTGTTGTTGTTGTTGTTCCCCAAGCTGCTTGGCCGAACAGCTCCAAGACCCCGAGCAAGGCCAAGGCCATAACCGAGCGCCCCCACAGAACCCTCCCTGCCTACCACAATAAAGCCTGGGTGACCGAAGCCACTCCATGGCGGGGAGCTGAGGAGGGTGCGGAAACGCCCGGGAAACCAAAGCCCCACCCAGGGCCCTGTGCCCCTCAGCAATTATGAAGAGAAAGTTGAGGGGCAAAGGAAAAATATGACGCTTTGGCTTCCAATCTTGGTAGATTGGGAGGTCAATCCACGGAAAAGACGCCGTCACTTGAGATCTAGGAAATACATAAGTAAAAGGAACAGTCGGAGTAAGCTATGGGTATGCCAGAGATCGCTCAGTTCTCACTCTGATAGACCAGCCCATCACCATTATGACTAGAACCCAATCCTCTCAGCATCAGCTAGGAAAGGCCCTAGAAAGCCGCCTTTGGCGGGGGGATAGCTCCCCTATTTCAACCCCTTTCGGGGTTGGGCACCCGCCCTACTGATGGTAGGTTATGTGAGGTGGCGGATTTCTGGTATAACTTAAGGGGAGGCTTTTAGGTTGTTTCCTACTCCTCCAGTAATCTTAAAATGTCACCCCCTTGACCCCCTTTCAAGATAAATTTGTACATTTTTCGGTAGAAAAATTTCCCGGCCGAAGGCCGGTTACTCTTAAATTACAGGCTCGCTATCGCTCGCCATAAAATCGACACCTAGAAGGCACGAACGGTCTTAAAATTGACAGAATGGGTCGGAAATTATTAAAGTCACCAAAATAATGGGGCATCCATCCATCCATCCTTCCATCCATCCATCCTTCCTTCCTTCCTTCCTTCCATCCTTCCTTCCATCCAACATTCCTTCCTTCCTCCATCCATCCTTCCTTCCTCCATCCATCCTTCCTTCCTCCATCCATCCATCCTTCCTTCCTCCATCCATCCTTCCTTCCTTCCATCCTTCCTTCCATCCTTCCATCCATCCTCCCTTCCTTCCTTCCATCCTTCCTTCCTCCATCCATCCTTCCTTCCTCCATCCATCCATCCTTCCTTCCTCCATCCATCCTTCCTTCCTCCATCCATCCTTCCTTCCTCCATCCATCCTTCCTTCCTCCA
>CM064571.1:16802779-16820922 GCA_032716605.1 Paralithodes platypus
TGGAGTGCCACATGTATTTGTTGATTTCATTAATTGAGTTTAAAAGTGAAGTTGGTTGATGAAAACAAATATAAAACACGCCAGTTCTCGCCACATAAAATATGTTAGATATTTCTATGTTGTTAAGACACATTGATGAAAGGTCGTTAGTATCATATCCCTAAAACCAAGCAGATCCCAATGGACATTGTAGTTTGAATAGGTTTCACCCCTGGAATTCACCTTTAAGCAAAATATCATAGCAACCCAAGATGTCGGCCCAGATAGTGTTAAGAAGAGTAACCTGTCAGAAATGTGATATTAATTCATTAGGATATTATTTTCCCTAATAATTGTAATCCTTTCCATTGAGCAATTTGTTGTTCAATATCTCTTGGTGGTATATATTTTACTTGGTGTATTTCCATCATTATTCTATTAATGTCCTTTTAATTATTTCTCAGTATTGGTTTTGTGTTTTTGTTTTTGGATTCCATTAGTGTCAATTCATTACTAATTTTCCATAATAATGTTGATAAGCTTGTTTGTCTTTATATTGCTCAGTTTCTAGTTTGGGTTTGTATGTTTTGCAAGTTTGACATTGTAATTTAATTTAGTCTCTTAAGGGGAGGTTTTTAGTTTGGTCCCTAGATATCCATCAAGCTTAAGATTACACCCCCTTGAGCCCCTTTCAAGATAAATTTGTAATTTTTTCGGTAGAAAAATGCCCCGGCCGAAAGCCAGTTCTTCTTAAATTACAGGCTCGCTATCGCTCGCCAGGATAAAATCGACACCTAAATGGCACGAAAGGTCTTAAAATTGACAGAAATAGCTTGAAAGTTCTTAAAATCGTCAAAATAATTTCTTAAAATTAGAAAAACAATTGGGCTAAACATGAGGGAGAAAGGAGTCAAGAAAAAAATCCCTCAAGTGGAAATCTCCCCTTAAATTATATATAGTTCACGTATCTTTGTCTTCTTGTGTTCTTTTATTCCATACATTTTATTTTAGCATGCGTTGTTTCCACATAGCGATTTTGATAAGTTATTTTGCCTTTATATTGTCTTTGTCCAAGTTTTGGTTTGTTTACTTTGCAAGTTTGACATTTTAATTATATTCAATCTTAAAGACTTTTCTTATTTCTTGTTGAAATTTAGAAGTTTTAAATTTAAGTATATAATGTTTCTTCTTTATTTAATTATAACCTTATTTTCTTAGCGCTGTGTCTTCATTATATACCATTATTGTCTTAACTTATAATGCCCTTATATAAGTGGAGTAAGAAACATATCAATACACTTTCAATTTATTATCAAAACAATAAATACGAGTAATGAATAACATTGGATGGAGTGATGAGTTTATACAATGAAAATATATATAGCACGTAGCGAATAGTTAAATGAGTTAATATTTATGTACATAATTATGCAGCAGATACTACATACATGACTGAGTTGATATACAGTATACATAGAAATACTAGTCTTGTAATGGAGATATGCACATATACATCAAGATATAAACACATATATTAAATACAATAAAACACATATACATTACATACACACACACGAACAGATAAAAGTTTTGTGAGAATAGATGTACACATAGATATTAAACACACATACATGAAGTAGATTCAACAATATTCATAGTAAACACACACACACGAGCTACACATCTCCACACACATACACATTCAGGTACAACAACAACAGTAACAACAACAGTGGCAGCAAAAAGTCTATACAAGTTAAAGCCGATTCGATTTCACTTTGAGCAGATACATAAGTCATTAAGCCGGAGTCACACGAGCGCTTTTTCCGGCAATTTTCGTTGAACAATTTTTTTTGTTTTTATCTTAATACTCTGAGGCTATTTTGCATTGGCATCGGAAAATAGACTGCAGATACACAATGCTAAGTGGCTGATATCTGATAAAACTTAAATTTTGAAGATACCAGACTATAATTGCCCGTAAAAAAATTGACGGAAAAAAACTTAATTTCGTCTAGATGGCACACAACTCTTGAACGCGACTCCACACTAGAACACCAATCGTTTCGCCAACAGGTCACTTCGCCCACACTAGTTTATGTTTACACCCACTCATATTTTGAAGTCACTGGGATAGGGTTAACCATTTCAGTAAGAGGACACCGGTTTTAATTTAATACTGGATATCACTGGACAATTTTACACAGTTTAGGCAGATCCTGTGGGAGTTAATGGACTAGTTGATTCCCAAAGGTCCTTCCAAAGCTGAGTAAAATTGCCTAATGTTAGTGTCATCAACGTACTGAAACATTTGTGGACGGGGGAAAAAAAATCTTACGTGAGCGAAGAAATTGTTCACGAAACGACTGGAACTTCAGACATAAACACCATGGTCTGATTATATTAAATATAAATATCTATATACACTTAAACTGTTCTTACAGGAGGGGAGAACCTGAACGCGTTTTCTTTACCCTGTGGTTCGGGAGGAGGGGGGACATTTTGAGAATAGTGGAGGGCTTGAAGGTCACGCATCTGTTGGATATTCTGTAGATCGCGCAGATGAGGAAGGTGCTGTTGAAGTTCGCGCATTTGTTGGATGTTCTGCAGATCGCGCATTTGTTGGGGAAGACTATGCACTTGGGGATTGAGCTCTGGTATATGGGGGCTAAGGTTATGGGGGAATGGGAGCTCTTGATGTGGGTACTGGGGTAGATCCTTGGGGAACATCGGGAGTTCCGCAGGGGAGTAGGGCAAATCTTTGAGGTAGGCTGGGAGCTCTTGGGGGAATGGAAGCTCTTTGGTAGTTTGCATGTGTGGGGTGAGGGCCATAGCAAGGGCGGCGGTGTAAAAGTGTGGTAGGGAGGGCGGTAGGTGGGTGGGGTACAGGGTTGGGTGGTGGAGGGGGGGCACTACAGGGCGGAGTTGGGGGGCGGGGGGCGGTGGATCAGGGCGGGCGTCACTGGTAGCAAGATTCTCGATGGTGAAAGCCTGACGTTTGGGTGGAGCCGGTGGTGGAGGTGGTGGCGCTTTTGATGGAACTGGATGGGCGGTTTGCAGGTGGGCGGGGAGATAGCCGAAGCTCCCCAACTCGTGAACCAAGTGGGAGAGGTCTGGAATATGCGGATGAGACAGGGTGGACAGATCGTGGGCTTGAGACAGGTCCATGGGTACTTCAAGGTGGGGTAGGAACTGTAGATCCGGGTTGGACTGTAGTTGTCCCAGGCCCAACATGGTCCCCTGGGGTCCCTGCGGCTGCTTGTCGGATTTCGATATCTTGAATCTCTTGCGGCGTCTCAAGAGGCTACCATTCTCAAACATGTTCATGGCTGAAGCATGGAGCGTCCAGTAGGCCCCCTTGCCAGGCCTGTCTGGTCGACGTGGGATCTTGATGAAACAGTCGTTGAAGGAAAGGTTGTGCCTCAGAGAGTTCTGCCACCGCTGAGTGTTCTTGCGGTAGTACGGAAAGTTATCCATGATGAACTTGTAGATATCTGCCAGTGTACACATCTTCTCTCCACTGTTCCAGATGGCCATGGCTGTCAGTGAAATATACGAGTACGGCGGCTTCTGATCGCCGTAGCTCTCGCGGCACGGACGAGGCATGATCACTGTGTAGTATATGGTTGACCTGTCTGACCTGATGTGTGAACCCTAGAGGAGCAGCAGGGCAAGTGTGTCCTTCCACTCGGGTCTGGCCACTTTAAGAGCACGGCCTGTCCTTAGGTGACCAATAGCCAGGGCCCCCGCGAGTGACGATGGACGTTAATTGGCCGCACGGGTCGAAGGCGGAGCGACCCCCAGTTTTTGTGGCTGTGATAGGCGGGTGGGAGGGGGGAGGGGGCGGGGTCTGGGATCTGTTGGACTCCTTGCCTCACCAGATATTTCACCCTACGTTCTTTACACAGTCTCAACACGCAAATTCTTTCTAAACTAGCCGAGTCTAACATTACTCAACCCGCCATTATCCCACCTTAACATAGCCGCAATTAATGATATGCCCTCTATAATTTACTCAGTTCGTTTTGAGGATGAAATTGAGTGAAAGTGACGAGATATTGGACTAAAAGAAACATATTTTTGTATAAACTTTAGCTGACTCTAATATTACTCAAACCACCATTCTCTTAACTTAACCTGTCGTGGAAGATTACTTTATTTTATTTTGACTAACCTGAGATCATTTTATTTAGTTTATGAAAGATGTTTAATTTTCCAAGAATTTGAAACTACTTCGTTATCTTGCGTTCTCTATAATTATTTGTTGTATGTTCTGTTTTGTTTGAGTCGCGTTTTCTTATGTTCATATGTAGTTAATTCTCTTGATTCTCGTGTCCTTATGTTATCTCCCTTTTTAGTGTTTGCTTACTTATGTGTTTTGTCAAATTTCAGCAGTTTCTCGTTTCCTCGTGTACGTACATTTGTTTATCTTCCAACTACTCCCTTTTATTTCATGTACTAATCATGTCCTGTTAATTCTCGCTTTCTCCTATTCTCTGTACTTTACATAAAGTTTCATTTTAATAATTCTCATTCTTATGTATTTTATTAATGATCAGTAGGTTATATTCTCGTTTCTCATTTGATCTGTATTCTATTAATTTTGGGCTAGCTATCTAGTCTGTCTTTCTATCTATCTTATATTTGTTCTATATATGTTATATTTATCTATTCTTTGTATTTATCTATATTCTGTCTATGTATCTATCTATTATATATGTGTCTATCAATCTATTATTTATATCTATATGTGTGTCTATATCTCTATCTATTTATCGATTTATCTATCTATCTATATATCTATATATATATATCCAGTCCTTCCTTTTTTCTGCGTGTACTAAAGGTTGGGTTGAGAGGCGGAGCACCAGGTGGGGCGGCGGGTCGTTTGATGGCCGGGCTCAGGTTAATTAACGCCGGAATGGGAAATATGCACCCTTCGTTATTAGTGAAGGTGGTATAGTGGTGGTGGTGGTGGTGTGTTATTGGTATGTTTAGGTGTTTGGTTGTGGGTTGTGTGTTTACAGTATGTGTGTGTGTGTGTGTGTGTGTGTGTGAGTGTACGGAATGAGAAATATGCAGCCTTTTTTATTAGTCACAGGGAAGGTGGTGGTGGTGTATTATGAGATGATGACGGGTGGGTTATTGGTCTGTGTTGTGTCGGTATTAGGTTGTGTGTGTGTGTGTGTACTTAATGATAAATATGCATGTTCGTTAGTCACAGGGAAGATGGTGAAAATGAGGTGGTAATGTTCGTATATATATATATGTATATATATATATATATATATACAGTATATATACGCCTAATCCAAAGGCGGAAACATCCATTCATCATGGCCAAATTCAAAATTGACCCATGGACCGCCAAATAATCCCTCTCTTTGTATTCCTTTGGACTCCTTTGAGGCCGGGAGTCTGTGTGTGTGTTTGTGTAGGCGGAGCTCAACACGCGTTTGTATTGTGCATAGTCATTTCGCCAAGAGGTTCTTTTGTACAAGTTCATATAGCCGATTTGCCCACACCAACCCTAACCTAATCCAATCTGACCTTAAATTGTCCAAATGCGTTATAGTTATCAAAGGGTTAACCTAAACTACCCTACCTAACCTCACCTTAACATGTACTAGGCTATACTCTAATCATAACCTAACCTAACCTTAGGTAACTTAATATTATCTGACCTATCTAGCCTTATTCTAACTTACTCTCTTTGTAAACAACATGTAACTATTTGTAACAATAAACTTTTTTTAATTTAATTTAATTGAATTGAATTACCACCATCTAACCTAACTTCAACTAACTTAACCTAATATAATATTGGTCTACTACCACCTATCCTAATCCACACCTAATCTAGCCTCACCTAACTTAATCCTATCTAACCTACGACCACCTAATCTAACCCACATCTAACTTTACTTAATCTAACCTACACCTAACATAACCTCGCTTCAACTAACCCAATTATATCCTACCACTGCCTATGTAAACCCACATCTAACCTAGCCCTAGCCTCATCTAACTTAACCTAATCTAACCTACCACGGCCTATTCTAACCTGCACCCATTCAAAACAAATGAAGCGGGATCGAAAATACGAGTGGGCGAAGTGACGTGTACGAGATAGGGGCGGGACCAAACGCGTATCTGTGGGCCGGATTGTGACTCCTCTAGGTTTGATAAGCCGAAAATCCCAGGTAGGGGGGGGGGGGGGGAGTTCTACTTGACACGCGCGACGCACTGGTAGTTGGTGTGTGTGTGTGTGTTTTACTGATACTGTAGTTGTATTTCAATAAGTATATATATATATATATATATATATACATACAGTATACAGTTACAGTATATTATGTAGACATATTACATATTTATAGATAAGCTTCACGGCTACTTTATTCCCAAATGGTGATGGTGAACTGTATACGTGTGTCTGGAGAGAAAATGAACTACAGGGGATTACAAGGAATAACTACCATATCAAAATTACCTTGTGGTTCATTTCTGGGAGATACTCAAGATGGAAAGCGAGTTTGGTGTGGTAGTGCACTATCTTGTTTAGGAGGAACAGCTGACGGTATGAGAGAGAGAGAGAGAGAGAGAGAGAGAGAGAGAGAGAGAGAGAGAGAGAGAGAGAGAGAGAGAGAGAGAGAGAGAGACAGAGAGAGAGAGCTTATGAACACGGAAATCACTAAAATGCCTATTGGGCCACACAAGGCAGACCTTTTACACCCAGGTATCTGTGTAATTATTAGTTTGTAAGAGAAAGTGAGTACGGAAGTGTGAAAAATACCAACCCTTTTTACACTCATTATAACTTCTTGTATATGACTAAGACCACACACAGAAAAGGATATGGGGTTATATGTTTGTGAGTTTGGATTAATGTGTGTGTTTAGGGGGGGTCACCGTTTTTTTTTTTTTTTTTAATCTTTATCTCCTTGTCTCTCTTTCCATTCGGCCCCATTCAGCCAACTGTTTTAAGACGTTTATCCCCATCCAGGTGTCGATTTCTTCCTGGCGAGCGATAGCGAGCCAGCATTGTATGGAGGAAACCGGCTTCGCCGGAGACATTTTTCTATCGAAAAATGTACAAATTTAGCTTGCTGTCAAAACAAAAAATATATATATGCTGGCTCGCTACCGCTCGCCTGGAAAATATTGACACCTGGATGGGGGTAAACGTCTTAAAACAGTAGGCTTAATGAGGCCGAATGGATACAAGCCAAAGAGAGAGGGAGAGAAAGATAAAAAAAAAGCGAGGTGGGCTCCCTTAATTAAGCTTCCCTTGGCTGACGTAACATGACTATAGGAAAGGTGAGACAATAAATCAAATTGTCTCCGGATTCCTGTTGAACAAAAGCCATTCTACATCACAGTTCCTCATTAACCCCTTCTGTACCGGCGACGTCTTTGTAAGTTTATTCAAGCCATATTTAGACGATTTTGTGCAGTTTAAGGGGAGATCTCCACTAGAGGGATTTTTGTCTTGACCCCTTTCTCCCTCATGTTTAGCCCCATTGTTTTTCTAGTTTTAAGACGTACGCCCCATTATTTTGACGATTTTAAGAACTTTCGACCCATTTCTGTCAATTTTAAGACCTTTCGTGCCATTTAGGTGTCGATTTTATCCTGGCGAGCGATAGCGAGCCTGTTATTTAAGAGGAACCGGCTTTCAGCCAGGACATTTTTCTACCGAAAAATGTACAAATTTATCTTGAAAGGGGCTCAAGGGGGTGTAATTTTAAGCTTGATGGATATCTAGAAACCAAACTAAATACCTCCCCTTAAGAAGGATCTGTGGTAGTAAAATGGTTAAGTGAGATAGTTCGAAGCCTGTTAATTGCTGGAGGCCGTTTTTAAACTGACTAAAATCGTCTAGTAGCAGCCAGAATAAAGTAAACAAGACGTCGCTGGTACAGAAGGGGTTAAGGGGAGATCTTCACTTGAGGGATTTTTTTCTTTAACCCTTTCTCCCTCATGTTTAGCCCCATTGATTTTGAGATTTTAAGACGTTCACCCCATTAGTTTGGCGATTTTAAGAACTTTCGCCTCATTTATGTCACTTTTAAGAGCTTTCGTGCCATTTAGGTGTCGATTTTTTCCTGGCGAGCGATAGCGAGCCTGTAATTTCAGAGGAACCGGCCTTCAGCCGGGAAATGTTTCTACCGAAAAATGTACAAATTTATCTTGAAAGGGGGTCAAGGGGGTGTAATTTCAAGCTTGATGGAAGTCTAGGAAACGCACTAAAAACCTCCCCATAACGTCTGAGTGACACATAACACTAAGGGAGAGAGCTTGTTCAGTACACTTCATGGGCTTTGTTACTGAAGGCTATAGTCCATTCAGTATACGTAGGCCAGAAACCGTAACCCCTAACCTCTGTAACTCAAGTAGGGCTAGAGCAAAGGGGCTGTAAATATCCACACTTATTCCCTGGCTACTTCAGTGAGTTGCTAAATGAAAGGAATGAAGAGCCAGCAAACATAGCTGGATATGGTATGGGAGGGAGAAGAAGAGAAGTAGTGGAGGAGGAGGTGGGGATCAGGAGGTCAGAAGTGTGGGAAGCCATGAAAAGAGTGAAGTTGGGGAAAGCACCAGGAACAGATGGAGTGTGTGGGGAAATGTTGAGGTATGGTGGTGAGATAGTGATAGAATGGGTATGGAAAATGTGCAAACTAGCATGGGAGAAGGGGAGTGCACCCGATGACTGGAAGACTGGCATAATAGTCCCCCTATATAAGGGCAAAGGGGAAAGAGGAGTGTGTGGTAACCACCGAGGAATATGTCTTCTAAGCGTAGTAGGGAAGGTATACAGTAGGGTAGTGATTGAGAGAGTGAGAGTGAGAACGGAGAAATGGATAGGCGACGAGCAGGGAGGTTTTAGGAAGGGAAGAGGATGTGTAGATCAGATTTTTACCCTGAATTGTGTTGTGGAGAAGTATCTGGAGAAGAAACAAAAGGTGTATGTTGCCTTTATGGACTTGGAGAAGGCCTATGACAGAGTGGATAGAGAAGGTTTGTGGAAAGTACTTAGAATATACGGAGTAGAGGGCAAGTTGCTGAAAGCAGTGAAGAGCATGTATGAGGGTGCAAAGGCGGCAGTACGTGTGGAGAGTGAGCAGAGCGAGTTCTTTGACCTGAATGTTGGTTTGAAACAGGGGTGTGTGATGTCCCCGTGGTTGTTTACTGTATATATGGATGGAGTTATGAAAGAAATACTATCAAGAGCAGTGGATGTTGGTGTATCGCTGAAAAGGGAGGGAATTGAGTGGAAGCTACCTATACTGCTGTTTGCGGATGATACAGTTCTGATGAGTGATAATGAATGGGAGTTGCAGGGTCTGGTAAATGAGTTTGGAACAGTGTGCGAAAAACGGAATTTGAAGGTAAATACGGGGAAGAGCAAGGTTATGGTCTTCGAAAGGGGTGAAGTCACAGAGTGTGAGGTGAAGCTGAACGGTCAGGCTATGGAGATCGTCAACTCTTTTAAGTATCTGGGCAGTGTGTTGAGTAAAGATGGGACTATGGATGAAGAGGTGCGGGAGAGGGTACAACAGGGGAAGAGGGATGTAGGAACGCTAAAAGCAGTAAACAAGAAATAGGGTGGTCAGTATGGAAGTGAAGAAGTCCTTGCATGACAGTGTGGTAATCCCGACACTGACTTACGGAAGCGAAGCATGGACGTTGGTTGAGAGACTCAGACCAAGAGTGAGAGCAGTGGAAATGAATTACTTAAGGAGTGCGTGCGGAGTTACATGGAGGGATAGACAGACTAATGAGGAAGTAAGAAGGAGGTGGTGTGGAGGTAGATGTGCTGGAAAGTGTGAAAAGGAACAACTTGAGATGGTTCGGCCATATGGAACGTATGGAAAGCGAGAGAATGACTAAGAGGGTGTATGAGAGCGAGGTGGAGGGACAGAGGGGGAGAGGTAGACCGAATATGAGGTGGAAGGATGGAGTGAGGAAGTACATGAACGAAGGTGGTGCTGGTTGGGGGGAGGGGCGTCGACTGACTGGGGACAGAGGTGCATGGGGGCGGTTCGTTCGTGGCCACCCCTTCGGGGATCACGGCGTCAGGCAATAGATAGATAGATAGATAGATTCCCTGGCTGACTCTTCCGAAATGGTAGAAATATTAGCTCGATTATTCTAGTCGTTTATGAGTTATAGAGGTTAGTGATCAAGATTTTTGGCCTATGTGTAATGAATGGACTATAGTGAGGCCCTCGCATAACACCCATGTTTACATTGGTGACATCTGGATTCGAAGGTTTTGTTGACATGGACGGTACCCTTTCAACTAATACCAGACCTGTTGGATTAGAAGGCTGGGGTTGCCTGGACGGTATCCTTTCATCTAATACCAGACCTGTTGGATTCGAAGGATGGGGTTGACTTGGACGGTATCCTTTCATCTAATACCAGACCTGTTGGATTCGAAGGCTTGGGTTGACTTGGACGGTATCCTTTCATCTAATACCAGACATGTTGGATTCGAAGGATGGGGTTGACTTGGACGGTATCCTTTCATCTAATACCAGACCTGTTGGATTCGAAGGCTGGGGTTTGCCTGGACGGTATCCTTTCATCTAATTATTATGTTCCTTCCAACAACCAACTATACTCCTAAAATCGATTAATGAAATTTTACAAACACATGTGGCAGTCCGTGGATTCGAATCCAGGATGCTCACACCGAAAATCAACACCTTATGCATCGCACCACGAAGACAGTTAAAGAATGGTGGACACTGCCTACGATTTATTATGCAACTTCGAATCCTGCATATCAATCTAAGCATGTACACACATCCCAACTGCAACTCACGTAGGCTATGCATATGTGAATGGAAAGAGCAATTAATGGGGCCTTAACCACTAGGGAAGTCCTCTCGATAAATTACCCCTGAACCAATATCAATTATTATGTTCCTTCCAACAACCAACTATACTCCTAAAATCGATTAATGAAATTTTACAAACACATGTGGCAGTCCGTGGATTCGAATCCAGGATGCTCATACCGAAAATCAACACCTTATGCATCGCACCACGAAGACAGTTAAAGAATACCAGACCTGTTGGATTCGAAGGCTTGGGTTGACTTGGACGGTATCCTTTCATCTAATACCAGACATGTTGGATTCGAAGGCTGGGGTTGACTTGGACGGTATCCTTTCAACTAATACCAGACCTGTTTGATTAGAAGGCTGGGGTTGCCTGGATGGTATCCTTTCATCTAATACCAGACCTGTTGGATTCGAAGGCTTGGGTTGACTTGGACGGTATCCTTTCATCTAATACCAGACATGTTGGATTCGAAGGCTGGGGTTGACTTGGACGGTATCCTTTCAACTAATACCAGACCTGTTTGATTAGAAGGCTGGGGTTGCCTGAATGGTATCCTTTCATCTAATACCAGACCTGTTGGATTCGAAGGCTTGGTTTGCCTGGACGGTATCCTTTCATCTAATACCAGACATGTTGGATTCGAAGGCTGGGGTTGGCTTGGACGGTATCCTTTCATCTAATACCTGACCTGTTGGATTCGAAAGCCAACCTTTGAGGGGACTTCACAACAGTCCCCTTATTATACCAAGTTCCAATTGTATACTGCTAGGTGAAACAGAGGTACAGGGTGTAAGGAGATCTGCCCAAATATCTCTTCCCTCTGCTCTTAAGGGGAGATGGGTCGTTTTTCTGGCCCCTCTTCTCCCTAGTGTTTAGCCCCATTGGTTTTTAGATTTTTAAGACGTTCGGCCCATTAGTTTGGCAATTTTAACACCTTTCACCTTTCCAAGACGAACGAGCCTCAAAATATCACGAGAAAAAAACGTGCTCAGTGACACAAAACGGTGCTTTATTTTCCCATTGTCCTTAGTGATCTTGGCCCCATTCATTGTTCTTTCCTCTCACTAAAACATTACGCTTTCCATAATGCAGTTGGGTCTGAGTACATGATTAGATTGATATCCAAAATTCGAAAATGGATATTAATCGTGATCGTGTACTCAACCTTTTAACTGTGTTGGTGGTGTAATGGTTTAGGACTTTAGGGGCTTATGTTCTGGGTGTAGTGTATGCTTTCATTAGTTTGTTCAAGTACATTGGGGTTTGTAATTGATGATTAATGTTAAGGGGCGGTATTTAGTTTGTTCCCTAGTCCTCCATCAAGCTTAAAATTACACCTCCTTGAGTCCCTTTCAAGATAAATTTGTACATTTTTCGGTAGAAAAATTTCCCGGCCGAAGGCCGGTTCCTCTTAAATTACAGGCTCGCTGTCGCTCGCCAGGATAAAATCGACACCTGAATTGCACGAAAGGTCTTAATATGGGGTGAAAGTTCTTAAAATCGCTAAACTAATGGGGCAAACGTTTAATAATATCAAAAGCAATGGGGCTAAACATGAGGGAGAAAGGGGTCCAGAAAAAAATCCCTCAAGTGGAAATCCCCCCCCCCCTTAATGTTAAGAACGGGGTGTTACTTATGTATTGTGTAATGACCTACCGACTTTTGTAGACATGGGCGTATCTTGAGCATGGGTGTTTACAAATTTACGTGCGCGTAATTAAGGGGGTCCACCTCGTTGTTTTGCTCTTTCCCTCCCTCTCTCTTTGGCTTGTATCCATTCGACCCCATTCAGCCTACTGTTTTAAGACGTTTACCCCCGTCCAGGTGTCAATTTCTTCCTGGCGAGCGGTAGCGAGCCAGCGTACATATTTTGTTTTTGACAGCAAGCTAAATTTGTACATTTTTCAATAGAAAAATGTCCGGCGAAGCCGGATTTCTCCATACAATGCTGGCTCGCTATCACTCGCCAGTAAGAAATTGACACCTGGATGGGGATAAACGTCATAAAATAGTTGGCTGAATGAGGCCGAATGGATGCAAGCCAGGGAAAGAGAGAAAAGGAGAGAAATATTAGAAGAAAAAAAACCGGTGACCCCCATAAGCACTTAGGGATTACAGTAATTTTTTTTTTCTCTGTGAATGAGGGAGACAAAAGGCATAACTGCCTGCAGCGAGTGCCTCCCCTAGATTTCAAAGAGTGACAGGGCCGAAATCAAGGGACGTTCGAGCTAAAATGCCTGGACACACGGAGTTTGAAGCAATTTAAGTCATAGGAAGAGGGAAAGACTGATTCTGGTAGAGAGTTCCAGAGCTCAGCAGTTGAATAGAAGAAAGTCTGAGAATAACGTTTCACTCTTAGGTTGGAGAGTTGCACAGAGTAGGGGTGGGATTGTGTTGCAAGGCGGGTACTACGTACCCTACATAGAGGAGATGGTATACACTGGGAAAGCTCCGAAGAACACTGATTATTGTAGTAGCGATAGAATAGCGAGAGAGATGCAACATTGCGGCGAAGAGAGAGAGATTGCAGAGAGTTGGTGAGTGGACGGGAGTTAATGATACGAAAGGCTTTCCTTTCTACTTTATCTAGGAGTGCGGTGTGAGAGGGTCCTCCCCACACATGTGAACAATACTCAATACAAGGACGCACTGTGCCCCTGTACAGAGCAAGAAGCTGCGCAGGGGTAAAGAACCCCTTTAGGCGGTTGAGCCGAGGCCACCGAGAGTACTCTCGGTGGCCTCGGTTGAGCACACCCAGCTTCTGGGCGGCTGCCTTAGCGAGACTGGTAATACGGTCTTTCCAAGTGAGAGCATGAGAATGAGTAAAGAGTTTAAGAGGCCTTGTAATTGGGGTTGGGTGTGAGAGGGATCTGCCTTGTGTGGGCCAATCGGCTTTCTGCAGACTCTAATTTTCTTATGTTCTTATGTTATGTTCTTATGAGAGTGTGTAAATAAAGAGTTTGTACACAGTTTCAGAGAGAGTCCTTATCTTTAATACCTTGCATTCGTCAATGTTAAAATTCATCTGCCAATTTACTGACCATCCGTGTAAGGTATCGGGAGCTTCCAAAGGGATCTAGATACCTTACAGCTTACACGAATGGTCAGTAAATTGGCAGAACATAGAATTTTGCTACAAAGTGGAAGGTAAGGATAGCAAAGCAGAAGAGAGAGAGAGAGAGAGAGGATGGGGTATGGGAGTGGAGTAGGTAGGTAAGAAGAGTAATTTAGTGAACAATGAGGGGCGGGGTCAAGAACTGGACAGGTCACACCTTTCTCTCACCTACCTACCCCCCACTCGGCCCCAACCAACTAACCCTCTCTATCTATCTATCTATCTATCAATCTAACTATAAAGAGAGAGAGATATATAGATAGATAGATAGATATATAGGTAGATTGGGAGAGAGGTAGATACATAATAAAGGTAGGTTGGGAGAGAGAGGTAGATAGGTAGCTAAATAGAAGTACATATATATACACACCGGTATATATTATTAAAGTGTCCATCTATATATCTATCTTTCTCTCTATCCATCCATCCAGCTATTAAGATAAACACGGTAATTACTAACCATCTTGGGCCGATATTGGGTGATTATAAAGCTTAAGACTGGGCCAGGTAAACTTCCTGGGCCCAGAGTGATGTAAACAAACTCATTGTGGCTGTTTAGGAGGAACAGCTGACGGTATATGAGAGAGAGAGAGAGAGAGAGAGAGAGAGTTACACATACTGCACAGACCTTGCGGCCCCTACTAGTCAGACCGGACTTAAATCTAACAATCGGACAAATCTAAGTGGAAGGTAAGGCTAACTAAGCAGGCCACTAAGAATTGGGGCGAAAGGTCTTAAATTCGCCAAGCTAATGGAGCGAACTTCTTAAATTGTAAAATCAAAGGAGCTATACATGAGGGAGATGGGGTTCCAATAAAAAAAAAAAAAAAAAAAAATCCCCTTAACCTCTTCTGTACCGGCGACGTATTTTCAAATATAATCTAGCTATATTTAGGTGATTTTGTGCAGTTTAAGAAGGATCTGTGGTGGTAAAAAGGATGAAGTGAGATAGTACGAAGCCTGTTCAATGCTGGGGGCCTTTTTTAAACTGAATAAAATCGTCTAATAGTAGCCAGAATAAGATTTAAAAGACGTCGCCGGTACAGAAGGGGTTAACATCTCATTCCTTTACCCCTGTTGCTGACGAAGGTTAAATATACTAAGATAATACAGCATTGGTAAATACTAATGGCGAGTATATGATTGGATGGTACAGTCGGCGTAATAAGTTCTTGACCACCCTGTGATTTTCATTGTGCAAATATTAGTGATCCTTGGTGTCTGGGTCTTTTCCTGGGCGACCTACAGATCTGTATGATTTTTTTTCCCTGTTCGGGCTCTGTCTCGAGTCGACCACCCCCCTCTATGGGGTATGTGACTGAGTACATACATACATACATACATACTGTACATACATACATACATACATGCATACAAGTATTACATAATGCTGGGAATAGTTTCGAAATAAAAAAAATAAAGTAATTCACTCAATAGTGCAAATAGACAAAATAGAAATTATTCAAAATTTGATTTTCAGTTTTAGTGTTTATATAATGACAATGGTTGAGTGGTAAAGAACTTATTCCAATGACTGTACACCCGAATGACAGTCTCTAGCCCATTCAGGATTTTTTTTTTTTTTTTTTTTTTTTTTTTAATTTGGATGAGGGAGACTAAAGGTAAAACTGGCTGTGACAAGTGGCTCCCCAGAGATGAAAGAGTGACAGGGCCAAAATCAAGGAATGTTCGAACCAAAAATGTCTGGACACACGGAGTTTGAAGCAGTTTAAACCATGGGATGAGGGAAAGGTGGTTTCAGGGAAAGAGTTTCAGAGCTCAGCTGTTGAATAGAAGAAAATTGGAAGTATCGTTTCACTCTTTAGTTGGAGAGTTGCACAGAGTAGGGGTGGAATTTTGTTGCAAGACGGGTACTACGTACCCCTACGTAGAGGAGGTGGTATACACAGAGAGCTCTGAGGAACACTGATTATTGTAATAGCGATAGCTAGCCAGAGAGATGCAACATTGCGGCGAAGAGAGAGAGATTGCAGAGAGTAGGTGAGTGGACGTGAGTTAATGAGACGAAAGGCTTTCTTTTCTACTTTGTCTAGGAGTGCGATGGGTGAGGATCCTCCCCACACATTTGAACAATACTCAATATATGTACGCAGTGTGCAGAGCAAGAAGCGGTGCAGGGGTAAAGAACCTCCTGAGGCGGTTGAGCACACCCAGCTTCTTGGAAGCCATTTTAGCAATAGCGGTAATATGGTCTTTCTAAGAGAGATCAGAAGAAAAAGAGACGCCAAAAATACTGAGAGAAGATGAAGGGCTGATTTTTGTATTGTTGAAGTATGAGGGATAGTCCTGGGATACTTGAAGGGTAGATAAATGGAGAAATTGGTACTCTCGGATGCCATAGTCTCTATCCCACTCATAAATATTAGTGGACTGCAACTATTTCTAATTATGGCAGTATATCTCTGGTAACGAATTTATGAATATCATATTCTATACATTAACTACAACACTATAAATACTATTTATTGAAAAGCAAGTTCCATCCAAAAATCAATCCAGATAGTTATAATTGCATAACAAAAAACACAGGTGGCCCACACACATTGTCATGAGTGGGCCATGATACGTCTAGTAGAGCCATTCAAGTATTATAGCTCAGGACTGTACAGTACATAAATCCTGGCCCAATATGAACCCTCGAACTGTAAAACAAACTTCCCGAATGTAAACACTAGGTAAGGAATTAAGGGGGGGGGGGGGGGGGGGGTCACTTTTTGGGTAATTTTTGCATGTAATAATTATTTGTCTAGTTTCCTCCCTAGACCTCCATCAAATTAAAAAACAAAAAAACATAGACCCCCTTCAAGATATGTTTGTAAATTTTTCGGTAGAAAAATGTCCCGGCCGAAGGCCGATTCCTATTAAAATTGCAGTCTCGATATCGCTCGCCAGGATATAATCGACACCTAAATGGCACGAAAGGTCTTAAAATTGACAACGAAATGGGGCGAAAGGTGTTAAAATCGCCAAACTAATGGACCGAACGTCATATAATTTCAAAACAAATGGGACTTGACACGCAGGAGAAAGGGGACCAGAAAAACGGCCCATCTCCCCTTAATGAGAAGATTCAGTTCAGTTCGGGACATAGCTTGGACAACTTTATATAGGCCACGATTGATGATGTCCTTGAGTGTATACGTGAAGGGGAGGCAGACCGTTTTTCTGGACCCCCTTCTCCCTAATGTTTAGCCCCACTAGTTTTGTGATTATAAGACGTTCGGCCCATTAGTTTGGCGATTTTAACATCTTTCGTCCCATTCGTTGTCAATTTTCAAACCTTTCGTGCCATTTAGGTGTCGATTTTTTCCTGGCGAGCAATAGCGAGCCTGCAATTTTAAGAGGAACCGGCCTTCGGCCGGGAATTTTTTTTTATTTCTTTTCAAATTGTACAATACGTGATAATTTATTTTGGTTTAATTTAGAACAAAGGAGACGCATAATTTTCGCACAAGGATATCTATCTAGTGGTGCAGTAATGAACAAAAAAAATATATATGGTACATTGAAGTCCAATGGAATACGTAGAGTGTGAGCCAATCTGCCTTGCTCTGTCTTGAGTCGCCCCCCCCCCCCCACACAAAAATAAATAAATACATTAGTAAACTAAAATAAACAAATCAATAAAAATAAAAAATAAACAAAATTAAAACAAAATATATAAAAACAGGAAAAGTGGGGATTGGGCCTGAGCATATAAATACATAGATAGATAGATAGATAGATAGATAGATTCTTGCTAGCATTAGACGATTATATTCACTTTATGAGGGACCCATGGGAATTAAAGTGATCGAGGCTGATAGAGAACTGTTGAGGTTGAGGGGAGATGGGTCGTTTTTCTGGTCCCCTTTCTCCCTCGTGTTAAGTCCCAATTGTTTTGAGATTATAAGATGTTCGGCCCATTAGTTTGGCGATTTTAACACCTTTCGCCCCATTTCGTTGTCAATTTTAAGACCTTTTGTGCCATCGAGCCTTAAATTTTAAGAGGAATCGGCCATTGGCCGGGACATTTTTTTTACCGGAAAATGTACTCATTTATCTTGAAGGGGGGGGTCTAAGGGGTGTTTTCTAAGTTTGATGGAGGTCTAAAGAGAAAACTAAGAAATAAAGCAATACAAGAATTAATAGAAAAAAAACCGGTCCGTCTCCCCTTAAAGTAATAATTGAA
>CM064571.1:16821022-17035195 GCA_032716605.1 Paralithodes platypus
AATAGGGGGTAGGAGGAAGGGAAGGAGGATAGGTAGGCAGTTGTAGGTAGGGGATAAGGGGGTATCATCTGGTAGGATTGTCATCTAATCCCGGGGGCATAAGTTCAGGTGTGTCGTTAAGGCGGGGGCCACGCGCTCATTAACCCCTTCAGACATATATGACGCAGAGGTTGCTAGTATAGCAATAAGAAATAGAGTTCTCTCACTCTTATAATTACCTCTCCAAAATTAGTTTTCTGCCCACATCTAACTCAAAGACAACTGCAGAGGTTGAAGTAACTAAAATAAAGGTTTGTAAAAAACCCTGATGGTAATAAAGGCTTTAAAGTATCCCTAATAGGCTCAAAATTGCGTCATATGTCGGAGAGGGTTAAGGGAGAAGGGTTTATTTTTGGGTCGATAATTCCATATACTTATTATTTATTTAGTTTCCTCCCTAGACCTTCATCAAACTTAAACAAAACATCCATTATATCCAGATTGATTTGTACATTTTTCTTTCAACATTACAGGCTCACTATCGTTCGCCAGGGAAAAACTCGACACCTATATAGCGCGAAAGGTCTTAATATTGACAAAGAAATTGGGCGAAAGGTCTTAAAATCGACAAACTAAAGGTGCAAACATCTTATAATATGAAAACTAATGAGGAAGAAGGGGGGACCAGAAGAACAGCCCATCTCCCCTTAAGGGGAGAATTCCACTTGAGGGATTTTTTTCTGGACTCCTTTCTCCCTCATGTTTATCCCCATTGCTTTTAATATTTTAAGACGTTCGCCCCATTAGTTTGGCGATTTTAAGAACTTTCGCCCCATTTCTGTCAATTTGAAGACTTTTCGTGCCATTTAGGTGTCGATTTTTTCCTGGCGAGCGACAGCGAGCCTGTAATTTAAGAGGAACCGGCCTTCGGCCGGGACATTTTTCTAACGAAAAATGTACAAATTTATCTTGAAAGATGATCTAGGGGCTGTAATGTTAAGCTTGATGGAAGTCTAGCGAACTAACTAAAAATCTCCCCTTAAGTGGATGATTTTATTTTGCTCCCTAGACCTCCATCAAGCTTAATAAAATACCGCCGACACCCCTTTTCGAGCTAAATTTGTATATTTGTTAGTTGTTTAATGTCCCAGCAAAAGGTCTGTTGGCCGAAGGCCGGTTCCTACTAATTTGCAGTCTCGGTATCCCTCGGCAAGGAATAATGGACACGTAATTGGCACTAAGTTCTTAAACTTGGCAGAAATGGGGCGAAAGGTCTTAAAATTGGCAGAAATGGGGCGAAAGGTCATAACATTGGCAGAAATGGGGCGAAATGTCTTAAACTCGCCGAAGTATTGCAGCGAACGTCATACAATCTCAAAACTAGTGGGGCTAAACATGAGGCAAAGAGGAGTCCAGAAAAAGAATAGTCTGGCCTTAATCCCACCCAGCCCCAAGTGTCGTTAAGGCGGAGGGCACACGCTCATTAACCTGGACAATGGTGGTGTGCTTATTATAATGCTACCGGTACTGGAGTCTCACCTGTAGTGTCCCTTCCAAGACTCTGCTTCTTCTTTCGCAACACCCTTCACCTTTATCACGTCTTTATAATTGTATTATACATAGCATTAAACGATCTCTCTCAGTTTATTTAGAATCGATGGTATGCAAAAGGTCAATGCAATCATGTATATATATATATATATATATATACAATTATATATACCGGTATATATTGATCGGTGTTTAATCTTTGATAATCTGATATACCTTTATATCCTTATATTACCAGAGTTAATCACTAACAGTATGCCTTGATCGGGTTAGTTAATGGAAAATTTAATTACCCTGCTAACACCTATAATTGTTCATCGTACCCTACCAATTCTCATGCGATAATGAATAATCTAATTAATTAATTTAACTCCCAACACCAACGCCTCCCAATTAAATTAATGAAAACATTTGATCCCGGGAATCGAACATGGGATTAACACATACAGATCTTATACATTCTAACCATTACACCACCAAGACAAAATGTAAGTAAAAGAACTCAAACAACTTAATTCAAATTGGATACAATTCGTTTTAGAGCATGCAAGTGTATGTACTGCTTTGGTAACAAGTTGTAGATTTGTGTTATGGGTTACCTTGTGCTATAGTAGGCTCAAAAACGACAAAGAGCTGCAAGATTATATTTAATGAACATATAGATAGGCTGGGTCTTGGAGGGATCTGCCTTGTGTAGGTCAGTTGATCTTTTCCAGACGCCCGATATCTTATGTTCTTAGAACCTCTCTATATTTATCCCTTAGAATATAATTATTTATTTTCTGTTTTCTTGTCTGGTATATTGGACGATTGTATTCATATTAGGAAGGGTATGTGGAAGTCAGAGCGGGGAATATATATTAGGAAGGGTATGTGGAAGTCAGAGGGTTAACTCATATTAAGAAGGGTATGTGGAAGTCAGATGGTTAACTCATATTAGGAAGGGTATGTGGAAGTCAGAGGGTTAACTCATATTAGGAAGGGTATGTGGAAGTCAGAGGGTTAACTCATATTAGGAAGGGTATGTGGAAGTCAGAGGGTTAACTCATATTAGGAAGGGTATGTGGAAGTCAGAGGTTAGGAAGGGTATGTGGAAGTCAGAGGTTAGGAAGGGTATGTGGAAGTCAGAGGTTAGGAAGGGTATGTGGAAGTCAGAGGGTGTATTTGGTTCATATAAGGAAGGGTATATGGAAGTCAGAGGGTTAACTCATATTAGGAAGGGTATGTGGAAGTCAGAGGGTTAACTCATATTAGGAAGGGTATGTGGAAGTCAGAGGGTTAGGAAGGGTATGTGGAAGTCAGAGGGTTAACTCATATTAGGAAGGGTATATGGAAGTCAGAGGGTTAACTCATATTAGGAAGGGTATGTGGAAGTCAGAGGGTTAACTCATATTAGGAAGGGTATGTGGAAGTCAGAGGGTTAACTCATATTAGGAAGGGTATGTGGAAGTTAGAGGGTTAACTCATATTAGGAAGGGTATGTGGAAGTCAGAACGGGGGAATATATATTAGGAAGGGTATGTGGAAGTCAGAGCGGGGAATATATATTAGGAAGGGTATGTGGAAGTCAGAGCGGGGAATATATATTAGGAAGGGTATGTGGAAGTCAGAGGGTTAACTCATTCAGTACCGGTGACGTCCTTTTCAGTATATTTTGGTAACTATTAGACGCTTTTATTCAGCTTAGGAAGGACGTGTACTAATTAAAAGGCTACGGAATATTTCAATTCACGTTTTTAGCTACCATATATCCTTCCTAAGCTTCATAAAATCGTCTAAATGTAGCTAAAATAAAATAAAAAAGACATCTCCGGTGCTGAATGGGTTAATTGAGATAGTCTTTTCCTGCAAGGTTTATAGATACTATCTGCATCTATGATCCTTGTTTTCCCGTATAATTGTTTTCTACCTCTCAGCCTGCGCGTTGCCCCTCTGTATCATAATTATACAAGGTCGGAACAGTCATCAATGCACAGGATTATATACTGTATAGACAGTATAGTCACACAGCCGCTTCCTATGTCAGGGTATGCACTCAACTTCATCATGGATATTTTTTGTTTATTTTGTTCATAATTATACATACATTGCATTATGTAGTGTAGCTGTTATAAGACTCCGATACTACAGTATTCCTACTGCTCTTCTACTGCTCTAGAAGTACTACTGTAAGTCATGCAACTTCAATCCAGTCGTATCCTGATGCGACTCTCGGCCACTGCTGCATCATAGTCCATGTCTGCTACTGTCGTTAGGTTTCGGTGCAGTCAGTCTTGTGATCCCCGTATAGACATAACAGTGCTGATCTGAACAACGAGCAAGATAGGTATAGTCTATTCGCTGAATGTAGGCGAGAAATCATGACCTCTAACCTCTGTAACTAAAATATTACTAGAGTAATCGAGCAAAGATTTCAACCATTTGGGAAGAGTCAGCCAGGGAATAGATGTGGAAATTTACAGCCCGTTTGCTCTAGCCCTTTTTGAGTTACAGAGGATAGAGGTCATGATTGCTCGCCTACTTACAGCGAATAGACTATAGCACCTCATCCAGACCAAGATCCAAACCACTACTTGACTCCTGGGCCGTTACTTCCTTGGAGGTATAATAGTTGCTTCTTCTCTGCGATGATCTCTGCATGACTATAATAGAATAGAAGCACTGTTGATATTTTGACACTATTCCAACCATCAATATGAACTATCATGTTTACCTATGATTATATCATATTATGATAGTATGATTTGTAAAAGATAACTTGTAGTTATTATTATATATATATATATATATATATATATATATATATATATATATATATATACTGTATAAAACACACACACACAAATAGATTGGTATGTTATTGTATGGCTAGATGGATAAATTGGTGTACATTGTGAACTCGTATTTATTTTGTTGTCGGTAAATATTAAACATTCTCCTTCAACCATTCTGGATAATTACAGTCTTAACTCAAATAGCCAAGGTGTACATCCCTGATTGGTGACAATAAAGGCCCACAATACCCAGAGTCCCCAAAGGTAAACTCCAACAAAAGGCGCCAAGCAGTCTGGCGGGATGAGGCGGGGTCACACGAGCATCTTTTCCCGCCCAATTTGGGGCTCTTTCCTTAAGGGGAGATAGGTTGTTTTTCTGGACCCATTTCCCTCTCGTGTTTAGCCCCATTAGTTTTGAGATTTTAAGACGTTCGGCCCATTAGTTTGGCTATTTTAATACTGTTCGTCCCATTCGTTGTCAATTTTAAGACCTTTCGTGCCATTTAGGTGTCGATTTTTTCCTGGCGAGCGATAGTGAGTGTATTTTTAAGAGAAATCGGCCTTCGGCCGGGACATTTTTCTACCGAAAAATGTACAAATTTATTTTGTACGTTAGACCTCCATCAAGCTTAGAAGAAAAAAAACCCTAGTCTAGGTTTTTTTTCTTCTAAGCTTGATGGAGGTCTAACGTTGTTAAATAGGTTTAATATAAATTATTGGAGAATGGGTGCTTATAAAACTGGAACTTGAGCTGTCAAAGCAATAAATACATATAATAATGGCGGGGAAAATATGAGGAATTGTGGAAAAAACGCGCGAATGACTTCGCCTTGGAGGTAACAAACAATGGCTAGACGAGCTACGCACTGTGTAAAGAGCGAGGGCGGGAAATAGGTCTCATTCACACCTTTCCTGACCTCACCTATAATTGACTCGCACCCTTAGGTCAAAGGTCTATGTAGGAGGGTAGGATTAGAGTTTATAGAAGAATACAAGGGATAAACAATGATGACCAGTTCTTCGAGTATGTCCTGTGCCTGTGGGTATATTTTATGAATGAGTGTGATTTTATAAATGACATAAACAGACACAGGAAAGTATATACAGTACATAAGGCAAAAATGAGAATATGCCCCCAAAAGCTTACTGGTTCATATATGGTGGTAGATCCAATAACTGATCTTATAGGTAGCTTAGACAGTATTTACTCAAGCCATATACAGTACATTCATACACGCACACTTGGATATACACGTTCGTATAATAAATATAGTATAACATTTATCAATACTTATGGTGGTGTGTACAAGGTCTTAAGGGGGACGAGAAAAACAACCCATCTCCCCTTAAAGCAAGGAGGGGTCACAGGAGTTATACGGGACACCACCACAAGTGTTTTCGTATTTATCGCCATATAATTCAGCCAATTAGACTGTTGAATCGAAATTCTTTGGATCATTATTTATATTATCATTAAAAACGTTGGACTTTATTAAATTATAATCCAACATGTTGTATATACAGACCTATTCCACACTCAACTCCCTACGCCACACACACATACCTATTTATACATCTAACTAGGCTTATATAATTAGCCGTTATATATATGTGTGTATATTCTTCGTCTTTCATATCCATTTTATAAGAACATATGGGAGTCTGCAGACAGTCGATTGGCCAACACAAGGCAGATCCCTCTCACACCCAACCCATCTCGTTTATACGTTTAGCCTATCTAATTTTATTTTGAAACTCTCTATCTTTCTTGATCCCACAATGGCGCTAGGTATCCTATTCCACATGTCTATTGTCTACATATCTGTTACCATTATGGTATAATCAAACAGAAGTAAAGTCATTCATACTTGCATAACGTGCTATAAGACCGCTTGACGACGTTCACAAGCACAAGTGCGTCAATGTGTGGATAGTTACATGTGTTTGTGTAAATAAATATGTTTGTGAGTGTAATATAAAGTAATGCAAATACAGTATATGTGCGTAAATAAATGTTTGTTTACGAATGTTATATGGATGTTCAAATGCATGTCTACATGAGTATGTATGTGCGTGTGTAATGGCATGTACGTTTGGGTCATAATTTGGAAGGAACAAAATTATATATTTGTGAAATAAATTGCAAAGTACACTGTAAAGTGATCAGCTCAGTAGCAGTAGGCTTTCAAGAATAAACTGAATAGCTTAATGAATTAATTGGGTGTGAGCTGGATCTACCTTGCGTATGCCAGTTGGGGGGTGGGGGGCGCAGTGCAAGCTTGCATGCACGAGTAGGAATGTGCATGTACGAGCATAAAGCCTGTACGTTTGTGAGTGGAAATATGTGTTTGTATAATGGATGTAAAAAATTAATAATGATTGTACGTACAATATGTTTGTGAGTGTGTGTGTGTGTGTTTGTGTGTGTGTGTGATAGAGAGAGAATGAGAGTCATTCACATGACTTGTCTTTGTGAATGTGTGTTTGTGTTTGTGATTAGGAATGCGAATATGTATTTGTGCGTGTGGTTCTGAAAGAACATTAGAGTGTGGGTGCGATTGTGGGAGGGAATATCAATGTGTGTGTGTGTGTATTCTGATTGGAAATGTGAAGGCGAGTGTGTAATTGTGAATGTATGTTCGAATATATGTGCGTTGTCGAGTGGTAATCTAAAAGTGTGTGTGTGTGTGTAGATATATGAATATAAATCACCGAACTTGTTCGTCAAGGTGAATACACGCAATGCGAGTTAATGACATTGTGGGTAGGAATACGAATATGTGTTCCTGAATGATTTTGTGCGTGAAAATGAGAATGTGCATGAGTTTGTGTGTGTTTATATAGTGAATCAACATAGAAGATAATAGGAAACATTTCTCAATTGATGATGCATATATTGTCTGGTGATTATTGGCATCCAAATGTGATGTTTGGTTAATTTAGGATAGGGATTGTAATTGGTAAATTTATAGCATTATAAAACATATATATTGCTACCATGTGAGTGCGGCCGAAGAAGGTTGCCAACAAACAAACCCGCTGACCAACCTCAAGCTAATCCAGGTAATCCAGAAAATTAACACCTACTTGTAAATTGTACCAGAGAGAGAGAGAGAGAGAGAGAGAGAGAGAGAGAGAGAGAGAGAGAGAGAGAGAGAGAGAGAGAGAGAGAGAGCCTTGATGTAGGAATAACTAGCAAAATCAGTAAATTTACAGATGACACTAAAATGGAAACACTCCAAATAGATTTAGACATATTACACAAATGGGTAGTAAACTGGCAGATGAAGTTCAATGTAGGTAAATGCAGTGTAGTAAAATTGAGTAAACCGATAGGAAATGCAGGATACAATTTCGATAACGTGGATATAACTAACTCAAATAATGAAAAAGACTTGAGAATCATCGTCAACTGTGATTTGAAACCAAGAAATCAATGCATCAGTGTTCGAAATAAGGCAAATAGAGTTCTTGGATGTATATCTAGAAGTGTGAGTAACAGAACAGCAGACGTAATCTTGAAATTTTATCTAGCGTTAGTGAGACTACACATGAATTATGCTGTTCAAAATTGGAGTCCCTATTAGAGAATGAACATATATTCCTTGGAGAGAGTACAACTGAGAATGACAATAATAATCTGTAATATTAGAAATCTTCCATATGAAGACAGGTTGAAGAAGCTAGGCTTACATTCGTTAGAAAGACGCAGAGTTATATATGATATGATAGATATGATAGAGGTGTTCAAGTGGGTAAGTGAGATAGACTAAATACAGGGGATATGAAAGATGTACTGAAGATCAGCGATAGCTAGAAAACTCAAACAAATGGTTTCAAATGGGATACTTTTCGTTCCAAGAAATATAGGCAAATACTGGTTTGGTAAGAGTTGTATGCATGTGGAACAGGCTACCTAGCGCCATAGTGGGATCAAGAACGATAGAGAGCTTCAAAATACAATTAGATAGACATATGGACAAGATGGGTTGGGAGAAGAGGGATCTGCCTTGTGTGGGCCAATCGGCTTTATGCGGGCTCCCATTTTCTTATTTTTTCTTTTTCTTTTCTGTATATGAAGGAGACAAAAGGCAGGTTACTAAGCTATAATACCATATACATATCTCTCTTATTGATACCTTTCATCCACTTAAAACACCTATCATTATTTCCTCTACATATTCGTCTTTCTAGCAATATGATAGCAATATTAACTAATAAGTCAGTCAGTCACAACTAATCATTATTATAATGTTTATAACACACACGCACAAACACACACATTATATTATACATATATATATATATATATATATATACAGTATATATATATATATATATATATATATATACCGGTATATATATATATATATATATATATATATATATATATATATATATATATATATATATATATATATATATATATATATATATATATATATATGTGTGTGTGTGTGTGTATTAGAATATACAATGGGTGAAGCATTAGAAAAAAAATAGATTATTGGTGAGTGGGAGGAGTATAGTCTGTGCTTAGAGGACCAGGTGGATCCTCTAATCACATTTAATTAGTACCATTGACTGCCTTGGTCCTTTAATTACAATTTATACTCCTCCCATTCCCCACTAGGCCCCTACCTCTTTTCTTAGTTGATACAATTTCTATATTTAACTGAATATTTAATAGTGGATGCTAACGTGCTATTAAGAATATGTACGTATTGTATGTATGAATGTACAGGTATATACTGTATATATATATATATATATGGGTAGAGGAGGAGGTAATTAGTTAAAAGTTACTTAACTATAACTGTAATGATATTGGAGTTGGACATTATTGAATTTATATATGTACTTTGGCACATGTTGCTTAGAAGAGGAGTACAAAGGAGGAGAGAGAGAGAGAACATAACATAAGAACAACCTAAGATAATGGGAGTCTGCAGAAAGCCAATTGGCCCATACAAGGCAGATCCCTTTCACACCCAACCCATCTTGATTAGAGCAATGCCCATATTCACCTCATTTACTAATACTATTTCAAACTATCTTGGTAATAAATCAAGCACTTGATGTAGGTCCTAGAACAAACTATTACCATATGAATCCATATATTTAGTCTAAAAAAATCCTCTATGGTGTTATCCTAATGCCCTATTTATTATTTATAATGGAGGTTGGGTGTGAGTGGAATCTGCCGGTTGTTGTCCAGTCGGCGCTCTGCAGACCCCCATCTTCCCATGTTGACCTCTGATCATTTTGGTGAGGTCAGTCCTCATGGTGTTAGTGAGTTGGGCCTATCATTAGGCCTTATAATTAGTGTTGGGTGTGAGAGGGATCTGCCTTATATGAGCCGATCGGCTTTCTGCAGACTCCCGTTTTCTTATGTTCTTATATGTAAGTCCTAGGACCTTACACATGATAGAAATCTTCCTTACGTATTCAAGTTCAGTGATAGCGAAAGAACTCGAACAAATGGTTTCAAATTAGATATTTTTCGTTTCAGAAAAGATATAGGCAAATATTGGTTTGGTAACAGAGTTGTAGATACTGTAGGTGGAATAAGCTACCAAGTGTTATAGTGGAATCAAGAACTATAGAGAACCTGACCATGGCAGATATATATATATATATATATTATACAACACACACACACACACACACATTTTCATTTACAAGTGGACAAGGATTCACTATTAAAAGCACCTACCCTGCCATGTATAATTCTACTCACAAACATACAACCACGTGCTCACACACACACTTACACAAACACACCTTTCTATTCACAATCACAGAAACATTTTGTACTTTCATTCACAAACCCATTCGTAAATATTTCCATCCACACCAGTACCATTCATTTGTACACACACACACACACACACACACTGAAGAATCACAATTTCCCAAGCTTGGAGGAGAAGACGTGTGAGGGGTATATAACAACGATTTACAAAGACTTTGTTGTGAGGTAACCTGGTAGGATCAAAGGGCATGTGTTTAAACTAAGCAAAAATAGATGGAAATACGATATGAACAAATTTAGCTATAAAGTCAAGCTTTGTATACGTGGAACACTTGTGGTGGTGTCCCGTAGCCCAAGGTTAAGAGATACAACAGGTTGGCGCACGCGCAGCCTGTTGTCGTCAGAAGGTGGGGCGAGAGAAAGAAAGCTAGAAAAACGCTCGCCTGCCAGCCAAAGTGCTGCCACTAGACCAGGGGTGTCAAACATGTTAATTAATATTAGTACCGGTATTTTTGTATACCCGGTATCTTCATTTTGCTTGGTTATTGTTCTATTTTCTTATTCTTATAATATAATTAGCTTGCACAAAGAGGGATAAGGATTACATAAACACGAGGATTTCACACTGATATTATTAGTTTAGACATTTTAGATTTAGTTTTTCTAGGATCATTAGCATTCATATTTCTGTTTAAAATCCGTATTCTAAAAAACATTCGGCATCTTACAAAAAAACTAATTACTTCCCATGGTAAAGTCACCATACCAACAATTTCTTTACACAATGATTTTACTGAGTTTTTGCCAGCTTTGAACTCCGTTTTCCCATGAAAACACACAAATATCTTTTCCATTAATTTAAGCTGTTCAAAGAATTCCTTTTTGGGTGTCATAAGCATCCCTTCTTTTCTGCATATTTTCCCAATCTAGGTTGTGTCATCCTCTGACACTTTCTGACCTAGAAATTCATGCTGGGGAACTTGCTGGCAATATATCCACCAATATACCTCACACCTTCATTTTCATTTTCTTGGGATAAATTTGTACTTGACATACCAACTGGAATTTCAGTATCATAGTCACTGGAGTTGCATGCATTTCCTTCATAACTAGAAAATAATACTGCTGACAACAGGAGTTCATGTTCAAGGTTTTCTGTTGTGTCAGTTGCAGTAGACTGTGATGGTTCTGTTTGAGAAAAAACAGCTTCGGATATGCTTGAATCATTTTGTTTGTTGTCAGTGTTATAATTGTTTCCTACCAACTCTATGTTCTTCCCAAGCAGGTATGATTTGATTCGCTACTTAACTTGTACAGGTGATGGATGCTGGTTGTTTGAAGCTCCTATTTGCCTAAGACAAAACAAAAAATGTTCCAATACATCTTGATTCAACCGATGTCATTATATAGGAGATGTTATATTTTTCTTTTAGCATCTCATATAAACCGAGCAAAGACTGGCACGATACAATAATTCCTTTTTGAAATTGATACAAGCTACCCCTACCTTTGACTTTGTGGTGTTAAGCATTTCATTCATTAATTTGTTTTGATTGGGTAACTGCAGCCCATATGCCGCTCGTGACAGTTTTTTATCTGTTGGATTTCGGGAATTAAATAAGTCGAACCACGAATCAACCAATGCAATATAAATACTTGTATTCTTCCAGTCTTTGCTCAGCAGTAATCCCTGTTCTCCAAAATACATTAATGCTTTTGCGGTTTTTTCTTACAGCAATTGCGCCGCAAGGCGAACATTCATGCGCTTCACCCCTCTCACATATATATGATTGAAACACAAATGATAGGTTGCTTTTAGGTCCAGTTTACTCATATTTATCAGTTCTCGGACACATTCACTGTTGACATTCTTTTCTTTGTCGTCATCTAACTGAAAACCTGAGTCAAGGAAATTGTTCCTAATTAGTTTGATTAAATGGGGGGCATCTGCAAAAACATATATATTCCTGTTAGAAGCAGCTGGATTTCTAAAGAATGGTTTGTCTACATTGATACCTAATGTTTTCCATAGCCTCAGGTTTGTTGGTCCTAAGTCACTGACCATAGCAACTACCAAAAATCCAACTGCTTCTACCTTAGAAATAATTTTAAACAGAATGTCCATGGTTATGCTTGTGTCAAAATCATAATATATGAGTTGTTTCCAAGGGCTCGTCAATCCTCTTATCATCGCACATTGTACTTTGTTTTTGGGTGCATAAAGTGTGTCAGTTAAACATAAGAACATAAGAAAATGGGAGTCTGCAGAAAGCCGATTGGCCTAAGCAAGGCAGATCCCTGTCCCACACAACCCCAATTCAATTACAAAGCCCAATTATAGGCTTCACACTCTAATACCCTGAGGATCATCTTACCAAAACGGTTAGAGATTAACGCAGGATTATGGAGGTCTGCAGAGCGCTGATTGGCCCAACCCGGCTGATCCCCCTTCACACCCAACCCTTCTCGTCCATATGCTTATCTAATTTTATCTTAAAGCTCCCTACAGTTTTAGATCCCACTATAGCACTTGGTAGTCCATTCCACCCATCTACAACTCTGTTACCAAACCAATACTTGCCTATATCTTTTCTGAAACGAAATTTATCTAATTTGAAACCATTGGTACGAGTTCTTTCGCTATCACTGAGCTTTAGTACATTTGCCATGTCCCCTTTGTTAATCCCACTAACCCACTTGAACACCTCTATCATATCCCCTCTAACTCTGCGTCTCTCTAACGAATGTAAACCTAATTTCTTCAACCTTTCTTCATACGAAAGATTTCTAATATTATGGATCATTTTTGTCATTCTACGCTGTACTCTCTCCAATGAATCTATGTCCATTCTGTAATAAGGACACCAAAATTGGACAGCATAATCCATGTGGGGTCTCACTAATGACAAGTAAAGTTTTAAGATAACATCAGCAGTTCTGTTACTCACACTCCTAGAGATGAACCCGAGAATCCTGTTTGCCTTATTACGAACGCTTATACACTGTTTTCTAGGCTTCAAATCATTGCTAACAAACACACCTAGATCTTTCTCGCAGTCTGAATTTTCTAATTCTAAATTAGCTAGTTTATATTTAACATTTGTTTGCATCTTCCCTATCTTTAATACCTTGCATTTGTCAATGTTAAACTTCATCTGCCAATTTACTGACCATTCATGTAAGGTATCTAGATCCCTTTGGAGGCACTCTATATCGCTATCTGAATCAATTGATCTCCCTATTTTAGTATCGTCTGCGAATTTACTTATCCTACTAGTTATACCTAAATCTAGGTCATTTATGTATATAAGAAACAACAGGGGACCTAATACCGATCCCTGGGGGACACCACTTTTGACTGCTCCCCATTCTGACTTGGTACCATTTATGCTGACTCTCTGCTTCCTACCAATTAGCCATGACCTAATCCATCCTAACAACGCCCCACCTATTCCATGTGCCTCAACCTTTCTCATCAATCTCTCATGAGGGACTCTGTCGAAAGCTTTACTGAAATCTAAATATAATATCATATGACTTGTCATTATCTACTGCTTCATATACCTCTGAGAAAAAACTAAGCAAATTAGTAAGGCAAGACCGTCCCTGAGTGAATCCATGCTGAGAAGAATTGATTAAGTTAAATGTTTCTAAGTGGTTTCTCATTTTCCTAGCAATAATTGACTCTAGTAGTTTTCCTATGATTGAAGTGAGACTAATGGGACGGTAATTGGATGCTATTGATTTATCACCTTTTTTGAAGATCGGAACTACATTTGCAAGCTTCCAAGCTTCTGGAACTATACCTGTTTCTAATGACTTGTTAAATAGAAATGTTAATGGATAACTTAACTCATCTCTGCATTCTTTTAATACTCTAGCATATACCTCATCAGGACCAGGCGATTTATGAGGTTTCAGTCTGTCAATTTCCTTAACCACATCATTTCTACTTATAGTAACCGTACTTAACCTATTTTCTATACTATCGCTGTATACCTTACGGACTTCTGGAAACTGTGCCAAATTTTCATTAGTGAAAACGGAAAGAAATTGACTATTTAATGTACTGCACATTTCTAAATCACTTTCTGTCAATTTTCCTATAGAAGTTTTAAGGGGACCAATTACATCTCTAACCTTGGATTTATATAGTTGGTAAAAAGCTTTAGGATTATTTTTTGAGTCATTGGCAACCTTAATTTCATAATTTCTTTTTTCTTTCCTAATATCCTTTTTTACCTGTCTTGATAGATTCTGATAGTAAGCAAGTAGGTGAATTTCGCCTTTTCTAATTTTTCTATATATTCCTCTCTTTTGTCCTAGAAGATCTAATAGTCTATTATTCATCCATTTGGGTTGGTTCTGTGTTGATCTAAATTTTCTTTTGGGGATATATTTATTTTGCGCATTGAATACTGACTTGATAAAATTATCGTATGTATCTACCAAGTTTGACGTCTCCTCCTGACTTAAGATGACAGGTGCCTGAGAAAGGATACACTCATTTGGACACCTGGATCGACTTAATTTTTTGACCATAGGGTCCGCTAACAGGGCTTCTCTTAACCCACCATAATTGGCTTTTCTGAAGTCAGGTATTAATGTTGTATTCTCTCTGGTATTACCTTTCCATTGTATATTAAAATACACAGAATTGTGATCACTATTTCCTAGGTGGTCCCCGATTTCTACACTATTTATCATATGTTCATTGTTACTGAAAACTAAATCGAGAATATTATCACCTCTAGTTGGCGTATCTATGAATTGAGATAAAAAACTATCTTGTACTACCTCAATAAACTCCTTTGAATCAGAGTCGCCTATTTGTTGCTGCCAATCTATATTAGGGAAATTAAAATCCCCCATAATGCACACGTTGCTAAGCCTTGATGCTATTTTAATTTCCTCCCATAATGATGTTCCGTCATTTCTACTCATATTTGGCGGTCTATACATAACTCCAATAACTAAAGTCTCACTACCTTCGTTAACTTCTACCCAAACACTTTCATTTTCATTATTTACTCTAATACCTGATTTAGTACAGCTTTTTAATGAACTCCTGACAAACACTGCTATACCGCCACCCCTCTTACTTGTTCGGTCATATTTAAACAAACTATATCCCGGTATATCAAACTCTGCTAAAAAATGCCTGGTTTCTGTATTAATCCATGTTTCAGTTAGCGCTATTATGTCTATATTTTCTTTGCTAACCAGTGCTCTAAGTTCGTTCATTTTGTTACATAAACTCCTGCAATTTGTATAATAAACACTCAAACTATTACTTGTATTTGCAACTATTTTTCTATTGTTTTTAACTAATTTATTTTTACCTGTTGAACTACTGGACCTAGACGGAACATCTACGCTATCAGAATGTTCGTTATTACTATCAATTTGATGTGGCTGGGATTCTATTTTACTTACACACCTATGGTTTATTAACAAAACCCCGCAACAAACTTGTCGAGTGAGCTGGCTAAGGTCGAAACTCCTAGTCGAGAGAGATGTACTCCATCCTGGGCATACAGTTCATCCTTACCGTAGAAGAGGGTCCAGTTATCCAGGAATGGAATAGTATTTGCCTTGCAATACTTCTCCAGCCGGCTATTTACACCAATAGCCCTGGAGGACCATTCCTTCCTTACCCCTCTTCTTGGTAGGATACTGTGTACCACAGGAACTCCACCCTTCTCCTTGATCCTCTCCAACATTTCCTGGTACGTGGTGAGCAACTCCTCAGTCCTGCATTTCCAAATGTCGTTGCTCCCTGCGTTGAGGAAGATGATGGGGTCCTCTCCACTCGCTTCCATGACACCATCTAGCTTTTCTGACACCTTCTCGACTCCGGCACCAGGCAGACAGACAACTTTACCAACATGTGTGTTAGTAGCCCTACCAAGGTATTTAATCATTGAATCCCCTACAATTAAAATAGACTTAGCTTTTTTCCGTTGTCGGCGTGTAGCAGGAGTTGTAGCAGCAACAGCAGCAGACTTCCCCCCCTCCCCTCTCACTGCCTCGATGATCGCCACTTCCTCGCCATCACTCTCATCAGCCAAGGTGCTGAAGTTGTTGTGGGTCTTGAGTGGCTGCCTTTTCAGCTTGCAGGCCGTTGCACTGGTTGACACCACTTTCCAAGGGGTTTCACGATCCCTGGGAACACTTCCGGTAGCCTCACACTTCTTTTCCGCCATAGCTAGTCTCAAGGCCAAATTTTCATCTTTGAGACACTGAATCTCCTGCTCCACACTCTCCAGTCTTTCTTGCAAAGCAAGACAAAGCTGGAGAGTATGGGAGGAGACAGCAGACTCATCAACAACAGCCATCACTAAAAAGTTCACTAGGACCTCACTAAGGGTAAACTGGTTCACTAGCGGTCACTGGGGACGTCCACACTAGTCAGGGGTCAGAGGGCAACTGTTGCTTTATCATAAGTCCATTCGTGAGCTATAGTTGTCTCATCAAATGACAATACACACAGTCGCTCAAAATCTGTCATTGACGTGGATTTGTATTGTAAAACTTTAATAATTGATGACAGTACTCCTGGTTCCACACTAACTTTTGCAATCCATCGATTTAGGGTACTTATGCATGGTAGTGGAAACTTAATCTTTTCCCTTAAATACCTACAGGTTTTTGTGGGGTTGGGTGTGACAGGGATCTGCCTTGTGAGGGCCGATCGGCTTTTTGCAGACTCCCATTTTCTTAGGTGCTTATGTTCATTCATTAGAGAGACGCAGAGTTAGAAGGGATTTGATAGAGGTGTTCAAGTGGGTTAGTGGGATTAATAGAAGGGACATGAAAAATGTACTAAAGCCCAGTGATAGCGAAAGAACTATAACAAATGTTTTCAAGATAGATACATTTCGTTTCAGAAAAGATATAGGCCAATAGTGGTTTGGTAACAGAGTTGTAGATAGGTGGAATAGGCTACCAAGTGCTATAGTGGGATCAAGAATGATAGAGAGCTTTAAGATAAAATTAGATAGGCATTTGGACGAGATGGGTCTCTGTAACGAGTGCAAGACTAATTTATTCAACCTTTCTATATATGGAAGATATATAATATTATGGATAATTTTGGTCATTCTTCGTTGTACTGACTCCAAATAAACTATATATGTCCATTCTGTAATGAGGACATCAAATTTGAACAGCATAATCTGAACCTGGTATATACCGGTATACACACATACATACAAATAATTACATTCCGTAAAACCAGGTCGCTTCGGACTTGGGTCGTAACTTCGGACATTGGCGATAATAAGTAATTAGCCACTTTTCAAGATGACTTCGGACACCATTTAGGATAAGGATAGCTCTCTTATTATGGGGGATCATTTTAGGAGGCTTCCTGGATTACCGCGCACTATCACCACGCATCATTTTACCTAATTATATCTCTATAATGTGTTTAAAGTCAGGAGATATCGTTAAAAAACCTCGAAAAATTTCCGAAGTTACACGGTTTTACGGTTCATAGCCTACATACTACACACACACATATACTGTATATATATATATATATATATATATATATATATATATATATATATATATATATATATATATATATAAATAATGCATCCAACAACTTGACAATATAAAGGCATTTTGTTCAGTTAAAATAGAAGAGCTGCACTTTCACAGGGCATTATACAGTAGTTATAGCATTACGGTATGAAGTAAAAGAAAACGGAGGATAGTGCTGGCTCGGCTGCTCCTTTGAGAATGAATGGTAAACAGTCGAGTGACCTCCGACCCTTCCTTCCTCGTGACGTCATGCGCGAGCGGGTACGAGTTTGAGTGACCCCATGCTCCAACCTGTTGTATCTCTTAACCTTGCCGTAGCCTACCCAGTGTGGCTGAGCTGCGTGACACCACTGGTGGTGTCCCGTAGCCACTTCGTTATAAGAAAGTGACTCTATATCTTAAACTATAGTCTGTTTATTTTTAGCTGACGGTATATTGCATATAGCTAAATATTTATAGAGTATACGTCTGTAAACATACCTTAAAATAGATGAGGACCGAGCATCTCTGAATAAAATATTTCAGCAAAACTTTCAAGTTGAACAAAATCCTTGCATACTGTTATGTTAAATTGGATTAAGTATGCAAGGTTAAGCTAGTTTAGACTTAGTATATATTTTGAGATTAATTTGCTTAGTATTAGACAGATTAGGATATGGTAGACTAGAGTAATTAAGATTTAGTAAGGTTAAGACAGGTTAGATTTAGTTATGCTCCGCTGCGTGTCTGCCTGCTGAGACCGAAACCTCTCCGGGAGGTCTAGGGCCGGGGGAGTGCTGGAGGTCCTAAGTGATCCTTGGTCTCTGGGTCTCCTCCTGCACGACCTAGATGTGTGTGAAATTGTGAATATATATTTTGTTTTGTTTTTTATATGTTGCATTGTGTTGTTCCTGCTCGGGCTCTGTTTCGAGTCGGCCACCACTAGCTATGGGGTATGTGCCTGAGTACATACACAAATCACATTTGGGGGGTTATCCAAGCACGCTTTTATCCTGTGTGGATTATATTAACACCTTATTGGCAGGCTAGGCGGTCTAGCGGACCGTAGCGCCCAGCCTAAATAGGGTTGTTTACGTGATCATTTTCATGCCTAACTAAGACCCAGAGCGTAAAACAAGTATCTATCCCTGAAAGGGCATAAACAGAGCTTTCCAATGACACCCGAACCATCCTTGTCCGACCACTGGTTCTCTTGCAACGATCGTGCAACACGAGTGCAAAAACCCTGTAATTAGGTAATTTCCCTACATAATTCCCTGTGTAGCGAGTGAGAAGTGGGGGAAGTGTAAAGTCAGTGAAAATAGGCTAGCCTTAACAGACCTCGGATGCGGAAATACCCTGAGCCGAACAGGCCAAGTGGGATATCTCTATAGGTCTAACTGGTAAGGTGCCTGCCCCACACCCAAGGGTCGAGAGTTCGTGCCCCCACCAGGGCATGATATTTTCGTGAGGCTATTTCCGCATTTAACGAAGTTTAGGTGTGCTGGTTAAATTGTTCAGATGGTTGAGAGTAAGATCGGAGCTCCATAAATCCTCTTTCGGGTATGGTGTAAAAACTGATCCCCACAGGACAAGGAAGAGGATAGGAGAGAGCAGGGAGTGTTGTGAGACTCGATTGGGTTGGGTTGTGGAGTTGCCAGCCGCCCAAGCGAGTTGCCAACTGGGCAGTTTGTAGGTGCGTGTAGCATCGCTCAGTGAAGTTGACTCACCATTCCCGTTCATCTCTCTGACGGACTCTCGGTCGATTCGGCTCAAGCTTGTTCCTCTCTGTTCGTTCGGAGCTTTCGCTTCCCGGAAGGTGAAGTAGTGTAAAGTCAGTGAAAATAGGCTAGCCTAAACAGACCTCGGATGCGGAAATACCCTGAGCCGAACAGGCCAAGTGGGATATCTCTATTGGTCTAACTGGTAAGGTGCCTGCCTCACACCCAAGGGTCGAGAGTTTGTGCCCCCACCAGGGCATGATATTTTCGTGAGGCTATTTCCGCATTTAACGAAGTTTAGGTGTGCTGGTTAAATTGTTCAGATGGTTGAGAGTAAGATCGGAGCTCCATAAATCCTCTTTCGGGTATGGTGTAAAAACCGATCCCCACAGAGGAAGTTAGAATACAGTTCAGTTGGTCCACCGCGGTGGTGGGAGCCGGTCATAACCTTACTACGCTCCTCACACCGCTCAGCTCTCTCTCTCAGCAACATTACGTGCTGAAAATGGCGCACGACATAGGTTGTGAACCGCCACATAGTACAAATTTATTTCACACGACATAAGTTGCGCGCCGACAGTTAAGGGTTAAAGGGGGATGGTTCACTTTTTGGGCGATTTTTGCATGTATTCATTATTTTTCTAGTTTCCTCCCTAGACCTCCATCAATTTAAAAAAACAAACATCCATTAGATCCCCCTTCTAGATAAATTTGTACATTTTTCGGTAGAAAAATGTTCCGGCCGAAGGCCGGTTCTTCCAACATTACAGGCTCACTATCGTTTGCCAGGGAAAAAATCAACACCTAAATAGCACAAAAGGTCTAAATATTGACGACGCAATGGGGCGAAAGGTCTTAAAATTGACTAACAAATGGGGCAAACATCTTAACATCTGAAAACTAATGGGGATAAACATGAGGGAGAAACTGGTCCAGAAAACCGGCCCATCCCCCCTTAAAGATTATGTTGTCCATGGTGGTTTTATTCTAGAGGATTTTTCCAAGCTCACACAAGGATAGGCCTAATGCATACGAAAAGTGTGTTCAGTAAAATTCGCTCTGGGGAAAAAATGCGTGACAAAATTTCCCTAGATTTTTTATTTTTTTATTTTTTTTTTTCCACGATATGATAATCCTATAAAACAATTTTGAAATGCTACGTTTTTCCAGGTTATATAGGAATGGGAATTTATCCCCAGGCTACCTTTAGGATCAACCTTTCCTGGTACCTGGCGCGGGGTACGAACCTCTGAAGGGAATTTAACCCTCCTAAAAACCCACAGGTTTTGAGATGCCTTGGGTGGGGTTCGAACCCTGGTTAGTGACGCACCACCATCACCACCAGGCCCGCGCGCTAACCCACTGTACTACCACGGACGTACAAAAGTATAGCAACCTTAGTCCGATTTTTAAGAACCACGGTGATAGTCTCTCGAGATGAGTTTATTGGACTTACCATCTACGACTATTTTCGAACCACGGTGATAGTCTCTCGAGATGAGTTTATTGGACTTACCATCTACGACTATTTTACGCTATACCTGACGTCAACTCGGGTTAGTATTATTGTGGGTGCGGGACATTTTCGAGGGCATTACACCACATTCCTTTTTAGTTAGGCTAGTCCCTAGCCTCGTAAGGTCATAGGGTATCGTAGCCTTTTTACCTTAGCCATCTCAATTCTTGGTATAGGGTTCGCGTGACGGGTGCTCGAGCACGTAGCTACCAGGTCACGTTCCCTTACTGCCACCAATGAAATGCTAGGTTTTTCCAGGTTAAATAGGAATGGGAATTTCCTTGGTGGCAGTCTCGGTCTGGTTAGAGGTTATCTGGGACTGGTGAGTTTGTTTGACATGAGAGGGCGAGTCAAGTGTGGGGTTTCGAATGTTATGCCCTGTTTTTCTACTGGTTTAACTTGGGTAATGTGAGTTCTAATTGACTGGGTATATAACGCTGCATGCACAATACAAGATATGAGGAATAGAGAACACAAAGAAACACATGGTAGCAAGTTACACGATCACGTTTATTGATATACCACTGCACAATACTTGTGTAAGACAATATAATAGAATTGAACAACACTAGCATAAGTGGATCTGGATGGAGCCTAGTCTCCCACTTCCAACGTTCAGGTATTAATCTTCTGATCACTGGCTTTGATTCCACAGGTTTATATACCGAAGACCATCAATGTTACTTATAGATTCATATTCACTGTTAGATTTATTACTGGTAGCTCTGGTGCACAAGTAGTAGTTCACAGACTAGATTAGACACGCGTATTTTAGAGCACGGGAATTCTAGTAACCTCAGGGGGTACTGATCTAAGTTTTATATGCTTGTCTCAGAAATACATAGAACGCAAATCAGTGGGCGAACCTTCAGATATCACTAGGGTTTCCTTCTAGGTAATAATATCTGGGCATATGGTTGATTACGAGAGTTAGTATCGCCTGTTAAATAATGAACACTGATACGCTTAGCACTTCCTAATTAAATGGTTATATGAATTATACTGGGGCAAAGAGATAGCCACTTCGTAGAAATATTAATTAGTGAATCTCTAAACAGCACAGTAATATGTAGTACTGCTAAAGGGAATCTTGGGTAGTATCTGATGGGTCTGGTCCTGGTTATCTTGCGTCCATGATGTTGGGGGCTAACGACTGGTTCCGCGGCCGTCCAGGGGGCCCATATGTGTGAAGTTCTTAAATACGTGGGCAGGTCCTTCTATCCAAATCTGCCACGGAGTCTGCCGGCTCTGGGATCTCACTCCGGAACAACACAAGGGCAGAGCTAGAAGTTAACTGCAGGGTAGTGACCCCTGGTTGGTGTCTAGCTTTCAACTGATTTGACTGGGGGCGGGAGCTAGATTTATAGGCTCGGTTCTGGACCCTGTAGACAGTAGGGATCTCGAGTCTTATGGACTTATTTGAGCTCTCAATAGATATGGAGACTAGGTAAGATGGTATTTACTGTTGTGGCACAGGGCTATAGGAAAGCCTTTATATTTTCATATAACTGAGCCTTAGTAAGAGGTACTATTTTGGCTATACTGGAAGTATTTAGGGGAGAGAGACTGGATCTACTTTGCGAGGAGGATGGGGACAGCTGTGATAGGAGCGTCTCTCTTAGATTGTTCAATCTTCATTCTATGGTATAGCTGAGGTGCTAATTTAGTGATCAGAGTATGCAAGAAAGGTAAATGGTTTATTGTGAGTTAATAGAGGTTAGTAAAGGTGTTAATCATGCATGGTTAGTTCATTGATAGGAAGAATTCCTGTGCTACCTGGCAATGACTCATAAGTCAAAACAGGGGCCAGGTATACCTCCGCGGGGGTGGGGGTCTCCCTCCTCGGGTGGGCAAAAAGGGGGAGCTGGGCGCCCTCTCTCTGTGATAGTCGTCCGGCGGCTGTGGCTAGGGGCTTGCCATATCACCAGTGTTCGTAATAACCCTCTGTGTATGAGACAGATGTGGGTGTCCTTAATACCAAAACCGAAGGTGCCTTGGCTAGCTGGTTTTACTCGGCTGGTTGTTAATTGTAGGGTTTGCTGGATGTGGTGGAGACTGGGTTGCTAACTCTGCCACATTTATCTGGAAGTATGGCAATAGAAGTTAGTTACTGGCGAGGCGGCTAGCCTCGCACCGACGACCATTGGGTGCAGGGTTGTGAATGGGTTATAAGAGAATAGATGGCATGCAAGGGGCTAGTAAAGTTCTAATGTTGTTCTGGCCTACTAAGTGAAGGTAGGCTGGATAGGAGTATATATATAAAAGGTTGGAGAGCATTAGCAACGGACAATTCAAGGATCTTCAAGAGGTATGAGAGAGAGGCTAGGTCGGACAAGAGTAGAGAAGTGCGGGGTCTTAAATGAGAGGGGGGGGGGGGGGGGAGAGTTCAAGGGCTACAGGGAAATTTTGCCCCTAAGGTCCCTGGGCGTGGGGGTGGCATTAGGCTACAATTGATATTGGAGTTTGAAAAGGCAGTAGAATACGTTAGTCAAATGCTACCGGGGAATGCAACTATGGGGTGGTATATGAGTCTGGAAAAGATAGAGTTATGTGATCAGTCCGAGGGGTTATGGATACTATTAGTTGGCCCTGGGAACTGCGTTTTCTATTAAATATAAATATACCAACAACAGCGGCAGTTCGGAGGGGTACTTAGTTATTGTTTCGGGGTACTTATGACAGATACTGGTAACCAGGTTATCTTATACAATCTCTGGTTGGGGTAAGAGGTGCATGACACGAAGTAAATTGGCGTAGTGTGGACTGTGGATACGAAGGAGGCAAGGGGAAGACGTATGACAATTGTGGAAAGTAAATGGAAAAAGGTGAACACAATGGCGGATAAAAATACTTAACCTAAGGATTGAATACATAGATTTATGGGGCGATGGGTCTTCAGAAGCTTAGTCTGGCAAGACAAGATGTTAGGGAATGTTAATATTAATACTTAAACTAAGGATTGCATACATCAATGAACGATGACATTATAGTCGTCGTCCTAATAAGGTGATGAAACCTGGTCGATCTGTACTTGGCACAATACGACACAAGGACAGTGCCGCTATGTCGTATCAATACTGGTGGCAGTTAATATTAGAGGCACTTAGTTACTAGAGGAACAATGCAAGGGGGCGACTGAGCACGGGTTACATATATCTATACTAGTCATGGGAAATGATATACAAGGTCTAGGGACAGGCGTGGGTGTTTTAACATCTAAGATATATAACATCTACTTCTCGGATGTAAGAACATACATAGATATAATTATGGCTGTCTGATGTGTTGGCATTGGCTCAACGTCGGGACAGGGCATGGGTGTTTTTAATATGAATGTATATTCCTGTTCATTATCTTTGTAGTTAGGAGTGTAGGACACGAGGGGGTAGTGTACATGAGGTGGAAAAATGGTCAGTTTAGAAGGGGTTTCTGGGTGTGGCCTGGAGCTGCTTAGCCCTGCGGGCTTGGGCCTGTCTGAATTGGCTGGCTCGGTCAGCTGGTCCTTTCGTTCTGTGGACCTATCCTTTGGGTGTTTCTGTGTGGTGTTCGTTTGTGGCTTCTGTGGTGGGCTTCTCGTTCTGGGGCATTTTATTTCCCTCTCCTTCATTATAGGCTCGTCCTCGAGCCTCAAGGGTGAAGTAAAAAGAAGCATAGTCAGAAAAGTGTAGGTTAACAAGAAAAGTAGTATGACTAAGGGAAAAAATATATAATATATAGTATATGGAAAACATGTAAATTTAAGAAAGAACAGATAATTAAGAACACAGGAAATTAAGAAGAGGTAAAGTGTTTAACAATGTATAAAGCAAATTTAAAAGATAGTCAGAAAAGTGTAGGTTAACAAGAAAAGTAGTATGACTAAGGGAAAAAAAATAATATATACAGTATATGGAAAACATGTAAATTTATAGAATCATGCCCAATCGCTTAGGAATTGAAAACAATAAAAAAAAAATCAAGTACAATAATATCCTCATCATCATCAGGGGGGGGGGGGGGGTTATTTAGGGTTGCCGTTAGTCTGGGTGACGGTCTGGTAATAGGGGGTGGATATACCGTTAGTTCTTGTCGTTAGGAATGCGGGTCTGGGGGCGAGCTGGCCCGGGGCCAGTTTTGGAGGGGGGTCTAAGTGGTTTCGGTCGGGGGTAGTGATAGGGGGGTTTTAAAGATGAAACGGGCAGGTCGAGTCGGGGTTGTTGTTGCGGAAGAGGTTGGTGCTGGGGAGGGGTTGAATTGTGTAGAGAGTTGTGGTCGTGAGTGGGGTTTGGGGAAGGGTGAGTAAGGCTGAAGGTTGAGAGTTTACTATGATCGGTGGTTTGGAGGTTTGGGGTGTGGGGATTTGATAGGGAGATGGTGGGGGGGGGGGGTCTGGGCAGGCAGGGTTGTGGTTTGAGAGGGGTTGAATTTGGACTGATTTTATTTTCGGGAGAGACATGGATGGGATTTCGAGGAGTGGTTGAAGTTGAGAGGTTGATTATGTTGTTTGGGGCGAGAGAGAGAGTATTTTGGGGTTTAGTCAAGGTGGAAAAAGTGTTGTGGTTGGATTGGGATGGGAGTGGTATTTTGTCGAGCGGGATCTTTGGGGGTGGAATTTGGGGCGGGTGGGGTAACGGTGAAGAGGGGGGTAAGATAGGGGGGATTTAGGAGGGTTTAATTCCCTTCAGAGGTTCGTACCCTGCGCCAGGTACCAGGAAAGGTTGATCCTAAAGGTAGCCTGGGGATAAATTCCCATTCCTATTTAACCTGGAAAAACCTAGCATTTCACTGGTGGCAGCGGTGGGATTTGGTGGAGGTTGAAAGGTCACGCGTGAGGGGGGGATTAACGGCGCGTGTGGGAGGATCAGAGTGGTGGGGTGTGTCGGTGGCAGTGACGGTTTGTTTAGAGGTTATCTGGGGTTGGTGGGTTTGTCTATCATGAGGGGGTGCCTTGGGTGGGGTTCGAACCCTGGTTAGTGACGCACCACCATCACCACCAGGCCCGCGCGCTAACCCACTGTACTACCACGGACGTACAAAAGTATAGCAACCTTAGTCCGATTTTTAAGAACCACGGTGATAGTCTCTCGAGATGAGTTTATTGGACTTACCATCTACGACTATTTTCGAACCACGGTGATAGTCTCTCGAGATGAGTTTATTGGACTTACCATCTACGACTATTTTACGCTATACCTGACGTCAACTCGGGTTAGTATTATTGTGGGTGCGGGACATTTTCGAGGGCATTACAAATTTCCTTAATGGAGAGAGAGAGAGAGAGAGAGAGAGAGAGATAACAAATACGGTGATTTTGTTGAAGATACTGTATATTTAGTTGAATTTGTGTTAATGCATGTGATATACGAAGACACTCCACTTGATAAGTTCCTGATTAATTTTGTATGTTTGAGTCGTATATCTTTAGGGGGTGAGTTTGCTCCCTAGACCTCTATCAAGTTTAAACACACACACACACACACACTCACACATACGTGCGGTTGTGTGTTTATCGGTACATATCAATTTGGTGCATGCTTACGAGTACTTTTTTCGATTTTTAAACTTAAATTACACTAACCTAACCTAACTTAACCTAACCTAACTTACCTAACCTAACCGAAAACACTCCATTTCAACGTATTTTAAAGAGGTGTGTACCGATTAACTGTCGCCCCAAACCTCATGTACCTGTAAACCTACAAATATCCAGAGATTTGTACCAATAAACACACAACCGCTCGTCCACACACACACACACACACATACATAAAGTTTTAAATTTTTCGGTAGCGGTTTTGGTAGCCTACATGTTTCAAAATTGCGTTTCCTGAAAACAAAAACCTTCCTGAAGGCATGTCGCAGATGCCAGATTAAAGGTTCGATCACCTCAAGAAATTTGACAGTGAAAAAATAAAGTCAATTAATCAATGGGGTATTTTTTTCCTATGTGAGTGAGGGAGACAGAATGCAGAACTGCCTGTAGCGAGTGCCTGGAATATTTTCTTGGAATAGTCGCTGGTTTGAGATGTAATCATGCCAACATTAGTCCATGATCCTGTGAAAACATATACTGTAGGCCTAGTAGCCTACCAAAGGAGTCGATGCATCTCTTCAAATCCCTGTTAAAGTGTCAATTTCTCACATCATAAAATACGACAGGGAAATAAATATATAGATTAAGAAAAAAACATATCAATGTCAAACAGCATTACGCACTCATTACACACTAATATATATATATATATAAAGGAATACGCCACTTGCATGTCTCCGATTGTGTAGCCTACACCTTGCTGGCTCTGGTCAGAAATTATTGTAACCACGACCACAAGGCCCAACACTGGGGAATGTTTCCAAACGTTGGTGTATTTATTAGTATAATTGTGTTTGTATTTAAGTGTTAAGAGTGTATGTGGGAGTATCGGATGGCATGTTTTCAAATTTAAAATTTAATTAGTTTTTAGTGTCCCCAATAAAATATAGTTTTCTCTAATTAATGTACAATAGAAAACGAAATGAAAGGGAATATTGTAGTTATTCGCACGATGTATTATTTTATGAAATACTTGTTTTTCTTTGTCCAATGCAAAAATTGTTGTTTATTACATGCATAGTAGTTCACACCGACTGACGATTTTTCTTAATAATACTGTGAAAAGCGTGAATTACTGAAACGTACTAATAGGCCAAATTCCCGGTGCGAATAATCTCAGCCTGGACGTAAACATTAGGGAAGGGTGGTGGTCCGCGATGCCATAATTTCGCTTATATTACTTTGCGTTTGACCAGGTTAGTCATTAAACTAGTCAGAATGAGTGTGATACAAGTCAATGAATGTGTGGAATGTTAAATATGGCTGGTAAGTAGCATGAGAGAGGTTGAAATATAGGGTGACGGAAGTGGGTCATCAGCTGTCAGTGAGAGAGAATGTGCAGGTGCAGGCAGTAGGCTAGTCAGATGTGGGCGGTAGATCCGTTGTATATTTTCTTGACAATTTTGCTTAATTTTACTTTATAATTTACAGCACAACATCCAGAATGCACATAGGGTAGCCTATCGCGGCTACAGGCAATGCTAAGGCCTGGCCTCGCAGCTGTCCTAGACTCCTAGATCCTAGGACATAGCCTAAGGTAGGCTAGAATTGCTAGATGAGGTAGCCTACTTTACACAGGGTGTCAATCCACAAAATATGAATTGTGTTATCATTATGGTTTATTATTTTGTTATCATTATAGCGCGACGGAGCGGCGAAGGCGCGAGCTCTAGGAGGGTCCGGGGGCATGCCCCCCCGTGATTTTTTTGAGAATTTAGGTGTCTAAAACAGCATTTCCTGCAATCTAAAAGCAATCAAGATGGAAAATAGGCTATGCCAAAATTGTGTCAATTTACCTTTTTTGTTTCTTTAAAAAAAAGGGGGGTTGGGGGAGTTTCTGTTATCATTATACAAAAAGTTCATTTGCGTTATCACTAAAAAAACCAGCGTCGTTTGACACCCTGACTTTACAAACTAGATTTCTTTATAAATCTACACCTAGCTAGCCTATAGGCTAGGCTAGGGCCTACTTCTATTTTTTCGTTACAAGGTATTGTAACTGTGACTGTTGCTCAGAATGGGTCAATAGGCTATGATTAATTAACCCGGCAAGCGTGATAGCCTAAGCCTCACGGAAGTATCTGTTTAGTGTATGCGTCTACGTCTACGCGATAGGCCTCACGGAAGCAATTCAGGGTACGATTTTAGTTACTGGACACCTATTTGACAGGTACCGCCAACAATTTAATACATATTTGTTTTCGGTTTCCACGCATCCAACACCAAGCTACACCCTTTTCTGGTGTACGAAACACTAAAAAAGCAATGGGGACACTTTAATAATGATAATATGAGACAAAATATAAAGACAACTCGGTTGCGTTCGTGGAAGTAGCGTCGCTTTGTTTACTTTACGCTCGGAGTGACTTCCTGGTCCCGCCGCCTTGGCGGTCGACTTCAAATGGCTAAGCTTGTTGGGTCAATTTTTTGATAAAAACTTGCGTTATAAACTTATAGGGCGTGGGATACAGGACAGGGTTAAGGGGGGGCTCTGCTCCCCCCCCCGTGAATTATAATAATCGTCATCTATGTGGCCAGCAGGGGGCAAGTAAAACAGCTGGCCCAGGCTGGGAAATTAGGTATAGCCCGGCAGCCCAGACTGGCCTGGACATGTAGCCGGGCTAGTGATTTTCAACGTAAGTCTGCCCGGCAATTGCCCGGGGGACAAGTGAATTGTTTGCAATACTTCCTTACATTTCTTACAGTTTTCTTACAGTAGATCCTCTGGAAAAAGGCAAACTATGCCTGTGTATCCAGCTCAGTACCAGTACTTGCACTGCTGCGGTCGTTCACGGTGTTGGCGGCGGCGGTAGCAGACGCAACATTTTTACTATTCTGTATTTTTGTTTTATAATCAAACTTCAAATCTTGTCTTCCCCATGCTTTATCAAGATTACTTTCAAACTCCCTTATTGATTCGGAATCGACTACATACTGGGGCAGTGCGTTCCACTCATTTACCACTCTATCACAAAATGAGTTCTTCGCCTTCTCAAGCCTATTTCTTTCTTTGTAAATTTTCTTAGAGTGTCCTCTCGTTCTTGTTCCCTCCCGCATCAAGAAGATACCTTCACACACATCCTCATCGTACTTTCCTGACACTATCTTAAAAGTCTCTATCATATCCCCTCTCTTTCTCCTATATGCCAGTGTCGGAAGTCCCAGTGTCCTCAACCTCTGCTCATAGCCCGCGTTCTTCAACGTTGGTACCAGCTTGCTAGCTCTTCTCTGCACTTTCTCCACTGCTTCTATATCCTTTACCATATATGGAGCCCACACCTGGTTTGCATATTCCAGGTGTGGCCTAACCAGCGCTGTATATAGATTCCTGAAGATTTCTTCGTCAAGTGACACAAATGTCCTCCTTATCAGCCCTACAATTCTATTGGCTTTGTTTATCTTTTCCGCTAAATGTTCTGAGAAATTTAACTTATTATCTATCACTACTCCTATATCCTTTTCTGCACTCACTTCCTCCATCGCTTCATACATACTGTATCCTACCTTGTCTATCTTGCTGGTCCCAATCCGCATGTACTTGCATTTTTTTGGATGAAAAGGCATTAACCAATGCTCAGACCATCCCTTCATGCCCTCCACATCTCCTTGAAGCAAACCCATATCTTCCTTACTCCTCACTCTTCTATACAGTTTAGTGTCATCCGCATACAGGTATACCTCACTTCCATTAGTTATAACTTCAGGCAAGTCGTTGATAAATATAACGAACAGCAGTGGTCCCAACACAGATCCCTGAGGTACCCCACTTGTAATTTCCCTCCACCCCGAGCCTATTCCATTCACCAATACCCTCTGTCTCCGATCTTTCAGGAAGGCTTCTATCCATTTCACACATTTCTCCCCTATATTATAGCTTCTAACTTTCTCTATTAACCTTTTATGTGGGACCTTATCGAAGGCCTTCATAAAATCGCAATATACCACGTCTATTACATCACCATCTTCTAGAATTTGCATCCAATCATCTACCACCTTAATTAGCTGTAGTACCGTCGACCTCCCCGGCAAGAATCCGAACTGTCTCCCACTGAAAAGTTGGTTTGACTTCATATGATCCATTATTCCTTCTCTAATTACCGTTTCCATTAGTTTACACACAACACTTGTCAAACTGACTGGTCTATAATTCCCTGGGTCATTTCTCTTTCCCTTCTTAAATATAGCTGTTATGTTCGCCTCTCTCCAGTCCAACGGGATTTGTCCTGTATTAAACGATACCTCAAATAACATTTTCAATGGCTCTACTAACATCTCCCCTCCTTCCTTTATGATTCTTGGGTGTATCCCATCCGGTCCCGGTGACTTACTTCTGTTCATTTTTTCTATAGCCCTTCTTATTCTAGCATGGGAAAACTCTACTAGTTCCAGTGCCGGTGCCTGTTTGATGGGAATAGTAGGCACTGCATCCTCCGACTCCACTGTTAGTACCCCCCCAAAGTATTTCCCCAGCACCTCTGCTTTCTCCTTATCAGTCTCCGCTCTACTCCCATCATTCAACCCCCCCACCAGCTCTGGGATCCCTACTCTTCTTGTTAATTTTTCCTGAATGTACTTCCAGAATATTTTTGGATTATCCTTCACATTTCTAGCTATCTCTCTCTCCCTCTCCTTCACCCCCCTCCTTGTTTCCCACCTTATTTTATTGTTTATTTGTCTACGTTCCAGATCCACTTCCTTAGCCTCTATACTAGACCCCCTGTTCTTTTTTAACAATTTTAATCTTTCCCACAATCGTTTCTTTCTTCTAATCAATATCCAAAGCTTTCTTTTCATTGGCAATTCTGGGTTAGTTCTTTTCCTCAATTTTGTTTTATCCTTATATTCCCTTACTGGTACACTTTTGGATACAGCATTCTCCAGTTTGACTCTAATTTTCCTCCACATTCCTTCAGCGTCTTCACCGTTCAAATATTCCCCCCAGTCAATGTCCAAACACCGTCTCAGCAGCTCATAATCTGCTCTATCATACATGTATATTTTTCTATTGCTTTTATTATCCCTCTCCGATTTAATGTTACAACTAAAGCTTATACAGGCATGGTCACTACGACCTATAGGGCTATCCACATTAACATGTTCCACTATATCCTCTTCATTGCTAAAAATCAAATCAAGTACCGGTACACTCCCCTGCGTCCCATCTCTATATCTTGTCATCTCTACAATATGTTGCGTTAAAAAACAATCTCTCACTTTCTCTATAAACTTATTTTCCATGCTACCCTGTCCCGCTGGAGTAGTACAATTTGCCCAGTTGATCCTTGGCAAATTGAAATCTCCAATCAAAATTTTATATTTGTTCTCTCTATTATCTATCTCCTCCATTGCTTTCAGTAGGTTATCATCCTCTCCCCTGCTATTATTTGGGCTTCTATATATAGAGGCAATTAGAATTGATCCTCTTACACATTTTACTTCAATACACAAATACTCACAATACTGCTGTCTCATATCCACCTCATTAACCTTGAGCTCTTTTCTTACATAAATAAATAAACAGTCCTCTTCCAACCTCTGCTCTAATAGCATTTCTCTCATATAACTCAACGCTTCATAACGCTAACATAACGCTTCAATAAAATAAATAATAGTAAACATATAATATCAAATTATTCAAATACCGGTATATAATGTATGTACGAAATCATTGCTGCGGCAACCAACCAACGTTACTCGGTGTGCGGTGACCCTTAACCCTCCAGCCCAGGGGGCTATAGCTTGCGACTGTGCTCCGGTACCGGGTGTTTTGACGATCTTTGGCCTATGTTAACTACTCTGTAAGTCAATGAATATGTCATGTAATGTTGTGAATAAAAAAGAATAATGTTCCACAAACCTTCCTCTGTCGAATGGCGTTGAGTAGAGGTCTCTAGCCCCTCTGGTTGCATAATGGTGAGCGCGGGAAGACGAGTGCTTTTCGGCGGCAAATTCTTCCCGCGTTCGGACGCGTCGCCTCGGCCATGGCTACGACGCACCTAGCCGCTCGCCGCGCCAAAGTATTTATCTCCCTTAGACGATTTTAGTGTTTGATATTGAGAATGTGATGTTTATTTGATATTTTCTAGTTATTTTGAGGCCAATTATATAAAATATGTTTATTAGGGTATCACTGTCACTGATATTGCTAATTTTCACTCGATACCGTACATTTTATTAGTAATTGAGGTAGCTTATTGTTGTATTAGGCACTGATTATTCGTTATCACAGGTGTTTATTATACTTTGGCCATCAAATATTAGGTCTTGTGTCACTTTCACTTTGACAAATATGCTTTAGAGTGTCACTGTCACTGATAATGCTCATTTTCACTCGATACCGTACATTTTATTAGTAATTGAGGTAGGTTATTGTTGTATTAGGCACTGATTATTCGTTATCACAGGTGTTTATTATACTTTGGCCATCAAATATTAGGTCTTGTGTCACTTTCACTTTGACAAATATGCTTTAGAGAGTGTCACTGTCACTGATAATGCTCATTTTCACTCGATACCGTACATTTTATTAGTAATTGAGGTAGGTTATTGTTGTATTAGGCACTGATTATTCGTTATCACAGGTGTTTATTATACTTTGGCCATCAAATATTAGGTCTTGTGTCACTTTCACTTTGACAAATATGCTTTAGAGAGTGTCACTGTCACTGATAATGCTCATTTTCACTCGATACCGTACATTTTATTAGTAATTGAGGTAGGTTATTGTTGTATTAGGCACTGATTATTCGTTATCACAGGTGTTTATTATACTTTGGCCATCAAATATTAGGTCTTGTGTCACTTTCACTTTGACAAATATGCTTTAGAGAGTGTCACTGTCACTGATAATGCTCATTTTCACTCGATACCGTACATTTTATTAGTAATTGAGGTAGGTTATTGTTGTATTAGGCACTGATTATTCGTTATCACAGGTGTTTATTATACTTTGGCCATCAAATATTAGGTCTTGTGTCACTTTCACTTAGTTATATGATTTGTAAACGATTTATATACAATTTATTGTGTCTTTTTTCACTGATTTATATATTTCTATAGGTTCTAATCATATGAATGTCACTTGGTATATACATATGTGTCACTTTCACATATTATTATGGTGTAATTGTATTTGTATCAATGTTCTCATAATACATGACTTTTGTATTACAATACATTGGTTTTCTTCCACTTTTTGCCTATATATAATTATAGTGTACATATTGTCATTTTATTTGGCAATTTCAGTATGATTATTAGAACTCCAGCTTGGCGTGGTAATCAAAGAAGCAATCTACAGCACAGAGTGCCACCTTGCACTCCACACACTCCAGGGTTGACTTTTTACCTGACCTCGGCTTCACCCTGCTGTTGTAGCAGACATGGCACCGCTTCTGCTGTGTTCTTCCGGATTCATTCTGAGGCAGGGAACCAAGCCTGTGCCTAGTCAAGTATTGAGCAGACTGCAAGCGGTCAATAACGGCGGGCCCAGGATGTGCCACTGCCCTCTGTGGCATAGCATACTTCTCCAGGAGCTCCGTCAACACCTGCTTTTGGAACCTCCGCAGGCTATTGAACTTCATGGGTGTGTTCACATTCCGAAGCTTGTATATGTTGTAGGCATTCAGAACTGACATGTCCACCATATGCAGAAAGAACTTTTTGTACCATCTGCACGAGGTACGCAGGCAGTCAATGAAGCCTATCTGCATGTCGGACTTGTCCACCAGCCTCATGTTGATGTTGTAGTCCAGGACAGCATCGGGCTTGGTCACCCTGGCCTGGGTGCGGCGATCCACCTTGCCAGTCTCCACCATTTCCCCCTTGTGGATGGTGGTCAGGAGGTTGACCTTCCGCTGGTCGTGCCAGTGGATAGCCAGAATGGGCCCCGACTTCTTCTTGAACACATCACCTTTTTTGGTCTTTGGAGGGAAAGGTGGCATGCCCTTCCTTTTCCCTCGTACTGTGCCTACAGTCCCCGTCTTGCGCTCATGCAGGTACTGTGAGAGAGTGGGGGACGTGTAATAATTGTCCGTGTAGAGGACGTGATTCTTATGAAAGTAGCGGTCCATCATGGCTTGCACCACTGCTCCGCCAAAGCCAATGAGGGGGTCCACAAGCAAGTCCCCTTCCTTCCCGCTGTAGACCAGGAAGTCCAGGACATAGCCAGTTTGGCAGTCGCACAGCACAAAGAATTTTATGCCAAAGCGATGTCTTTTTGAGGGGATGTACTGCCGGAAGCTGAGTTTTCCCCGGAACAGCACAAGAGACTCGTCAATGACGACCTTGCGGAAGGGCTTGAAGTAGGAGGTGAAGCGTTCTCGCATCATCTCATACAACGTCCTAATCTTCCACAGCTTGTCTGGGAGGTGGACGTCAAGGTTGGTGACAAGATGGAGCGCTGCGAGGATATCAAGGTACCGGTCGCGAGACATATATTTCCCGAAGGCAGGGGTGGATATCAGATCATTGGTGATCCAATAGTCAGGCAACCTATGCTTCTTGACATGAGGCATTAGCATGGTGAGTGCCAGGAACACCATGAACTCGTCATGAGTCACTGGGGTCCACTGCCTCATGTGGCCCTTGGTCACCTTTCCCAAAAAGTGGACCTGGAATTGGTGCTGCTTATTTGTCTCTTTGACAACATAGCCTACCACCTCCTCATCAAAGAAGGCCTCAAACAGTTCGTGTGGTGGAGCATTGAGGCCTGCAGGAAAATTGGGGGTAACGCCTGAACCCTCCAGTACCTCATCAAAAGCTGGCACATCAGGGTTGTATGCATCCTCATCAACTACGTCTTGCCACTGAAAAACGTAGAATGGGTCTTGTCTACGCTGACGAGGAGCTCCAGCTGGTGGCCCAGCACGCCCACGGCCAACTCGGGAGGCGCGCGCCCTAGGGCGGCGAGGGCGGCGGCCAGGGCGGTGGGCAGCACGACGGGCAGCACGACGCCGGGCCAAGCGGATGGGTCGAGGGTCGTCGATGTCCATATAGTCATCGTCAGAGTGGTCATCTTGCCCTGACGGTGGACCTATGTAATCATGGCCAGAGTCTTGAGAGAGGTGCCCTTCATCATCAGTGGCCCCCACATAATCTGGCGGGGAACCAGTGATGCGTGGGCGGCGTGCGGGTGGGCGAGGTGGGGAAGGAGTGGCAGGTGAGGCTGTGTCCCCCCGAGGTCCCGGGCTCCTTGGCCTGCGACGAGTGACAGAAAGCAATGTTTCACTGTCACTAGGGCCAGGTATTGGTGATGCGAGCTCAAAGACTTCTTCAGGAAGACATGTTGAAGGCGGGAGAGGTGGGGAGGACCGTGGGGAAAGTTGCGGGGACGTATGGCTGGGGCCGGCCGGGGTGGACGCCGCGGGAGCCTCGAACAAAACTCTCTTACTTTTCTTAATTTTCTTGGTATATTTCCTACCTTTCCCCTTTTCGGCAGCAGTATGTCTCCTGTCGGGGGACCTAGGAGGCAAATAGGCCGAAAGTGTGGGGTCCTCAACCCTTGGCAATGGTGGGGGTGGTGGGGAAGAATGCGGGGCATCCGGGTCATCTTGGGTGGCGTGGGTAGATAAGGGAGACAATGGCGGACGAGAAGGGTCACCACGCTGACCCTCACTCACAGCCTCATCCTCACCAAGTAGTTTTGCTTGTTCCCTAGCTGCCGCGGCCGCCTTCTCAAGTATTTTCTGCTTATACAAATGTAGCTTGAAAGGCGATTTACCAGGGGAAGGGCTTGGCGTCGTGTCACTTAAGCGAAATTTGGTGAGTGACCTTGAACTCTCCCATTCGCTCACTCTCTCAAGTTCACTGTCTTTAGGTAAACCAGCTTCCTCAACAACTGGTACATCACCTTCATCACTCTCATCACTGTCATGTTCTCTCGCAAATCCCAGGAATTGCTCTTCTTTATCACTCTCATGGCCATAATCACTCGACTTATAATTACTGGAGTCGTCACTGACTTCATCATCAACATTATGCTTGGCATCAGCTCGCTCATAAAGTCTCAATGTCGTCTCAATACCTCCGGGAGATAACACATTTAGGCGATGGCGTCGGGGTAAGGCGCGACGAACAAGCAAGGGCGTCGTAGGAAGCACGGTATCGGACACAGCGGAATCACTATTTGGCGTACTGTCCATGATGGCGTCGGGGTAGATACTGTTGCTGTGGCGGAGTTTACGCCTGGTGGCGCCACCTACCGTCCCACGATACCGAAAATGTACGCGCGGCATTCGAAAGCACGCATGCAAGCAATGGGCGTTCAAGAGCCCTTCCGGGTTGCGCGGGCCGAGGTTGTTATGGGCGTTCAAGAGCCCATCCGGGTTAGAGGGGTTAAGTAAACAGTAAACAGCTGATCGGTTGTCGAATACTATACTGTCAATATTGATTTTTATCGGATACATAAACAAGTTCAATAAACAGATAAATATAACAAAAACAGGAAAATTGAAACAAGTTAGGCTAAATTTTTGCCGTGTAAATCCTATGATTACATGGCCTAAGTTGATGATTTTAATTTTAACGTAATAAACTTTCCTTTCCCTAGTAGTAATATCGATAGTAAAATAACTTATAATTGTTTTTATTCCCAATTAATAAGATTTTGTAAAATCTGCACTAAAGTAGATGACTTTTGGGCTAGAGCTAGGTTACTATACAGACTCTTAGTGGACAGAGGTTTTGAGGCAAGTAAATTGTTCCATAAATTTAATCTTTTTAGGGTCAATTATTGTGACTGTATTCTAAAATTTGACATCAATAATTTTAATCAAGCATTTTTAACTTGAAGTTTCTTGTATAACCTCTGCTTACTTTTTGTCTGTATTTATTGTTTATCTTTTTCTTTTTCTATTATTATTATTATTAATATTAATATTGATGATTTTTTAATTTTATTGTTCTTGTTAAAAGAGTACTCTTTGTTTAATTCTGTTGTTACTTCATATTTTGTAATTATTTGTCTTTATATTATATGTATTCATTGTCGATAGTATCAATTGCTTACTTTTGCGATTTCCTTAGTTTATTTGTGCTATAAATGTAGGTTATTTGTAGGGTAGTTATTGATAGGGGTCACTTGAGGCATGCTATGCTTACAGGTACCTACCCGATAGCACTATCGTTAGTGAGTGCTGTACTGTATTTTATATATTATTTTGTAATAGTATAGATATCTTATCAATACAGTATTTGTATTTTGTACTATTTTAATGTCTTGTCATTTTGCAAATTTGATTTTAAATAATATTTTGACATTTAACATGTAGTTTCTTTATTCATGCAGAGTTTAGTCAAATTTGCCAGAACGTCCCGGACTTCCCAAACTTGACTACTTCCTTTAACGTGACGATAGTGCGTTGTTATATGTGCAATTAGTTTGCTTGGGAAACAGATTAACTTGCTCATGTAGTAATGTACACCCTATGTGGTGGATTGTGTTGTTGTTGTTGTTGTTCCCTAAGCTGCCTGGCCGAACAGCCCCGAGTCCCTGAGAAAGGCCATGGCCACGATCGGGCTTTCCCACAGAGCTCTCATTGAGTGTAGATTGTGTTGTTGGCGTAAGTGGTTGTGTGAAATGCAGTCTTCTATGATGTGTTTAATGGTATGGGGTGCTGTGTTACATCCCGGGCAGGCGTCGACAACGGAGTCATCCAGTCTCTTCTGATAGCTCAGGAGAGCTGGATGGTGTCCGCATCTCAGCCTGGCCAGGTGGACTCTGTCCTCGCGAGGAAGGGAGGATTCGGAAGGATGGATTTCGGGAGGTCGTGCATGCAGCTGTGTGTTGTCTGTGAGTGAGTGGATGGATCGGTGAGAGATATGAGTATGGATGTGCTTCTGGATGTTGGTTCGGGTGGGCAGGGAGGAGAGAGGACAATAATTGTGTGTGATACCGTGTGCTGGTGTTGTTTTGATATTTCTTGGTGTCTGTGGGTGTGTTGCCATGTAGTTTAGTGGGTGGTCTTGGTTCGTGGAGGCTGCTGCCAGGAATTGAGTGCCTCTCATGTCCAGATGGTCTTTGACTTTGAGGATTTTGGTTTCTTGATGTAGGTGATCTGTGGGTGCAGTAGCTGTGCAGCCTGTAATGATCTTCAGGGCTTTGTTTTGAATAGTCTGTAAGGTCTTATGATGTGTTTCAGCTAGGTTAGAAGCCCAGGCTGGGCTTGCGTATTCCATCACTGATCTTATGTATTGTTTATATACTGTGGTGGTAGTTTCTTTGTTGTGTCCAAATTTGTGTGAGCAAGTGACCTGAGGGCGTTAAGTCTGGGTGTCAGTTTCTTTTTAATGTTTGTGGTGTGCTGTTTGAATGTCATGTGAGTATCATATGTTACTCCTAGGATTTTGGGTGTGTATATGTGTTAGGGGTGTGTTGTTTATGGTGAGTTGAGGGATGTATTCGTGTTCTCCTGTCCAACTTGTGAGCAGGGTTGCGGTGGATTTGGCTGGGGCTAGATTAAGTCTGTTTGTAGTGCACCAGCCATGTAGTGTGTTGAGATAGGGTTGAAGGAGATCTGTTGCTCTTTGGGTCATGGTGTGTGCATGTGAGTGTATGTCATCTGCATAGGAGGCTAAGTTTATTGGCGTATTGGGTGTAGTTATATCGTGCATGTACAGATTGAAGAGTGCGGGCGATAGGACGGATCCTTGTGGGACTCCGTTTGGAAAGTTTCTGATTTTAGATGACTGACCGGCAAAAGATACGTGTGCACATCTGCCTGCTAGGAAGTTGGCCAGCCACCGTTTTGTGTTGTGCATGTTTGTGTTGTAGATTTTGTTTGTTAGGTTGTGGCGGGGGATGGCATCGAAGGCTTTACTAATGTCGAGTGTGGCTAATAGTGATCTGTGTGGTGGTCTAGCTGAATTGATGCCGTCGAAAGCTCTTTGTGTAAGGTCTGTGAGAAGAGTGTTTGTGGAGTGCAGTGGCCTAAAGCCATGTTGTGTTGGAGCTAGGGGTAGGTCAGGTGTAATTAGTTGTAATACTAGGCGTTCCATGACTTTGGAGGGGGAGCAAAGGAGTGTGATGGGGCGGTGCGAGGAGGGTAGCGTGGGGTCTTTGTTGGGTTTGGGGAAAGTGATGATGATACCATGCTTCCAAATGTCTGGTATTGTGTTGTGTGAATAGCTGTAGTTTGATATGTTAGTGAGTGCTTGTATGCCTTGTGGTCCCAGTGTCTGAGGTGTATGTTGCTTATGTTGTCTAGGCCACAGGCGGGTGAGTGCTTGAGATTGTTGATGATATGCTTTGTCTGGTGATTGGTGAAGGTGTATAGTCAGGGTCTGTGGGGAATTGTCTCTTACGTCGGATGACACGTCGGTCGTCTTTGTGAGGTTTTAGGTGGCTGACATGTGAAAAGTGATTGATGAGAGTGTTTGCTTGTTGTTTACATGAAGGAGTAGAGTCTGTTGTTGTGATTGCAGCATGTGATTGTGTTGTGTTGCTGTTGGAAAGTGTGATGCTGTTTAGTGTTTTGTATAGTTTTTGGGGTTTGTTTTGTGATCAAGTGTTTGTAGGAAGTTATTCCAATTTAGTTTTTGTTGTTCTTGTATTTTGTTGTTAGTTTGGGTGTTGAGTGCTTGAATTTGTTGTGTGATGTCTTGTGTGTGGGGTGCTGGGGAGTGTTTCAGTATGTCGCGTTGTCTGATGAGGTTTTGAATTTCTGGTGTGAAGTTGGGGTTGTGTCTTTTTCTGTTACCTCTTGGAATGTGTTTCTTGTCAGCGTTTTGGATAGTTTTATTGAGTATGTGTACAGCATTGTTGATGTTAGTGATGGGTGTACTGTTTAGAGTTGTGAAGTGTTGTTCTGTCTCATTTGTGAATGCTTCCCAGTTAGCTCTTTTATAATTGGTGTATGTGTGTTTGTGGCTAGCTGGGGTGAGTCTGGTTTTGGTGGTGATAATGATCGGGAGGTGGTCAGAGCCTAAGGTTCTGACCACCCTCCAGGATGTTGTGGGGCGAGTTCTGGGGAGCAAAAGGTGATGTCTGGAGATGATGGGTTATAGAGGGCTTGGTGAGGAATATGGGTATGTTGATGGATGTCGTTAAAAAATTGGATTGTGTTCTTTTATTTAATAATTTTCATTTTAGTAAACGTTGTTTCCACATAGCGATTTTGATAATTTAATTTGACTTTATATTGTCCTTGTCCCAATTTTGGTTTGTTTAGTTTGCAAGTTTTACATTTTAATGTGTTGTTATTGCTTTGCCGTGAATTTCGTAATATTACTAATTGAATTGAAGGGGATACTTGTTAAGCTTGTAGATGGTGTTGGTGGCATAGTTGTTGGTCTGTGGTCAATGTGTTATACGATAATTAATGTAAATCGATAAATGCTGGTTGGGGGTAGCATATTGGCATCGTCTGCACCTAAGCATGTCTCCACTTCGTCGATATTGGCGTGCATTTTGATTATTTTTTCTATTTTTCCCAAGTTTATTGTAATTAATTATTATCTTCAAAAAATCGGGCTAAGGGGATTTTTGGATTATCCGTGTTCGAATTATCAGATTTTTTGTAACAGACAAACAAATCTTCCTTAAGTCAGTGGTGTGGTTTCATATTCAGTACAGTATAGCCGTAAACTGTAATACATCAATGATGAAGTATGAATTTGTAATGTGATTCAATTAAAATATGACATAGACTAAGGCTACCTGTTCCTAGAAATGTTTGTCGCCTTATCCAATATACATCAATAATGAACTATGAATTTGTAATGTGATTCAATACAAATATGGGACAGATTAAGGCTGCCTGTTACTAGAAATGTTTTTCGCCTTATCCAATTTATATATTTAAATACGGCTATAGACGTGAAGTTTGTTATTGGAGAGAATGTAGGCACCAGCTGTCGAGCAGGGCAGTACCCAGAGGAGGCCACATAGCCATATGATAATGAGTTACTGGAACGTGGTGACAAAACAAAGCCATACCAAAGGAACTGTAAAAGGAATATTCATAAGATAATTTAAATTAAAAATAACCTACTTTATATTGGAGTGAGGGGATAAAGTGGTATTGCCATATTCCAAGGAAGAGAAGGGGAGGGAGAGAGGAGAACAAACGTTTAAATTGAAAAGACCTGCGCATCCCGGAATGGGAGAGGTTTAATTAGGTTATTAAATGGAAACCTTTAATGTCCTCCTTTTATATTCAATGTTTTTACCATCAACGTGCCATAGAAAATACTAGTGTTATTTCCAAAACATTAGTGATGCAAAACTTAATAAGTACTGTGGAGATAAAATAGGCAATGTATAGAAGCTGGTGGTATGTTTGTGAATGTACAGTATGTGGTACTTAACCCGTGAAATTCTTTAAAATATATCAGGGCAAGTAAAAAACTGTCAGGGCAAGTAAGTTTCAGAAGTCACTAGCCCGGGGCAAGTAGATCCTCAACACTAATTTCTCAGCCTGAGCTGGCCATAGTAACCTCGAGCGTCCTGGGTAAACAAACCGCGACGATCCGAAGCGACGGCGGACTCCCCCCCGCCGCCGATTTTCGGCCCAAACGCCCCGTTTTATTCTCGTCGAAAACCACATTTAAAAAGTTATTATAGGCCTATCGTTTTCAATACTATTACCGGACCAGAAAAAGGTGTAGCTTGGTGTTGGATGCGTGGAAACCGAAAACAAATATGGATTAAATCCTCGGTGGTACCTGTCAAATAGGTGTCCAGTAACTAAAATCGTACCCAATTCAGTAAGACCATGAGAAAACCCGGAATGAGTTGTGTTACCGGACGTACGTCGTGTAAACACATGAGTTGATGTCAAACAGCGGGGGAATGGGGGCGGCAGTCCCCTCCCTTAATACTAGGATAGGTTAGGTAAGGTTGTTAGGTTAGGCTAATGTACGGTACTTTCAAAGGGGTAGGCCTATAGTAAACACTAGCATAGGCCTATACCCTTTCAGAGGTACGGTAGGTGATACTCCCGATAACACAACTCTTGCCGAAAACCCTTTCAAAACACCCCACTCAGCCACTGTCCCCACAGGCTTTCAAAACAAAGCAATATTTGATTAGGTGAGATAATTCCCGGGATGGATGTAGTTCCCGGGCGTACGGTCGTCATGTTTTCATAGGGCGATCGCCGCGGTTAACTTCGCGTCTATTTTGACGGGGATTTTTTCTGTTATTGAATGAATGAATAGGGGGATAGAAAAGTGTGAAGGATATAAGGGTAAAAATTGAGGAGACCCCGGACAGCCTTTTCACTAGTTAATGCGTTAATGTTTTTTTTTTTTTTTTTTTTCTTCGATATAGGCTACAGTGTTCTTTTATATCAAGGACCACTGGAAATTAGTATTTACCCATTATCCAACAATCTAAAATCACGGCCCCCGATAGTGGGGAGGGCTATGAAGATCAGGGAAAATGTGGGGTTAAAGACGTAATAAGCCGCTAATAGAGGTTTTAAAATTAAACTTGGCTCAGGTTTCCTTGTTTCTCAACTTAAGAAAACCTCAAAATGGAAAAACCCGAGCCAAGTTTTGGCAAAACTTGGCTCGGATTTCAAGTATTTTCAGAGTCCAAAAACACTTAAAATTAATTTCGAAAGTTGGCTCGGATTTGTTTTGTTTTCAACTTAAGAAAACCCCAAAATGGAAAAAGCCGAGCCAAGTTTTGGCAAAACTTGGCTCGGATTAAAAAAAAAACAGAGTCCAAAAACCCTTAAAATTAATTTCCAAACTTTGACCTAGTATATTAACCGGGTAGGATGTAGTGAGCGGGCGTACCGCCATCTTTGTTTACATTACGCGTAGTGGCGTCGGACCTTTCCCATCATGTTCCCGTCTATTTTAACCTAACCTAACCTAACCTAACCTAGTATTCATGTAGTACTGTAATGACGGGGCAAATAGCAGAAAATATAGCGTCGAAATAGACGGGAACGTAAGTGCGACCGCGGCGATCGCCCTATGTAAACAATGACGACCGTACGCCCGAACTCTACATCCAGCCCTATTAACCTAACCAAACAACCCAACCTAACCTAACCTAGACCTAGTACGTCGGATACAAAACTAGCCCTTGCATGCCAGCTACTTTGGGTGCATAGTATACCCAGTACGTTGGATACAAAACTAGCCCTTGCATGCCAGCTACTGGGGGTGCATAGTACCCAGTACGTGGAATACAAAACTAGCCCTTGCATGCCAGCTACTGGGGGTGCATAGTACCCAGTACGTGGAATACAAAACTAGCCCTTGCATGCCAGCTACTTTGGGTGCATAGTATACCCAGTACGTTGGATACACAACTAGCCCTTGCATGCCAGCTACTGGGGGTGCATAGTACCCAGTACGTGGAATACAAAACTAGCCCTTGCATGCCAGCTACTTTGGGTGCATAGTATACCCAGTATGTTGGATACAAAACTAGCCCTTGCATGCCAGCTACTGGGGGTGCATAGTACCCAGTACGTTGGATACACAACTAGCCCTTGCATGCCAGCTACTGGGGGTGCATAGTACCCAGTACGTGGAATACAAAACTAGCCCTTGCATGCCAGCTACTTTGGGTGCATAGTATACCCAGTACGTTGGATACACAACTAGCCCTTGCATGCCAGCTACTGGGGGTGCATAGTACCCAGTACATGGAATACAAAACTAGCCCTTGCATGCCAGCTACTTTGGGTGCATAGTATACCCAGTACGTTGGATACAAAACTAGCCCTTGCATGCCAGCTACTGGGGGGTGCATAGTACCCAGTACGTGGAATACAAAACTAGCCCTTGCATGCCAGGTACTGCGTGTGCATAGACACGTGGGCTACAAAACTAGCCGTTGCTCTCTGCCACACTCGTCCGACGGCAGCGAGAGGTTGACAACAATCATTAACCTAACGTAACATAACCTAGCAACACCAAGTATATGTCCCTAGTACTAACCTTATTGTGGTTACACACCCATTCTCTCCTTTTTTGTCTATATGAGCACACAGTCCCGCACGTCGCACAATTCACAGATGTAAGTAGTACTCCTTGGTCCACTAACAGCTTTAACACCTTACGAGCGGCCTAGGCGGTATATAATATGTAGCCACCAGCGGGGTGTTTTTACCCAAAATAGGGCTGTTTACGTGATCATTTTCATGCCTAAATAAGACCCAGAGCGTAAAACAAGTATCTATCCCTGAAAGGGCATAAACAGAGCTTTCCAATGACACCATAACGATCCTTTTATGATGGCTAGTTTTCTTGCAACAACCATGCAACGCGAGTGCAAAATGCATGTAATTCGCCACTTTTCCCATACAATTCCGTATATAGCGAGTGAGAGAGGGAGGGAGGAGGTGGGATTCGTGTCAGTAGGTTCGCCGCGGTGGTCTGGAGCAGTCATACGCTCGCTACTCTCCTGCCACCACTTGTCTCTCTCTCTCAGCAACATTACGTGCTGAAATTGCCACACGACCTATGTCGAGCGCCGCCAGATAGTCCAGATTTATTATACTCGACTTATGTTGCGCCCCGACAGTTAGGGGTTAATGAAGGCTCATTTTCTTCGAAGGTTTTCTTAATAATCGAATGTGGCACAACCTCTACACACGGGACCCATCCTCCAACTGTAGACAAAAAAGCCGGCGCATCAGGTTCGTCGGACGTGACGTGACGTGAAGTATTGATGGACTGTGATTGGTTACTATGATGATTTAAGGCTGTGGTTGATTCCGGGAGTGGCGAGATGTGATGTAAGCCATTGTAATTGGTTCACACATGCATAAAAAGATCGCCAGATGTAGTGGCGTTCGACTGACAGGTTGGTGTTAACATGGGGGTGCCTCCTGGACCGCCATTTGTATTATCGGCGCGCCGGCATCTAGAGGGACGATTTTGCATACAGAGGGAAGTTTTTTTACAGTGTTTTGTATTTTACTTATAATGAATTTGCGACGGTATATATATTTCTTAAAAAATAAAGCATTTGAATACGTTATTTTTGTAATCTGTACATGTGTGATATCACAGACAAGTTTACCCTCGCAACCCTATTTTCTGTTTGTTGTTGTTGTTGCTTTTCCCCAAGCTGCCTGGCCGAACAGCCCCAAGGCCCCGAGCAAGGCCAAGACCATAACCGAGCGCCTCCACAGAACCCTCCCTGCCGACCACAATAAAGCCTGGGTGACCGAAGCCACTCCATGGCGGGGAGCTGAGGAGGGTGCAGAAACGCCCGGGCGTTTCTAACCCTATTTTCTGTAGACCCATATTCTTATGACGTACGATCTCGGAGGTGTTTATCGCTCTCCTGCAGTACTTTTTAGTGATTTTATGTCTTCTACAATGGGTAAGAGCAATGAGGGTCTTTAACCCTTGTCTAGCGGGGTGTTTTCGGCTCATTTGGGCATATTCAGGCCCTCCTGAATGATCAATCAAATATCTGCATGAAAAGAAATTTATTCAGCAAAAAACTAGGCACTAAAAGCTTCAAAATGAGACCAGAACGAGCTACGTAGCACTCGTGGTTCTCTTGCAGTGGTGCCACGAACATGGGAGTTTAGCATATAGCGGTATATTTTTCCCAGCTATGCTCACTACTGGCTACACTGCCGGCCTCTCGAGAACACAGGGAACATGAGTTAATGGGCGGCGGTAAGCTCTGGGAGTCGGCTGTCTGGCCCGCTGCGCTCCCGGCCATTTGCACAAGATTTTAACCCTTTAAAAGGCTTAATAATGATCCTAACTTCCTGCAAATTGGTGCACGACTTAAGTCGAGCGCCGCCAATAAGGGGTTAAACTTTTATGTTCTGTACCAGCGACATATTGTGTACTGTATTTCAGCTACAATTAGACAATTTTATGAAGCTTAGGAAGGATATATGGTACCTAAAAGGATTAATTGAAATAGTATGTAGCCTTTGTATTAGTAGACGTCCATCCTAAATTGGGTAAAATTGTTTTATAGTTGCCAGAATACAGTAGAATGAAAATGACATCACTGGTACTGAATGAGTTAAGGCAATCTTATGGTATACTGTTCTATTTATTGTTTTGTGAGAGGTGATTGAGTTACAGAGATTGGTATATAATTGTGTGAGATATTAGAGTATTTTATTAGATTTCATAGGATGTAAATGTCACACGCAGATGTTATCATGTTTAGTTTCCTGTTTTTAGAGGATACGGTACGGTACTATACTTATCCTGTAGGTTGCTTACTGGGCTAGACAGGTTTTACCAGTGTCTTGAAATGGTTCTTTTATGGTAGTTTGGAAAGGGGGTGTTCTTGTGTCCCTAGTGAAGTGTATCATTTATATACAGTACAAGCTATATTCAAGCTCTAACGTACCTTGGATTTCGCTCTCTGTCACTTTTTCAACTTTGGGGGAGACACTTGTTACAGGCAGCTTTACCTTTTGTCTGCTTCATACACATAGAAGAATATTTATACATACAGTATGTACCCGGTATATATAAAGTATGTATATCCCTTCTTTTTATGGTAATTCCTCACTTACCTTTAAAGTAGTACACTAGTTATGTTCCTGAAAACACAAGACATTAACTGAAACCACTTTAAGTGAACCAATTGTTTGTTGCCATTCTGCTAGCAATTATGCATAATTTTGGTCTGGTTTACAACTTAATAATGAAGCAGAACAACGTTAAGTCAATTATGTTCCCTATTTCATGAATAGTGTAATAATGAAACAACTGTGGTGAATTTTAGTGAGGAGTCTCTGTATTCTGTTTTAAGGTGTGTTTAACCCTTTCACGCACAGGACGCGATTTGCGCCTATTCTGGGCTACTCAAAAGCCTTTGTGACCATCAGGGGTGTTTAGAAACCTTTAGTTTAGTTATTTCAACCTCTGCAGTTGTCTTTGAGTTAGCTGTGGGCAGAAAACTAATTTTTGGAGAGGTAATTATCAGATTGAGAGAACTCTTATTTCGGAATGCTAATCAGCAACCCCCGCGTTCACAGGATAGCGAGAGAGTTAACCCTCGGAATCCGGGAGGCCTCATATGAGGCAAAACAAAAAAATTGGCAGGAATCCGGGAGGCCTCATATGAGGCAAAATGCACGGCTAAAAGTCGCCGGTAAAATTATCATAACTCGGCAACCACGCGTCGTAGCGATGTCATCTCAACGGCATTCTACAGACAACAAAAAGTTCTACAATTTGCAAAAAACATTGACTGCTGTAGGTGGTCTCAATCAGTAGCTACTGAATTATTAAGTTTGACTGTACCAAAATGGCCCCGGACACAGCGATCAGGATCATATGAGGCCCCCCGGATCCCATGGGTTAACCCTTAAAGATCGGGGGCGGACTTAAGTCCGCCTCCAATTTGCAGCAAGTTAGGAGCATTATTAAGGCTTTTAAAGGGTTATAATCGAGTGCAAATGGCCGGGAGCACAGTGGGCCAAACAGCCGACTCCCAGGGCTTACTGCCGCCCACTAACTCATGTTCCCTCTGTTCTCGAGAGGCCGGCAGCATTGCCAGTAGTGAGCGTAGTGGGGAAAAATATGCCGCTATACGCTAAACTCCCATGTTAGTGGTAACACTGCATGAGAACGACTAGTGCTACGTAGCTCGTTCTAGTCTCATTTTGAAGCTTTTAGCGCCTAGTTTTTTGCTGAATACATTTCTTTTCATGCAGATACTTGATTTATCATTCAGGAGGGCCTGAATATGCCCAAATAAGCCCAAAACCCCCACTAGACAAGGGTTAAGGGGAGATTTTCACTTGTGAAGTTTATTTCTGGACCTCCTTCTCCCTCATATTTAGCCCCATTTGTTATGCGATTTCAAGACATTCACCCCATTAGTTTGATGATTTTTAAAACCGCCCCATTTATACACATTTTAAAACCTGTTGTTGTTGTTGTTGTTGTTGTTGTTGTTGTTGTTCTTCCCTAAGCTGCCTGGCCGAACAGCCCCGAGTCCCTGAGAAAGGCCATGGCCACGATCGGGCTTTCCCACAGAGCTCTCATTGAGTGTAGATTGTGTTGTTGGCGTAAGTGGTTGTGTGAAATGCAGTCTTCTATGATGTGTTTAATGGTATGGGGTGCTGTGTTACATCCCGGGCAGGCGTCGACAACGGAGTCATCCAGTCTCTTCTGATAGCTCAGGAGAGCTGGATGGTGTCCGCATCTCAGCCTGGCCAGGTGGACTCTGTCCTCGCGAGGAAGGGAGGATTCGGAAGGATGGATTTCGGGAGGTCGTGCATGCAGCTGCGTGTTGTCTGTGAGTGAGTGGATGGATCGGTGAGAGATATGAGTATGGATGTGCTTCTGGAAGTTGGTTCGGGGTGGGCAGGGAGGGAGAGAGGACAATAATTGTGTGTGATACCGTGTGCTGGGTGTTGTTTTGATATTTCTTGGTGTCTGTGGGTGTGTTGCCATGTAGTTTAGTGGGTGGTCTTGGTTCGTGGAGGCTGCTGCCAGGAATTGAGTGCCTCTCATGTCCAGATGGTCTTTGACTTTGAGGATTTTGGTTTCTTGATGTAGGTGATCTGTGGGTGCAGTAGCTGTGCAGCCTGTAATAATCTTCAGGGCTTTGTTTTGAATAGTCTGTAAGGTCTTATGATGTGTTTCAGCTAGGTTAGAAGCCCAGGCTGGGCTTGCGTATTCCATCACTGATCTTATGTATTGTTTATATACTGTGGTGGTAGTTTCTTTGTTGTGTCCAAATTTTGTGTGAGCAAGTGACCTGAGGGCGTTAAGTCTGGGTGTCAGTTTCTTTTTAATGTTTGTGGTGTGCTGTTTGAATGTCATATGAGTATCATATGTTACTCCTAGGATTTTGGGTGTGTGTGTATGTGTTAGGGGTGTGTTGTTTATGGTGAGTTGAGGGATGTATTCGTGTTCTCCTGTCCAACTTGTGAGCAGGGTTGCGGTGGATTTGGCTGGGGCTAGATTAAGTCTGTTTGTAGTGCACCAACCATGTAGTGTGTTGAGATAGGGTTGAAGGAGATCTGTTGCTCTTTTTGGGTCATGGTGTGTGCATGTGAGTGTTATGTCATCTGCATAGGAGGCTAAGTTTATTTGGGGCGTATTGGGTGTAGTTATATCGTGCATGTACAGATTGAAGAGTGCGGGCGATAGGACGGATCCTTGTGGGACTCCGTTTGGAAAGTTTCTGATTTTAGATGACTGACCGGCAAAAGATACGTGTGCACATCTGCCTGCTAGGAAGTTGGCCAGCCACCTTTTTGTGTTGTTGTGCATGTTTGTGTTGTAGATTTTGTTTGTTAGGTTGTGGCGGGGGATGGCATCGAAGGCTTTACTAATGTCGAGTGTGGCTAATAGTGATCTGTGTGGTGGTCTAGCTGAGTTGATGCCGTCGAAAGCTCTTTGTGTAAGGTCTGTGAGAAGAGTGTTTGTGGAGTGCAGTGGCCTAAAGCCATGTTGTGTTGGAGCTAGGGGTAGGTCAGGTGTAATTAGTTGTAATACTAGGCGTTCCATGACTTTGGAGGGGGAGCAAAGAAGTGTGATGGGGCGGTGCGAGGAGGGTAGCGTGGGGTCTTTGTTGGGTTTGGGGAATGTGATGATGATACCATGCTTCCAAATGTCTGGTATTGTGTTGTGTGAATAGCTGTAGTTTGATATGTTAGTGAGTGCTTGTATGCCTTGTGGTCCCAGGTGTCTGAGGTGTATGTTGCTTATGTTGTCTAGGCCACAGGCGGGTGAGTGCTTGAGATTGTTGATGATATGCTTTGTCTGGTGATTGGTGAAGGGTGTATAGTCAGGGTCTGTGGGGAATTGTCTCTTACGTCGGATGACACGTCGGTCGTCTTTGTGAGGTTTTAGGTGGCTGACATGTGAAAAGTGATTGATGAGAGTGTTTGCTTGTTGTTTACATGAAGGAGTAGAGTCTGTTGTTGTGATTGCAGCATGTGATTGTGTTGTGTTGCTGTTGGAAAGTGTGATGCTGTTTAGTGTTTTGTAGAGTTTTTTGGGGTTTGTTTTGTGATCAAGTGTTTGTAGGAAGTTATTCCAATTTAGTTTTTGTTGTTCTTGTATTTTGTTGTTAGTTTGGGTGTTGAGTGCTTGAATTTGTTGTGTGATGTCTTGTGTGTGGGGTGCTGGGGAGTGTTTCAGTATGTCGCGTTGTCTGATGAGGTTTTGAATTTCTGGTGTGAAGTTGGGGTTGTGTATTTTCCTGTTACCTCTTGGAATGTGTTTCTTGTCAGCGTTTTGGATAGTTTTATTGAGTATGTGTACAGCATTGTTGATGTTAGTGATGGGTGTACTGTTTAGAGTTGTGAAGTGTTGTTCTGTCTCATTTGTGAATGCTTCCCAGTTAGCTCTTTTATAATTGGTGTATGTGTGTTTGTGGCTAGCTGGGGTGAGTCTGGTTTTGGTGGTGATAATGATCGGGAGGTGGTCAGAGCCTAAGGTTCTGACCACCCTCCAGGATGTTGTGGGGGCGAGTTCTGGGGAGCAAAAGGTGATGTCTGGAGATGATGGGCTGTTGTTGTTCCCCAAGCTGCCTGGCCGAACAGCCCCAAGGCCCCGAGCAATTCCAAGGCCATAACCGAGTGCCCCCACAGAACCCTCCCTGCCGACCACAATAAAGCCTGGGTGACCGAAGCCACTCCATGGCGGGGAGCTGAGGAGGGTGCGGAAACGCCCGGGAAACCAAAGCCCCACCTGTTGTGCCATTTAGGTGTCAATTTTTTTCCTGGCGAGCAATAACGAACCTGTAATTTAGGAGGAATCGGCCCTTAGCCGGGACATTTTTCTATTGGAATATGTAGAAATATTTACTGTATAAGCTTGATGGATGTCTAGGGAGCAATCAAAAAATGGCCCCTAAGTGTTTTGCAGTTTTTAACCCATTTTATCTCTCTAAAGGAAAGGTATGTGGAAAGATTCAAGTAGCTAATGATAAATCAGTACAGTATCCATTCTGTAAAACAATACCAAACATTCCTCTATAGCTTTCTTTATATTCATGTGGTGATGAATTGATTATGAGATTTTGTGTTATTTTTTTAGTAGTTTATGATCAGCAAAGCATTGTGGATGCCTAGCATTAGCCCCCTAGATATACTGTACCTTTATCTTAGTTTTACATTTGATAATTGATAATGATGACAAATACTGTAGTACAGTAGTACAGTACCAGTAGCAATACATATAATTCTGTATACAGGTGTACTGTAATACATCTGTCTATCTATCTATTGCCTGATGCCGTGATCCCCGAAGGGGTGGCCACGAACGAAACGCCCCCATGCACCTCTGTCCTCAGTCAGCACCGCCTTCATCCGTATACTTCTTCACTCCATTCTTCCACCTTTCTGTCAGTTTTTCTCTCCCTCTCTTTCCCTCCACCTCGCTCTCGTACACCCTCTTAGTCATTCTCTCGCTTCCCATACGTTCATATGGCCGAACCATCTCAAGGTGTTCCTTTTCACACTTTCCAGCACATCTACCTCCACACCACACCTCCTTCTTACTTCCTCATTCGTCTGTCTATCCCTCCATGTAACTCTGCACGCACTTCTCAAGTACTGTAACTCATTTCCACCCCTCTCACTCTTGGTCTGAGTTTCTCCACCAACGTCCATGCTTCGCTTCCGTAATTCAATGTCGGGATTACCACACTGTCATGCAAGGACTTCTTCACTTCCATGCTGACCACCCTATTTCTTGTTACTGCTTTCAGGGTTACTACAACCCTCTTCCCCTGTTGCACCCTCTCCCGCACTTTATCCATACTCCCATCTTTACTCAGCACACTGCCCAGATACTTAAATGAGCTGATAATCTCCATAGCCTGACCGTTCAACTTCACCTCACACTCTGTGGCTTCACCCCTTACGAAGACCATAACCTTGCTCTTCCCCGCATTTACCTTCAGATTCCGTTTTTCGCACACTGTTCCAAACATATTTACCAGACCCTGCAATTCCCATTATCACTCATCAGAACTGTATTATCAGCAGTACAGGTACAGTAGTCCCTCGAATTTTGCGTGTGTCAAATTTGCGAAATTTCGATTTTGCGAACGGAACCCAAGATTTGACCTTTTTTGCGGAACTTGATATGTGCGATATTACTTGAGTTTTGCGGGTGGCGCCAAATGATACGGGGTTTCCGCACTAGTTTTTTTGGGGGAGGGGTAGCAGGGTCGTGACGTCGGGCCGCCCTGCGGCCCATTGTTTACTGTTTATAGATTCTCCCACGCTCCTATACGTTCTCACGCTCTCGCATAATCGACTTCCTTGGGCAAAATTCAAGTGTTACCTGTGCCCTGGGTCCCCTGAACTATAAACCCCTAGGTCCCCTGAACTATAAACCCCTGGGTCCCCTGAACTATAAACCCCTGGGTCCCCTGAACTATAAACCACAAGTATTTTCTTTGCAAAATAAAAATAAAGGATACAGACAAACAAAAAATCTTTCGTTTAACACCCTGAATCTGTATTTCTGTGTTTTTCTTTATTGTAGGATGTATAATTAAGTGTATGTGTCATAATGTGTGTACAAACAAGGACGAAAATCACCAAAAAATAGGCCCTCGATGATATGTCGACCATATTCAATTAATCCCAAAAGGTTAGTTATTTGAAATTTGCGATTTTGAATTTTGCGGGCCGCAATGTCGACCATATTCTCGCAAAATTCGAGGGAGTACTGTACATAGTGTACATACAGTTTAATTACTTTAATCCATGTGGTGTAATGGATTCTGTCAGAGTGAGGGTTGTTGTTGTTGTTGTTGTTGTTATTGTTGTTCCCCAAGCTGCCTGGCCGAACAGCCCCAAGTCCCCGAGCAAGGCCAAGGCCATAACCGAGCGCCCCCTAAGAACCCTCCCTGCCGATCACAATAAAGCCTGGGTGACCGAAGCCACTACATGGCTGGGAGCAGAGGAGGGTGCGGAAATGCCCGGGAAACCAAAGCCCCACTCAGGGCCCTGTGCCCCTCAGCAATTATGAAGAGAAAGTTGAGGGGCAAAGGAAAAAGTGACGCTTTGGCTTCCAATCTTGGTAGATTGGGAGGTCAATCCACGGAAGAGACGCCGTCACTTGAGATCTAGAAAATATATAAGTAAAAGGAACAGTCAGAGTAAGCTAAGTAAGTTTAAGTCAGAGTGAGGGTTGGTGTCCTTTACGAGCCATAGCCAGTTCTGACTTTACCTTTATTATCATTCTTATTTAATATTTTTTTTCTGAGAGTGGTGAAGGCAATGGGGCCATTGTGGTGTGCCCCATGGTTCCCTCGTGTCTTATTATCACAGCCCACTGGCGCAAGTCGGCCTTTATCTCTGGCGTAGCGTTACAGCAAGTCAGCGACCCCACCGCACTCCATTTCGGTAGCGCAGTCAGCTTCTGTAGCAGTTACGGTGATTTCTTGTTACTGCCTTATTGTAGCACAGTTAAGGCTGGTGTCATGCGGATTCATCAGGTGCAAGTGCTTCAGGGGTACTTAGTTGAGTCTTGCTGAGACACTGTTAGCTCTATGCCAACATTGGCCACACACTCTGTGGATGAAGCTGTCTTTAAACTTATATGTATGTATCCATAAGATGTAGAATGGTTGTATATCTAAAGTCATAATGGCAGTATAATACCAAAAATGTAATTATAGATTCTCTCTTTTCCAGAAACATCAACTCCTCCTGCAAGTTAGTCCCGAGTAAATCCCTACCACCATCACCAGGATGAACTCCCGCAAGCCTCCCCCGGCCAACAAGACCTCCACACAACTCACACGGGAGGAGAATGAAGTTGTATTCCGGCTGCTGGGGGCCAAATGTCAGGTCAGCACAAGCAAAGAAACTTACCATTCTTAAGCTGTATTAGGCATACTGTATATTAACAAAAGTTTTCAATTAACTTAACTTCAAAAACTGAGTACCGGTATTGCCCAAGAAGTACAATTTCAGTCCCAACTCCCAATGGTAGCACCACAGTTCTAGGGTGCCTCACTTGTCAAAGTTATAAATTTGAGATCAAATCATAGAAGCTCATCCCACATTTTTCAAGGTTAGCCCCTACGCACAGCTCACTCCATATGTGGACAAACTAATCATAGTACATTCATGAATCCAGAAGTTTAAAGACCAAGTGCTCCACACGAAGTGCGGTTCTGGTCTCACGTCCTAATGGCTGGGCTCCAAGCAGCCCTGTTCAGAGTTGCCTCACTTGTCAGGTTATTGTATTCAAGATCAGACCATACAGTCTGACTACACATCTTTCTTGGTCTACCCCTTGGTGCAACTCCCTCCACGTTCATGAACTGGCATCTTTTCACCCAACATAGTTCATCCATCCTCTTCACATGTCCAAACCATCCAAGCCTGCTAGTACACATCTCATCATTGATACTCTTGCTACCTAACCGTCTCCTCAGCTCTTCACTAGATATCCTATCTTGCAGTCTGGCCCCCACACATCCATCTCGCCATTCTCATCTCGTTACAATCCATTCTTTTGATATCATCCATTTTGACACGCCACGTTTCTGAAGCATATGTCATTGTGCCTCTTAACACATGAAGCGTACACCTTTCCCTTCAAGGGTAGAGTGAGTCTTCTCATGGTAAGTAGTGGCAGCAGTTCTCTGAACTTTCCCCAACCAGTACTGTTCTGCTTGTTAGGAACCAAACTTCAGGTGAATATAAACTACCTAGTCAATTTCATATAGATCTTTCCATTTTCAGGCTCAATTAATTTAGTTTAAAAAGAACTGTTATCCTCAGAAGGTTAAAGGTTTACAATACTGGTACAGTGTCTTACTGGCAGGTGAGGACCAAGTTTCAGGTGAATGGAAATTCCCTTAGTGATTTCACCACTCAAAGATCTTATTCATCCCTTCACTTTGAGAATGACATTAGTTTTATTTCAGCTATCAACTAGCGATTTTATTTGGCTTTAGACAGTACAGGCCGTTAGTACTGTATACCGTTTAGTATATAACCTTACCTTATGATACCTTATAACCTTATATATGCATCAAATCAACCAAGCTACAGACCAACATGGTGAAACACATACAATAGCACTGGATATATCAAAGGCATTTGATAGAGTCTGGCATCAATCCTTATTGTCGAAGATGTCACACTACGGCCTTGCATCATTAGTTCCACTAATTTCTTCTTATCTTCATAACAGAAAAATACGTGTAATGGTAGATGGCCTTTATTCTCAATTTCACTCAATAAATGCTGGTGTTCCCCAGGGATCAGTTTTGGCCCCAATTCTGTTCCTCATTCATATCAATGATCTCATATCTACCACTCATAATCCAATACATTCCTACGCAGATGACTCAACACTCCACAGTTCCTTCACATTTACCAATTCTTTCACCCAACCCGATCTTATAAATTCAAAAATAAACACTGCAATTTCTCTGAACCAGGACCTTTCTAGAATTAATGGATGCGGACAAAAGAATCTAGTTTCCTTTAATGCACAGAAAACCAAGTACATTCAATTTTCTAACCGACAGAATCTCACTGACTCCCATATATTTTTTAATGATGTAAATATTCCCACTTCCCCTAGTATTGACATTCTCGGTGTAACATTAACTACTAACTTGAGCTGGACACATTATGTTAGAGTCATTGCTAAGAATGCCTCTAAAAAACTGAGACTCCTGTACAGAGTTCGAGAATTCTTCACTGACGAGCAGTTGGCCGTGATATATAAAAGTCATGTGCGTTCTCAGATGGATTACTGTTCACCTCTGTGGGGTGGAAGTGGAGTGGTTGCATTGAGGCAGTTGACAAAATTCAAAATAAAGCTATTAGATTAATCAATAACCCTGCAATCACACAGGACCTTCCTACATTATCCATACGAAGAAACGTTGCATCCCTTGCATTATTCTACAGATATTTTCACAGCAATTGTTCCGAGGAACTTGCTTCAATTGTGCCGCCTCTCCACATCTTTCCCCGTAGAACTAGGGCAGCTGAGAGCGCCCATGAATTTACACTTTCTCCTCCACAATGCAGAACTTCTGCTTATCAGAATTAATTTATCCCCAGAGCTACTACTCTTTGGAATTCACTTCCCTCGAATTGCTTTCCACAAACTTACAATCTACAAATGTTTAAATCCAGTTGTTACAAACATTTTATGAATGGAGGATGACTTTAGGCACATGGACCTTTTTGTTTTGTCTGTGTTTTTCCTTCCTCCGTTCATTGTCTCTTAAAAAAAAAAAAAAAAAATTATGATGTGTTCGCCACTCTTCTAGCGGCACCAAGGAGCGCGATGCCCCTCGTTTTGGGTGGTGATTTGGTGCAGTAGACTGTTTGAAGCGACAGCTCGCTCCCTTGCGAGGATGGGCTCATCTGGCACCTTTTGCAGTTCGACATCCATGGCTCTCTTGAAGCTGTCTAACGAGACGTCCCTCATGTCTCTTACTCGCCGTGGGAGTTTGTTGAAGAGACGTGGGCTTCTGTGTGATAACCAGCCCTCTCGCAGAGAGCCCATAGCACCCCTGTTATTCATCCGGGGGATTTCGCATTCCCAGCCTCTCCTATCACTGAATTTCATGACTATCGGAGTATGTAGGTTTGGTACTAAACCCTCTGCGATTTTCCACGTGTATATTATTAGGTAACGTTCTCTTCTACGTTCCAGTGAGTACAGATTCAGTGCTCTTAAACGCTCCCAATAGTGTAGCTGTTTTATCGAACTTATATTACTTATGCATAAGTGCAGTTTCAGTCTCTTGTCCTAATGGCGGCATTCCAGGCAACCCTTAACAGGGTTGCCTGGAATGCCGCCATTAGGACAAGAGACTGAAACTGCACTTATGTGTGGAACACTCAGTCTTAAAATTTTATGTATGTTATATGCGAAGTGAAATTTCTTTGTACACTCTCTACGTCATTTATTTCACCTGCTTTGTATGGGGATGTTAATACGCTACAATATTCAAGCCGCGGTAGCACTAGAGATTTGAAGAGCGTTATCATAGGTACTTCACCGCGTGTTTTAAAAGTACGCAGAATCCAACCCGTTAGACGTTTCGGAGCCACCACTTTGACCTGGTTATGTACTTTGAAACCCATATTTTCAGACATTAATACCCCAAGGTCTTTCACACTGTCTTTCCATTCTATTATGTGGTTAGATTCTGTTAAGTAATTTGTAATTTCTTTAACACCATTATTATCTCCGTACCGTATTAATTAGAATTTTTCCTCATTGAATTGCATGTTGTTTTCCCTGGTCCACTGGAACACTACATTCATGTATTTACCTAATTTACCTAATTGTATTTACCTAATTGTAGTTTACAGGAGTTGAGCTAAGCTCGTGTTGTCCCGTCTCTCAGTCTACTTTTTATCCAATTTTTTCTTGAAAATATGGATGTTCCTTGCCCCTACCACCTCCTCCTCCAGCCCATTCCATTTGTCAATACATCTATAGGGGAAGCTAAACTTCCTGATATCGTTCTTGCAGGTAGGTCTTTTTACTTTGTAGCTGTGGCCTCTAGTTATTCCTGTATCCATAATTAATATATCCTCCCTATCCAGCCTCTCCAGCCCCCGGGTACATTTGTACATCATTATCATGTCTCCCCTCTCTCTCCTCTCTTTTAGACTCGGTAGATTTAATTTGTCTAGCCTCCCTTCATATGGCAGTTCTCTGAGACTTGGAACCAATCTAGTAACTGCTCTCTGGATTCTTTCTAACTTGTGAACATGCTTCTTTAGATGCGGGGACCACACCACTGCTGCATACTCCAATCTTGGTCTAATCATACTCTTCATAATTTTCGCTACCATGGTCTCATCCAAGTACAGTAGGGTCTCACATAAAACGAGTTTATGGTCGATAAACGAGGGCGTTTTATGTGAATTCGTTTTATGTGAACACAGCATTTTGGTGGCGCAATATCGTCAATGTTCACTGTAAGCGAAAATTTTCGTACAAAGCGAACGATATTTCGTACGTTTTGTACGATATTTCGGCGTTTTATATGAAAGCGTACGATATTTTGTACGTTTTGTACGATATTTCGGCGCTCTATATGAAAACTCCTTGTATTTGCCCCACTTTGGCGGCGGACTCGTTTTATGTGATCACATTCGTTCTGATCGAAAATTAAATATTAATATTTTAGGTCGGTCGTTTTAATCGAGACTCGTTTTATGCGAACACGTTTTATGCGGGACCCTACTGTAGTTCAGAGCAACTTTCATATTCCCGGCCATTGCATACATTCCGCTAAAGAGCTTGTTAATATGTTTCTCTGGCGACAAATTATCTTGTATAATCAACCCTAAATCTTTTTCTTTTTCGGCCTTGCTAATTATATTATCTCCCATCCTGTACTCCCAATTTGGTCTATTCACACTTCTTCCCATATTTAACACATGGCATTTACTTATATTAAATTTCATTTTCCACTTGGTGCTCCATTCGTATATTTTATCTAAATCCCCTTGCAGCTCCTCACAACTACTTTTATTTGTTATTTGTCTCATAATTTTTACGTCATCTGCAAAACATTGACATGTAAGAGTTTATGCCTATCGGCAGGTCATTCACGTACATAAGGAACATGAGAGGTGCCAACACAGATCCCTGCGGCACACCACTCAACTTTCCGCCACGATGAATAAGTTCCTCTAATGTTGGTCCTCATTTCCCTATCTGTTAAATAGCTCTCCATCCATTTCAGCAAACTCCCCCTGACACATCCTAGCGTCTCAAGCTTAGATAACAATCTCTTATGTGGTACCTTATCGAATGCTTTGGAAAGGTCTAAGTAGATGCAGTCCACCCATCCGCCTCTCTCTTGGAGTACATCTATCACCCTACTGTAATAACATAGCAAACTGGTAACACAAGATGTCCCTTCTCTGAATCCAAATTGCTTTGGGGTTATTATCTTCTTTCTCTCCAACATTTTCATCCATCTCTTCCTAATTAACTTTTCACAAATCTTGCATACAATACTAGTAAGTGAAACTGGTCTATAGTTTAGAGGGTCCTCAGGGTTTCCATTCTTGTACAGTATATCGGAATGATATTAGCTCTTTTCCATTCAACAGGAACCTGTCCTTTATCTAAGGAAGCTTGAATTATGTCCCTCACTGGCTCCACTAATTGCTCTGCACACTCCTTTAAAACCCAGGCAGACACTTCATCCGGTCCCATAGCTTTCCTTACTTCAAGTCCTCTCATCGCAGATAACAGCTCATCTCTAGTTATTTCAATCTTACTAAGACCACTCTCCAGTACTCCCGCCTGTGGTTCGTCAAAACCTTCCTCTCTAGTAAAAACTGACCCCAATTTGTTATTCATTACCTCACACATGTCCGATACATTTTCATACGTCCTAGCATCAACTCTTAATTTAGTAATTTGTTTCTTTACCTTCAACTTACTGTATATATTTATAAAATAATCTAGGGTCACTTTCACTTTTATTTACTATGTTCTTCTCATAGTTCATTTTAACTTGCCTAATTATGTTAACATATCTATTCCTCTCCTGTTTATATTTATTCCGATTACTCTCAGTGTTCCTTCTTCTTAATCTAGCCCAAGCTGCATCACGCCTACCCAAAGCTCTTTTGCATTTCAAATTAAACCAATCTTTCTGCTTAGTAAAATGTCTTCCTGCAGTCGGCCCGTGTCTTCTTGTGTGTTTACTATCTTGCTTAATTTTGTGTCATCAGCAAAAGACGACACCGTACTGTGTCTGGTGTTGGTATCTATGTCGCAAATTAGTATGAGGAACAGAAGGGGCGCTAGCACTGTTCCTTGGGGCACTGAGCTTTTGACATCCGAAGGCTCAGATGTGACTTGGTTTACTGCTACTGATTGTTTTCGGTTTACGAGGAAATTGTATATCCACCGTCCGATTTTCCCAGTTATACCTTTTGCTTTCAGTTTGTGGGCTATTATACCATGGTCACATTTATCAAATGCCTTAGCAAAATCGGTGTAAATGACATCCACGTTTTTCTTTTCTTCTAGCGCTTTAAGAATTTTGTCATAGTGTTCCAAAAGTTGTGAGAGACATGATCTTCCCGCTCTGAACCCATGTTGACCGGTGTTGTGTAGTTCATTTGTCTCCATGAATGTTCAAATTTTTCTTCGCAGGACTCGTTCGAAAACTTTAATAATGTGAGAGGTTAGAGCTACCGGGCGGTAGTTTTTTGGTAGTGCTTTACTCCCTCCTTTATGCAGTGGGGCAATTATTGCGTTTTTCAAGCTATCTGGTATGTTACCAGTGTCTAGACTCCTTCTCCACATTATAGCCAGGGGTTTTGAGAGGTTTTCCTTACATTTCTTCATTAGGATCGAATTCCATGAGTCCGGGCCTGGTGCCGAGTGGGATGGCATGTTGGAAATGGCCTCTTCTGTGTCTTTTGGACCGAAATCAATATCCAGCATCTGAGGGGTTTCCGTGGGGGAGGTTTCCATGAAAAATATATTTTGATCTCTGATGACTTTTGTTTCATCAGGCTCACTGAATGCCATTTCATACTGCCTGCTTAAGAGTTCGCTCATTTCCTTTTTGTCCCCTGTGAAAGAGCCGTCCCCTTTGCTCAGTGGGCCGATGTTTGATGTTGTTTTAGCCTTTTGTTTGATGTTGTTTTAGCCTTTTGTTTGGCGTATGAAAAGAAGTATTTGGAATTTTCCTTTATACCTGCAATAGCTTTCCTCTCCTCTTCCATATGTTGTAGTTCATATGATATTCTTAGCCTTTGTTCAATTTCCACAATTTCTCTATCTATTTCGGCCTTTTGCCTATCCTGTAGATTTTGATGTGTGCGTCTTTGTGCGAGTAATTTTCTTCTTCTGTACAGCCTCCTCCTTTCCTCGATCTTGTTTGCTTCTTCGTTTTGTTTGTTTTGCAGGTATATGGTGGCTACATATTTGGGTCATGGTTTCTGTTATTAAGACTAGACATTCTGCTGGTGTCAGGTTATTCATTAAATCTTCCCAGTCTATTTCCTCCATTTCTTGATTTACCTCTTCCCACCTAATGTTTTTGTTATTGAAGTTAAATTTACTGAAGGGGCCGTTTTTTTTTCTCGATTCTGAGGTTGTCTGTACACTTTCTAAGGTTGTTTTGATCTCAATTAATTTATGATCTGAGTACAGTCGGCCCCGCAAGGGTGCGCACTAAAAGGGTGCGATTCTCCAACCGTGCGGCAGATGTCCGTGTGGTGCTTATAATCCAAGGGTGCGAAAAAAGCGCGAAAAAAGCAAAGCGTGCATTTTTTTCGCCCAATAACCCCTGAAAAACTTGAAATAAGGAAAGAATACCTGTACAGTATAGAAATGTGATTAGATATTAGATAGAATATGGGTATTACACTCGCTTTGGATGGTTTATGTATGCGTGGAGGTTGGGATGTTGGTCTTACTGAGGGTCTGAGGCTGCCCCCATGCCCACATGGGGGCATTTTACACCTGCTGCCCCAAACCCACCGCCCAGGGCGATCGTGTTACCCACCAAAACAAAAGTGAAAGTTCTTGATTTATAACAGAAAAAACAGTTACTAGACATGTTGGCTAGAGGTGAGAAACAGGCAAATGTAGGTAGACATTTTGGTGTGGGCATGGGGGCAGCCTCGGACCCTCAGTAAGACCAACATCCCAACCTCCACGCATACATAAACCATCCAAAGTGAGTGTAATACCCCTATTCTATCTAATATTTAATCACATTTCTATACTGTGCAGGTATTCATTCCTTAGTTCATGTTTTTCAGGGTTTATTGGGCGAAAAAAGGGTAAGTTTGAAGAGTCCCCGGACTACATAGTGAATTTCCCATAGGTTCTTAAGCTCCAAGGGTGCGTTTTACAAGGGTGCGCGCATGTCTCGGACTTAGGTAACCGCACCCTTGTGGGGCCCACTGTATTTTGTGTCCGATATGTTAATGCTGTGTACTAGAGAGTCGTTGTTAGTGAAGACCAGGTCTAAGATATTGTTTTCCCGTGTGGGTTTAGCAATATGTTGGGTAAGACTAAAAAAAACGCAAAGTTCAAAAAGCTCTCTCGTATTTGCTTCTCCGATGTTGTTTGCCACTAACTGGTTTTCTAGTTGTCTCCATTTAATGTTTGGTAGGTTAAAGTCTCCTAGCCATATAATATTTGGTGTTGGGTTCCCCAGGGTTTCCACTTCTGATTTTATTTTGTTGAGCTGGGTTTTGAATTCTTCTCGGGATGAGTCTGGAGGCCTGTATGTAACAATAACTGCTAAATTTAGGGATTCTATTTTAACTCCAAGTATTTCCACCACTTCATTACTGTTATTTAGGAATTCAGTACATATCAGTGAGTCATGGATGTACAAGGCTACACCTCCATGTGATCTATGCGTTCTGTCCTGTGAGATTGAAACCATACCTCTTGTGGATCACTTAGTCTTTAGTTTAATTTATTTCATTAATTAGGTTTATGTGTAAGTTAATGGTGGGTTGGTGATATGAATTTATAGTAGTGTACAATACAGTATTTATGTACTGGTGATTTATTGATCAGGTGGCAACATTAATGCAATGATGATGTTAGTATGTTGTTGTTGTTGTTGTTGTTCCCCAGGCTGTCTGGCCGAACAGCCCCAAGGTCTCGAGCAAGGCCAAGGCCACAAACGAGCGCCCCCACAAAATCCCTCCTGCCTACCACTAACAAAGCCCGGGTGACCGAAGCCACTCCAAGGCAGGGAGCTGAGGAGGGTGCGGAAACGCCCGGGAAACCAAAGCCCCACCCAAGGCCCCGTGCCCCTCAGCAATTATGAAGGGAAAGTTGAGTTAGTATGTTTATGGTAATAGCTTGAAGTTGAGGCAAGTACGGGTTAAATATATAAAAACAAAAAAAAATTATTACAGACTTTGAGCACTGCGGTTGTGCAGATGTTTGCCACCGACGGCCCCCACCACAACACCTGGCGTAAGAGGAACTGTGGTGTCGCTACCTTCACCAAGGACAACATGCGGCGCTCATACTACATACAGGTGTGTGTAGAATGCCATATTTTAGAAATTAAGGGGAGACAGACCGCTTGTTTGGCCTATTAATTCATTTATTCATATATTTTGTTTAGTTTCCTCCCTAGACCTCTATCAAGCTTAGAAAAACACCCCCTAGACCCCCTTCAAGATAAATTTGTAAATTTTTCGGTATAAAAAAAATTCCGGCCAAGGGCCGGTTCCTCTTAAAATTGAAGGCTCGCTATCGCTCGCCAGGAAATAATCGACACCTAAATGGCATGAAAGGTCTTAGAATTGACAACGAAATGGGGAGAAAGGTGTTAAAATCGCCAAACTAATGAGCCGAACGTTTTATAATCTCAAAACTAGTGGGGCTAAACATTAGGGAGAAGGGGGTCCAGAAAAATGGTCTGCCTTCCCTTAAGTTCTTTTGCCTTTATTTTGTGAGATTCCTGTTTTGCTTTGTTTATTTTGCAAGTTTTACGTTATAGTAATGAAGCGTCGTGATTTAGAGATTTTGCAGTCTCTTGCTTGTACAGTACTGTATTATTGATGATTGGTGACCGTGAAATACCCTAGCTTCGGACGGGGGCTATACTTCGGACACTTCTGGATAAAGGTATATAAGGTACAGTTATGGAAAAATGACTGCATTATGGAAGAACACCGCAGTGTTACGGACTAGGGTTCAAACCCACAACACCATGAATAAATGATTAACTCCAATGAAAAGGCAACACAACTGTTATCACCGTAGTACTATAAGAATGGAAGTTTACCACCCAAAACTAGACTGCAAGGTTAATATTATCCTTCAGCGAAACCCTATTACTATACAACAAGTCAATCAGAATCATATAATTGATATTATTAAGTTTTCTTTAACCCGTACAGCCCCAGCGACGCGTCTGGCGCGTCGGCGATGTATGTAACGCACAGACCCAGCGACGCGTCTGACGAGTCACCCTAATTGCTCCGACCGTAACCTCAGGTGTAGCCACTCGAGAGGGCTCAGATTTGTATGGGAACTGTGTACGTATCCCACGCAACCGTGCCGATGGTTGAAAACTCTCAAAGTCCACGTGCGTGCGCGTGAGCGCGCAATAACCTGTTTTTTGGGGGTAATTGCCTTCAATTTTTTACTCTTGTAAAATACGTTTTCGGGGGCTCTGTAGGACCATTCTTTAAGCTTTTTGAGCGTTTTTTCGTGGTTTTTCCTTCATTCCTAACCCATTCGCTATTGTTTCTGGAATAAAAAAAAAAAATGAAAACCGGCCGGGTTCTGGTGAACAAACAATACAAAACTAGCCGGGGCTCCACGGGTTAAGTGTCAGTAGAATAACTTATGCCTTATAACTTATAAATCCTTTTAAGAGTTATATGTAAAGTATTCAAGTATCCACTTTAGTTTACTGTAGAAATCATACATAACCTTTTACGTCCTTTAGAACCACAGAATATTCAAAGTATTTAAACCTTTAACTTATTTGAAAGATAGCACATGAAAATATAAGGTAGGTATGGATGAAAAGATAATTTAAAAGTATGGATATTATTTACATATAAATTACACTTTATACATCTATCCTTACATTCACACAATACAACATAATAATACTTATCTATAGAGAGATAGTTATACAAGGCAGGACACAAACTCAGGGTGACCCATGGTGAGGTCTTGGCGAAGCAGAGGCAAGAGGTGAACTCACTTTTCTCAAATCCTATTTTCTATAGAGTCCTTGGTCATTGAAGTTATCGTACAGGACTGAAATACAACTACTCTCACTACAATCAAGCAACTTAACTCAAATAATAATAATATAGATAACTTCATTAAAATATATAAATGAAGAGCAAGAACACTAAATCACAAATTATATTAAGATTAATCATATGTCTACCAGAGACGCACAAACAAGCAGGTGGGGGAGAATGGCGAGCGCTCTTGGCTCCAATATCTGCCGGCTTTCATGGCCTGGGGCAAAAGATGTCTGGCTAGTACAGTACACTCTGGACACAAATATGTTCCCCGATGTTATCTTGCTTCCTAAAGGCCTTCCTATGTACAAATAAATAGTCACATATACCCACTATTAATTAGTTAACTCTATCCCACCAGCAATTAGTTTAATTAAGGCAATACATAACAGCAGACATGTATCCTATAACTGTGGTTCATTGTATAGTTTTTCTAGTATGTCTGAAGTTACGTCATGTTACACGTTTTAATGGTCACGTGTCATTGCATGCCTTCAAACAACATACTGTACATGGCATAGCATCTAAGGAGTTAATAATACTCTACAGTTTTTAACCTCAACAGAACAATAGATCATTTATATTTGGTGGTGGGGAGGGAGCCCAAAATGTTGAGTGTCTTTTTGGACCTTCCTTGTTATGCTTGGAGATTTTAAGAAGTTTCACCTCATTACTTTGGCGTTAATAAGAGGCTTCGCCCTATTCAGGTGTCAACAAAATTCTGGGTTAGCGATAGCAAGCCTGTAGCATAGAAGACATTACAAATTTAGCTAGAAGGGATCTAAGTAAGTCTGTTTTTAGTTTGAAGGATGTCTGGGAAGGCATTTTTGTTAGCCTAGGGGATAAACTAGAATACATTGCTCAAAAATGGCAAAAGTTAGCAAAATTCTCAATGTAATAAACAAAATATCCTAATAATCCGCAGGACATTGAATTGGATAGTGTTAACTAGCTCATCATAAATTATATTGACTGAAAAAGCACTCAGGTTTTGGCAAGTTTCTGAATAAACTTATCTAATTAAAATGTAAAACTTGCAAACTAAATATTAGCTTTAATGAAAAGGAAAACCTGTCATCTTACTGAATGAGTTAACTACCGTATGATTTACAATAATTGGCTACGTTAGATTGTGGGATTGTGGAATATTTAGTACTTTAGAATGCAAGATAAGAAAAGTAGCAGTTTTAGGTGAGCCTTAAGATCATGCAACGTGTATTCTTGGGATATTGAATAACTTCAACATGCCCCAGTGACTTTTTTCATCTGTATTTACACTTATTTTATTAATAAGTGTCCTTGTATTTCATTAGTGTACCATATTACTTTGTCTTCTTTCCAGGTGTACGATGTGATGGCTGGGAGGCGAGTGTTCGAACAGGAGCTTTATAACCAGTTCACCTATTATGCCTCTATGCCTTTCTTTCATCAGTTTGAGGCTGAGGTAAGAATAACACTTGTTTAGTTGTTTTTATTTCTTCCATACTGCTTTCTACTGTACCGTACATGAAGTACATGTCAACTTTTTGTATTCCTCTCCTTCCCTCTCAAAACTAATGCCTTTTTCAAATTTTTAATGTCTTATTATGCCATTTACATAGATATTAACCATATGTTTACTTACCAGTACCTCACTTCCACATGAATGAATGAATTAGACGCCTTAGGGTTGCACTCATCGGTGCTACTAGCAGTGTGGCGAAGAAATGCAAGGTAGAATTAGATGTGGCTGGGGGAAGTTCAGAGAACTGCTGCCAATCCTGACCATGAAAAGAATGCCTCTCCCCCCTGATAGTAGAGGACCTGGCTTAGATATGTATGCACATTATTTAGGAGAGGATATCTCAACTGTTATAGACTAATAAGACCCCAAGGAACAACTTGAGATGTGTGCCAAAATCTCTATCCGGGACGAACAACCCGAAAATTAACACGCCATTTTTAAATTGACCGCGCCATTTTTTATCGGAAGTGCTACTTCCAACATAGCTGTATCTTTTAAACCATTGGAGCTACAGATTTTCTGAGGTGCTCAATATGTTCAGAATGGCCATGTTTACAGGGGTCATAGAAGAGTGAAAATTGTCTACATTTGATAGTTTACGAGAAAATTACTTAAAACCGTTACGTCAACTACCATCACAACTACCTTCATACAGAAATTGTCATGTATAAATTAACTTAAACTTTCCAGGCTTAAATTTTGTGCATATATGTCTAAGCCAGGTCTTCTAATAATTATGGGTGCGTTCGGAACGCCACGGATTGGGAACATTTCATACGTTACGTCACGAGTATGACGTCACATATGAGCATAATTTTTCGATAGTGGCTTCAATATAATGAATTTTGCGATTATTTCGCATTTTCAGTGATCGGAGCTGATTTAACAACGGTTAATATTATTATAAAAAAATAGGCAGCAAATGCTTTCCTCTATGAGATATTGTGCACGTATGACCCCTCACCTATGACAACAGGACCCATCACAATGGCAGCAGAGCCCACTCCCAACCCAACGAGCTCCTCTACTGCAGCAGAAAATGCCTCGGATATGTCGACAGACCCCTCTTCCACAACAACTGGCAGCTCCGCCTCAGCAACAAGCTTCACTGAGTCCACCAAGTCAATAAATTTGGACTATTTTCTGTGGATAGTCAATCGCTTCTCCAAAAGAGCGACACATGAGAGTGACAATGTCCCAGGATTTACAGCTGTGAGAAGTGCAACTGTAAATTGCAACTTTAATCCTACCACCAAAATTCTTACTCCCATCCTTCCCTATCCAGTTACAACATACAGTAAACCCTCGCTATCTCGGACTAATTGGGGGGAGACCCAGTCCGAGATGACCGAAAATCCGAGATGTCCGAAGTCCGACTTATGTCCGACTTAAGAGAGGAAAATGTCCGAATTGGAACAGGGAGTCCGAGCCACCAGAGAAAACGGAGACTTCCCTATCACTAACAACTTTGATTCAAGATACCTGTACAGTATCCAGCAGACATATATTATAAATATCACTTTCCTTCTCCATTTCACTGTCCTTCTCCACCTCACTGTAGCCTTAGATCTCGGAATTTGCCCTTAGATCTCGGAATTTTCCGAGATATATGACACCTGTCCGACAGACCATGTGGGCCCTCGGAGTATTCCCCTTACATCTCGGAATTTTCCGAGATATACGGCGAACTTTCCGAGAGGCCGATGCCAGTCCGAGTAGTCCGGGTTTCCGACTTCTAGAGGTCCGAGATAGCGAGGGTTTACTGTACGATGCAATCCTCACCACAATGATTAACTTTCAAGATGAGCTGAAACAGAAGGGTGATACCTATGGTGGGTTGTGGGCCGACGAAGGTGTGTACCGTATTGCCAAGGAAATCCAGCTCATGAAACCAGACCAGTTTAACAATATATTCCTTGGTCTAGGTGGCTTTCATATGGAGAAGATTGTGTTGGCCTGTCTTGGTACATACCTGGAACCCTCTGGAATATTTGCTGTTCTAGTAGAGACAGAGTGCTATGGTACTGATGTCATCAATACCGTGATCTCCGGTTCCCATTATTCCCGGGCCCGCATGCCCATTCAATGATGCACGAGGTCCTCACATCTATGATGTTGGAAGCATTCCTCTCCAAATACCCTGAGAGACGAACGGAACTAGCGGCACTGCAAGTCAAGTGTCAGTCCAAAGAGCTAACAGGCGAAGAATGGAACACCACAAAGGAGCGCGCTGACAGTATCCAAGCAGCCTTTCAAGTTTACCTTAAAGAAAGGGCATCGCTATCCCAGTCCTTTGATTGCTGGAACACATACGTTTCTGACCTGTTCCCAATACTCAGGGATCTGACCAATTCTCTGCATTCTGGAGACTGGATTCTCTACCTCAGTGCTATGGAGAGGGCGACTTCACTGTTTTTTTGGAGGGGGGAGAACAAACTACTGTCGATGGACACCAGTGTTTCTGCAGGATTGTTATCAACTGAAGGAAAAGTACCCACTCCTCTACGACTCCTACATGAATGGTGGATTTGTCATGAACACCACCAAGAAAGGTAGTGGAGTGCCCTTTGACCAGGCACTAGAGCAGTGCTACAACCGGCCTGCCAAAGTGAGTGGGGGTATAATTGGGGTCACCAGGAAGAAGGAAGCAGTAGCTCTGTGGAATATCATCAAGCATAAAAAAGACCAGTACGTTGACCTCCTTGAGATGAGAGATAATGTCGAAGGAGAACTGTCACTTCACCACGACTTCAACCCGAGTACTGCAATGAAGATAGTTAGCATGGTGCAAGACATAGAGGAGTATCTCCAGAAGGTATGCAGTCCTCTACAAGACCAGGTAGCACTGAAGAATGTTCTCACTGGAAAAATTGTGACCAACGTAAACATAGACAAGTTGTTGTGCTGTATCAAGGAGGGCAGCGTTGCTTGTGCTAAGTTTATCGATGATCGACTCAGAAATACATACATACATACATAAAATTTTAAGACTGAGTGTTCCACACATAAGTGCAGTTTCAGTCTCTTGTCCTAATGGCGGCATTCCAGGCAACCCTGTTAAGGGCTGCTTCACTTGTCAAGTTCTTGGATTTGAGATCGGCGCGTATAGTCCGATCCCAGGTCTTCCTCGGTCCACCCCTTGGTGCAGCTCCCTCCACAATCACAGACCTGCATTTTTTCACCCAATTTTGTTCATCCATTCTCTCCACATGTCCATACCATCCCAGTCTACTTGTACGCATCACCTCGCTAATACTCTTTATACCTAAACGTCTCCTCAGCTCAACATTTGTTATTCTATCCTGTAGCCTGGCCCCACACATCCATCTCACCATTCTCATCTCATTACGCTCCATTCTGTTGACATCCTCTACTTTAACGGCCCATGTTTCTGAGGCATACGTCATTGCACTTCTAACACATGAGGCATACACCTTTCCCTTCAGGGGGAGAGGCATTCTTTTCATGGTCAGGATTGGCATCAATTCTCTGAACTTCCCCCAGCCACACCTAATTGTAGCAACAGTGGCAGCCTCAGCCCCACCACCGGCAGAGATGGTATCTCCTAGGTAACAAAACTTGTTCACCAGCTCCAAAGACTCATTTCCTAAATTCACAGCCACAGGATCATCACTTAACACAAGCTCGCCTTTGCACACTACACACTCAAATTTCTCTATTTCTGACTTATCCTTCGGCAGGGGCCCCTTTATTCTACTACAGCGCTTACTCCCATGGTGTACCCAACATCGACAGATGCTACATTGAATTGAGTTAACGCCCACTCCCTTTCCACACACTGCACATGGGTATGCACCGCTCTTTTCCACATTGCCTCATCTCAAACTACAATGCATAACCTTGGTTTTGTTAATATTGACTCTTAAACCCTTGCTCGCCATGCCCTCTCTCCACTCTCCGAATTTGGCCTCAGCATCCTGCATACTGTCAGCTATTAGGACTAAATCGTCTGCATAAAACAGTTCCAACGGGAGTCCGCCTCTAAAAATTCTAGACAGCGCCTCCAAGACCATAATAAAGAGGAGGGGGCTTAACACTGAACCCTGATGGACTCCAACACAGACTGCGAACTCATCACTCAGTACACCCTTCACCCTCACCGAACTTCGCGAATCCTCATACATCTTCATTATCAAACGCACCAGCCAGTCTTCCACACCAAGTTTCTTCATAGCCCACTGTACAACATCTCTAGGTACCCTATCAAAGGCCTTCTCCAGGTCCACAAACACAAAGTAAAGATCCCTGCCTTTTAGTAAGTATCTTTCCTGTATCTGCCTGACTATGAAGATAGCATCGGTTGTACCACGTCCTGGCATAAAACCAAACTGCATATCATCAATAGAGATGCTTTGCCTGATCAAACCCTCAAGGACTCTCTCACAGACCTTCATGATTTGGTCAAGCATTTTCAGGCCCCTATAATTTCCTCTATCTAGCGCATCCCCTTTTCCTTTGTATATATTTACTATTACACTTTTGAGCCAATCCTCTGGGATTTTCTCATCTTTGTGTTTATCTCTCACTGTGTTTATCAACTCAGTGACTAAGTTTACACCAATCTCCCCTGAGGCTTTTATCATCTCAGCGACAATGTCGGAGCAACCTGGAGCTTTACCGTCCTTCATTTTATTGATTGCGTCGCTCACTACAGCTGGTGCTATCAAAGGAGGGGGCCCAGATATTGGTTTTTCGATACTAAGCTGTTCCTTATCCCATTCAAACTCTACATTTAGCAATCGTTCATAGTGTACCTTCCATGCTTCTCTGATTTCATTTTCTGCATACACAATCTTCCCATTATCATCTCTAACACACTGTTCACCTATAATATCCCTACTGTCATTTTTAACTCGCCTAGCTAGGTTGAAGATCCCATTGGGATTGTCAGTGTTACACACTTGTTCGAGGACCAGGTCCTTAATGCGATTTTTAGCATTGTAAATAACTCTTTTGGCAGTTCGTTTAGCTGCCTGGTATTCCTCCCTGCTGCCTCCTTTCTTCCATGCTTTGAAGCATCTCCTTTTCTCTTTCACAGCATGTTCTACCTCATCGTTCCACCACCAAGAGGTCTTATTCCTGGGGTGACCCTTTGTTTTCCCACAGACTTTATCAGTGGCAGCGATAAGGCTATGCTTAAGAAAGTTCCATTGGCTATTTACATCGTTAGGCCTAGCTTCCTTATTTCTATTCATTTCCTCCAGTTCATTATGAAACCTATCCCTAACTTCCTTGTCCTTCAGCAGCCACACTTTCCTTTTGGGTATGTAAACCTTCTTGCGCTTAGGATCTCTGTATAAGCTCATGTCACACACAAGTAGCTTATGCTGGGGGATACATTCTTCGCTCGGGATGACCTTTACATCTCGAACTAGTTTCCAGTCTTTCCTGTTAACCAAGAAGTAATCTATCTGGCTACTGGAGACCCCAGAGTTATATGTGATCAGGTGGCTCTGTCTTTTCTTGAACTTTGTGTTACACACAACCATGTTGAGTGCAACGCAGGACTCCAATATATATTCGCCTTCTAGATTTCTCCTTCCGTAACCAATTCCTCCATGTACCCCCTCGTATCCATCTGCAGATGCTCCCACGTGACCATTGAGGTCCCCCCCCACGATAGTTATTTCATTCTCCGAGAGGCCTGAAATGACACTGACGGTGTCATTCCAGAAGTCCTCTTTTATCTCTTTCTGTAAACCAGCCTGTGGGGCATATGCAGATATCACATTCAGAATTCTTTCACCAACTTTCAACTTCAAAACAATCAGCCTTTCACTAACTCTCGTAATCTGAAGCACACTTTCCGTCAGCTCTTCAGCCACCAGAACACCCACTCCTCCTTTCGCTTTATCAGTCTCCACACCCATCCAGTATATCCTATATCTTTTCCTCCTTCCGACAATCCACTGTAGGTCAATATCGATACATTCAACTACAGTATTAGCAAGATCAAGTTTACATCTCCTAAGACTACCTTGACTTTGGCTTCCAAATCAGGCATCAAAGATGAGACAATCAAAGCTTATGTTTTTGGAGTATGGTTGTCACCGGGGGTTCACTGTTGAGGAGTTACTCCAGCATGAGATCACCAACTCTGCATTCTTCTTGGTTGACAAAGATGGTTATTTGAGAAAGAGTGTCAAATCACAACTTGGAACTGAGCTGCTGAAGTTGTGCCCACTAATAGATAAAAAAGAGCCAGAAACCTCCCCACGAACTCACGCCATCGTTATCGACTTCATGGCCTTGGTGAGAAAGATCCCTTTAAAGAAGCTTGATCCGCCCGTCAAGACTTTCCATGACTTTGCTATTGCCTTGACATATATGGTCACCAAAGTTGGGGACAACTGTGATGAGATCCACATCGTTTGCGACACTTACAGAGATGACAGCATCAAGAATGGAGAGAGGGGGAGAAGAGGAAAGTCAAAAGACATGGTTGTCCTTGATGTGATATCACCAAATCAAAATGTTCCAGTGGTATTAGATAACTTTTGGTCGTCTTCCATCAGCAAAACTGCTTTCCAGGCATTCAATGTGGAGTGGCTCACCACCAATTACCAAGGAATCAAACCTCTACACCTTGGTATTTCACCACAGGCATGGATTGTGTCAGCTGGGTGTGCTTTTCCATTCCCGCGGCTCAACTGCACACATGAGGAAGCTGATGACAGGTTGATGTTCCATGTGCAGGACATTGTAAGTCACCGGCCAGGACCAACATCCCTGATGCTGCTATCAGATGACACAATGTCTTTGTTTGCCTGTTATACCACATCACAGTCAGTTGGAGAGATCTTGGCCTCAAAGAGCTCTGGCTTGTCCGTAACTCAGGAGTGAAAAGATTAATACTACCACTCCACGAGATCTGCATAGCGCTGGGAGACGAGCTCACAAGGTGTCTCCCAGCACTCCATGCGCTGACAGGGTGCGACACAACCAGCAAGATATCTACTAAACTTGCAGCCATGAACGTTGTCCGCAAACCAAAAAATTCCTCTCTGATCAAGAATTTTGACTGTCCGCAGCTAACGGAAAGTGCATCACAGATGGCAGAAACATTCTTGGTCAAGTGTTTGAAACCATCAACAGACCTGCAGACATTTGACAACCTGCGTCTTGCTGCATTTAATAGCAATGCCCGCAAGATGGACTTTGAGAGAACCCCTTGCACCTCAACTAATGCAAGGAAACATATCCATAGAGGCTATTACCAACTGCAGCTGTGGGTCCAAGCCCCATTTAGAGATGCCAGCTTGATTATGAATGCCGAGTCTTATGGTTTTGTAAGAAAGGACAGTATATTAGTCCCTGAGATTGTGATCTCAAAACCCGAAGGCCTGCCAGATCCCTGCATGTGTGGAAAGTGTGCATGCAAGAATGGGTGTCCCTGCCGGGTAGCTGGGATCCCTTGTTGCAAGTACTGCAAATGCAAGGGAGGTGATTGTTGTAAAAACACCATCAATGAATGAATACTGCTCATTATCCACATACTGTGGACTCTGTGTTACTCTTCAAGTTCCTGACCCTGGTTAACGTGACACATAAACAGTACTAATGTGGTGTTCAAAATTGTATTGTTGGCTGTGTTGCTGCTGATGTCAACATTTCAATGATAGTAGTATGATTGAAAATACAATTTCTTTATATTAATCAAATGCTCGTTTTCTTTCTTTTAAAGGTGGGGGCTCATGGGTTGAGATAAACATGGAATGATAATCGCCAAGCTGTACATAATTATCTTGCAAAATGCAATGGCACTGAAATAATTATTAACAATGGTATAAAGGAATTTGTGGATCGTCTATACCGGGCCTGTGACGTCATAATGACGTCACACCAGTATCCTTATCCTAGACTGGATGGTGGACTTACACTCTTGTGACGTCACAGGCCCGGTATAGATGATCCACAAAATCCTTTATACCATTGTTAATAATTATTTCAGTGCCATTGCATTTTGCAAGATAATTATGTACAGCTTGGCGATTATCATTTCATGTTTATCTCAACCCATGAGCCCCCACCTTTAAAGAAATTCCTTGTATTGTTCAAAGTCCAAATTGTCATACAACTCAAGTAGATGACACAAATGTTCTAACTTTGCTAAGCCCGAAAAGTTTAAATTTATAAATATATGATAATTCCTGTATGAAGGTAGTTGTAAGAATTTGATGTAGGGATGTAACAGTTTTAACCCGTACAGCCCCAGCGACGCGTCTGACGTGTCGGCGATGTATGTAACGCACAGCCCCAGAGACGCGCCTGACGCGTCACCCTAATTGCGCCGACCGTAACCTCAGGTGTAGCCACTAAAGAGGGCTCAGATTTGTATGGGAACTGTGTACGTATCCCACGCAACCGTGCCAATGGTTGAAAACTCTCAAAGTCCACGTGCGTGCGCGTGAGCGCGCAATAGCCTGGTTTTTTGGGGTAATTGCCTTCAATTTTTTACTCTTGTAAAATACGTTTTCGGGGGCTCTGTAGGACCATTTTTTAAGCTTTTTGAGCGGTTTTTTGTGGTTTTTCCTTCATTCCTAACCCATACGCTATTGTTTCTGGAATAAAACCATTTTTTGAAAACCGGCCGGGTTCTGGTGAACAAACATTACAAAACTAGCCGGGGCTCCACGGGTTAAGTAATTTTCACATAAACTATCAAATTTAGAACATTTCCACTCTTCTATGACCCCCCTAAACATGGCCATTCTGAACATTTTGAGCACCTTAGGAAATCTGTAGCTCCAATGGTTTAAAAGATACAACTATGTCGGAAGTAGCACTTCCGATGAAAAATGGCGCGGTCAATTTCAAAATAGCGTGTTAATTTTCGGGTTGTTCGTCCCGTATAGAGATTTTGGCACACATCCCAAGTTGTTCCTTGGGGTCTTATTAGTCTATAACAGTTGAGATATCCTCTCCTAAATTATGTGCATACATATCTAAGCCAGGTCCTAGACTATGAAGGGAAAGGTGTATGCCTCATGTGTTAGAAGTGCAATGACGTATGCCTCAGAAACATGGGCCGTTAAAGTAGAGGATGTCAACTGAATGGAACGTTATGAGATGAGAATGGTGAGATGGATGTGTGGGGCCAGGCTACAGGATAGAATAACAAATGTTGAGCTGAGGAGACGTTTAGGTGTAAAGAGTATTAGCGAGGTGATGCGTACAAGTAGACTGGGATGGTATGGACATGTAGAGAAAATGGATGAACAAAATTGGGTGAAAAAATGCAGGTCTGTGATTGTGGAGGGAACTGCACCGAGGGGTGGACCGAGGAAGACCTGGGATCGGACTGTACGTGCCGATCTCAAATCCAAGAGCTTGACGAGTGAAGCAGCCCTTAACAGGGTTGCCTGGAACACCGCCATTAGGACAAGAGATTGAAACTGCACGTATGTGTGGAACACTCAGTCTTAAAATGTTATGTATGTATGTACAGTATGTATGTAGACCCCCAGATAATCCCCGCCATCGCCAATGACAACCACCACAGCTCCGCCCCACCTAAAACAAACACAGTAAAGCCACAGCAACCACCAACCATAACGATGGGGACCGCTCAGGAAAATCGCCCCTGTCTTTGAGGGGACGTCCTCATAAAAAATGCCTCCAAACGCCTTTGTCGTCAAACAGTAAACAGTTCTCAGTTTAACCTTTTAAAAGTAGCCAGTTCCGATTTGTCTTCGTGTCCTGAGATCCCGTCGGCATCTAAGGCTTGCTTTCTTCATTTTTTAGTGGATGTTCTATTTGTGACGAGACACAGGCCCAGTACATCAACTTCTTGTGAGAATTGAAAGAGAAAGGCCAAATTCTGCCAGTTGGCTGTAAAAGTGAGACAGTGGAACATGTAGGGTACTGTACTCTGTTATGGCTCCATTGCCTTCACTACTCTCGGAAAAAAGGAAGAAAACAGGAATCATAAATACAAAGGTCAGTATTGTCTATGATTAAGTAGATGACACCAACCCTCACTCTGATAGATCATTCAGATTAGCACCCGCATTCACATTTGCATATACTGTACAGTACATTACTATAGAATTGTTTGACTGCCAATAACAAATATCTAATAGTAGTATTAAAGTATAATTATAATAGACACTAGGCTTTCAACATACAGTACTGTAACATGTACCGGGTATGGCTGACAAGAGTGACATCATAGATAAGATACATTGAGTTAAAGTGGCACATGAGTGGAATTTTCCCTACCAAGGATACAGCTAGATCCCGTCTTTTCGAGTTGTAAAATCTTCTCGTTCTTCAGGCACCCATTTTTACACTAACTACATCTCTGTAATGTGTTGGTGTTCTCTATAATCATCTATCTGTCTATCTATCTATTGCCTGACGCCGTGATCCCCGAAGGGGTGGCCACGAACGAACCGCCCCCATGCACCTCTGTCCCCAGTCAGTCGACGCCCCTCCTCCCAACCAGCACCGCCTTCATCCATATACTTCCTCACTCCATCCTTCCACCTCTCTTTCGGTTTACCTCTCTCTCTCTGTCCCTCCACCTCGCTCTCGTACACCTTCTTAGCATTCTCTCGCTTTCCATACGTTCCATATGGCCGAACCATCTCAAGGTGTTCCTTTTCACACTTTCCAGCACATCTACCTCCACACCACACCTCCTTACTACTGTATATCCAATACCTATGTTGTTTAGTATTAAAATAAATTTCCATATACTGTACAGCAGATGTGGAGTTTAAGCATCAAGTACCTCAGCCACCCTCCTCTAGCCGACGAGAATAGCAAAAGTAGAACTATTAATCTGTGTTTGCTATGATTATCAATTACTAAAACTTATAGTATGCAACTTCATACTTCAACCTGGAATATGTGGTAGACATAGAAATGTCAAAATGCAGCATATTCTTCCTGTATGGACATGTGGAGAGAATGGATGAACAAAATTGGGTGAAAAGATGCAGGGCTGTGATTGTGGAGGGAGCTGCACCAAGGGGTGGACCGAGGAAGACCTGGGATCGGACTATGCGTGCCGATCTCAAATTTAAAAACTTGACAAGTGAAGCAGCCTTAACAGGGTTGCCTGGAAAGCCACCATTAGGACAAGAGACTGACTGCATGTATGTATTTACCTAATTGTATTTACCTAATTGTAGTTTACAGGAGTTCAGCTAAGTTCGTGTTGTCCCGTCTTTCAGTCTACTTTCATCCAAATTTTTTTCTTGAAAATATGGATGTTCCTTGCCCCTACCACCTCCTCTTCCAGCCTATTCCATTTGTCAATACATCTATAGGGGAAGCTAAACTTCCTGATATCGTTCTTGCAGGTAGGCCTTTTTACTTTGTAGCTGTGGCCTCTAGTTATTCCTGTATCCATAATTAATATATCCTCCCTATCCAGCCTCTCCAGCCCTCGGGTGCATTTGTACATCATTATCATGTCTCCCCTCTCTCTCCTCTCTTTTAGACTCGGTAGATTTAATTTGTCTAGCCTCCCTTCATATGGCAGTTCTCTGAGACTGAACCAATCTAGTAACTGCTCTCTGGATTCTTTCTAACTTGTGAATATGCTTCTTTAGATGCGGGGACCACACCACTGCTGCATACTCCAATCTTGGTCTAATCATACTTTTTATAATTTTCGCTACCATGGTCTCATCCAAGTAGTTCAGAGCAACTTTCATATTCCCGGCCATTGCATACATTCCGCTAAAGAGCTTGTTAATATGTTTCTCTGGCGACAAGTTATCTTGTATAATCAACCCTAAATCCTTTTCTTTTTCGGCCTTGCTAATTATATTATCTCCCATCCTGTACTCCCAATTTGGTCTATTCACACTTCTTCCCATATTTAACACATGGCATTTACTTATATTAAATTTAATTTTCCACTTGGTGCTCCATTCGTATATTTTATCTAAATCCCCTTGCAGCTCCTCACAACTACTTTTAGTTGTTATTTGTCTCATAATTTTTACGTCATCTGCAAACATTGACATGTAGGAGTTTATGCCTATCGGCAGGTCATTCACGTACATAAGGAACATGAGAGGTGCCAACACAGATCCCTGCGGCACACCACTCTCAACTTTCCGCCACGATGAGTAAGTTCCTCTAATGTTGGTCCTCATTTCCCTATCTGTTAAATAGCTCTCCATCCATTTCAGTAAACTCCCCCTGACACATCCTAGCGTCTCAAGCTTAGATAACAATCTCTTATGTGGTACCTTATCGAATGCTTTGGAAAGGTCTAAGTAGACGCAGTCCACCCATCCGCCTCTTTCTTGGAGTACATCTATCACCCTACTGTAATAACATAGCAAACTGGTAACACAAGATGTCCCTTCTCTGAATCCAAATTGCTTTGGGGTTATTATCTTCTTTCTCTCCAATATTTTCATCCATCTCTTCCTAATTAGCTTTTCACAAATCTTGCATACAATACTAGTAAGTGAAACTGGTCTATAGTTTAAAGGGTCCACAGGGTTTCCATTCTTGTATATCAGAATTATATTAGCTCTTTTCCATTCAACAGGAACCTGTCCTTTATCTAAGGAAGCTTGAATTATGTCCCTCACTGGCTCCACTAATTGCTCTGCACACTCCTTTAAATCCCAGGCAGACACTTCATCCGGTCCCATAGCTTTCCTTACTTCAAGTCCTCTCATCGCAGATAACAGCTCATCTCTAGTTATTTCAATCTTACTAAGACCACTCTCCAGTACTCCCGCCTGTGGTTCGTCAAAACTTTCCTCTCTAGTAAAAACTGACCCCAATTTGTTATTCATTACCTCGCACATGTCCGGTACATGCATACTACTGGAAGACTGGCATAATAGTCCCCCTATATAAGGGCAAAGGGGAAAGAGGAGTGTGTGGTAACCACCGAGGAATATGTCTTCTAAGCGTAGTAGGGAAGGTATACAGTAGGGTAGTGATTGAGAGAGTGAGAGTGAGAACGGAGAAATGGATAGGCGACGAGCTGGGAGGTTTTAGGAAGGGAAGAGGATGTGTAGATCAGATTTTTACCCTGAATTGTGTTGTGGAGAAGTATCTGGAGAAGAAACAAAAGGTGTATGTTGCCTTTATGGACTTGGAGAAGGCCTATGACAGAGTGGATAGAGAAGGTTTGTAGAAAGTACTTAGAATATACGGAGTAGAGGGCAAGTTGCTGAAAGCAGTGAAGAGCATGTATGAGGGTGCAAAGGCGGCAGTACGTGTGGAGAGTGAGCAGAGCGAGTTCTTTGACCTGAATGTTGGTTTGAAACAAGGGTGTGTGATGTCCCCGTGGTTGTTTACTGTATATATGGATGGAGTCATGAAAGAAATACTATCAAGAGCAGTGGATGTTGGTGTATCACTGAAAAGGGAGGGAATTGAGTGGAAGCTACCTATACTGCTGTTTGCGGATGATACAGTTCTGATGAGTGATAATGAATGGGAGTTGCAGGGTCTGGTAAATGAGTTTGGAACAGTGTGCGAAAAACGGAATTTGAAGGTAAATACGGGGAAGAGCAAGGTTATGGTCTTCGAAAGGGGTGAAGTCACAGAGTGTGAGGTGAAGCTGAACGGTCAGGCTATGGAGATCGGCAACTCTTTTAAGTATCTGGGTAGTGTGTTGAGTAAAGATGGGACTATGGATGAAAAGGTGCGGGAGAGGGTACAAGAAGGGAAGAGGGTTGTAGGAACGCTAAAAGCAGTAACAAGAAATAGGGTGGTCAGTATGGAAGTGAAGAAGTCCTTGCATGACAGTGTGGTAATCCCGACACTGACTTACGGAAGCGAAGCATGTACGTTGGTTGAGAGACTCAGACCAAGAGTGAGAGCAGTGGAAATGAATTACTTAAGGAGTGCGTGCGGAGTTACATGGAGGGATAGACAGACTAATGAGGAAGTAAGAAGGAGGTGTGGTGTGGAGGTACATGTGCTGGAAAGTGTGAAAAGGAACAACTTGAGATGGTTCGGCCATATGGAACGTATGGAAAGCGAGAGAATGACTAAGAGGGTGTACGAGAGCGAGGTGGAGGGACAGAGGGGGAGAGGTAGACCGAATATGAGGTGGAAGGATGGAGTGAGGAACTACATGAACGAAGGCGGTGTTGGTTGGGGGAAGGGGCGTCAACTGACTGGGGACAGAGGTGCATGGGGGCGGTTCGTTCGTGGCCACCCCTTCGGGGATCACGGCGTCAGGCAATGGATAGATAGATGTCCGATACATTTTCATACGTCCTAGCATCAACTCTTAATTTAGTAATTTGTTTCTTTACCTTCAACTTACTGTTTATATATTTATAAAATAATTTAGGGTCACTTTCACATTTATTTACTATGTTCTTCTCATAGTTCATTTTAACTTGCCTAATTATGTTAACATATCTATTCCTCTCCTGTTTATATTTATTCTGATTACTCTCAGTGTTCCTTCTTTTTAATCTAGCCCAAGCTGCATCACGCCTACCCAAAGCTCTTTTGCATTTCAAATTAAATCATTCTTTCTGCTTAGTAAAATTTCCAGTTTTATATCTTGGGACAAACAGATTGGTTCCTTCTCTATAAATTTTGAGGAATCTACTATATTTACCTTGTACATCTTGTTCCTTCAAAATAAGATCCCAATCTACTCCCTCTAAATATCTTTTCAAGGATACATAATCAGCTTTACTATAATTTAATCTGTCATTTATATAGCTATTGTCTAATCTATTGGCATTACTCGAGGTCAACTTCCATTTTAGTAATAGGTGATCACTTTTACCTACAGGACATAGATAGTTTATATCACTAATTTCGTGAGGATCTTTTGTAAAAATCAGATCGAGTTTAGAAGGTTCATTATTACCCCTCATTCTAGTATTTTCCTTCACATGTTGTGCAATGTACTTTCTACCCTCTCTGGGCTTAACACTAATAAGGCGTACGGTCCGGACGGTGTTCCTCCTGTTGTTCTCAAAAACTGTGCTTCCGTGCTGACTCCCTGCCTAGGCAAACTCTTTCGTCTCTGTCTATCCTCTAACGTCTTCCCTTCATGCTGGAAGTTTGCTCACATTCAACCTGTCCCAAAGAAGGGTGACCGCTCTCAACCCTCCAACTATCGTCCAATTGCTCTTATCTCTTGTCTTTCTAAAGTTTTTGAAACTATTCTTGCTTCCAAATTTCTTAAGCATTTCTCTTCTCATAATCTGCTCTCAGATCGCCAGTATGGCTTCCTTAAGGGTCGCTCTACTGGTGATCTTCTTTCATATCTTACTAACTCTTGGTCATCCTCCTTTCGGGACTTCGGTGAGACTTTTTCTATTGCACTAGACATATCGAAAGCCTTCGATAGAGTCTGGCATAAATCTTAATTTCTAAACTACCCTCCTTCGGTTTCTATCCCTCCATCTGTGCCTTTGTCTCTAATTTCCTTTCCGGCCGTTCCATAGCTGCGGTTGTGGACGGCCATTGTTCACTTCCTCACCCTATAAACTCCGGTGTTCCTCAGGGCTCTGTCCTATCTCCTATTCTCTTTCTAATTTTTATAAATGATCTCCTTAACTGTACCTTAATTCCCATCCATTCATACGCAGACGATTCAACCTTACACTACTCCATTAGTTTTTCAGAACGCCCCAGCCAGCAATCCCTCAACGACAAACGTAATGAAGCCATAGAACTCTTAAATTCTGATCTAAATACTATTTCCAATTGGGGCAGAGAAAACCTTGTTAACTTTAATGCTTCCAAAACCCAATTTCTCCATCTATCTACCCGTCAGGATCTCCCAGCGGACTATCCCTTATTCTTCAACAATACAAAATCAACCCTTCATCTTCTCTCAATATTCTTGGTGTCTCTTTTTCTTCTGCTCTCATTTGGAAGGACCATATTACCAGTCTTGCTAAGGCAGCCTCCCAGAAGCTGGGTGTGCTCAACCGCCTTAGGGGGTTCTTTTCCCCTACACAGCTTCTTGCTCTGTACAGGGGCATAGTGCGCCCTTGTATTGAGTATTGTTCACATGTGTGGGGAGGTTCCTCTCACACCGCTCTCCTAGATAAAGTTGAAAGGAAGGCCTTTCGTATCATTAACTCCCGTCCACTCACCAACTCTCTGCAATCTCTCTCTCTCCGCCGCAATGTTGCATCTCTCTCGCTATTCTATCGCTACTATAATAATCAGTGTTCCTCAGAGCTATCCCAGTGCATACCACCTCCTTTACGTAGGGCACGTGGTACCCGTCTTGCAACTCAATCCCACCCCTACTCTGTGCAACTCTCCAACCCAAGAGTGAAACGTTACTCTCAAACTTTCTTCTACTCAACATCTGAGCTCTGGAACTCTCTCTCCCAGAATCAGTCTTTCCCTCTTCCTATGACTTAAATTGCTTCAAACTCCGTGTGTCCAGGCATTTTGGCTCGAACGTCCCTTGATTTTGGCCCTGTCACTCTTTCAACTATGGGGGAGGCACTCGTTATAGGCAGTTATGCCTTTTGCCTCCCTCAATCACATAGAAAAAAAAAAAAAAAAAAAAAAATACATTTTCCGTAACCAACTCTACTAGCCGACTTCCCCAAGATCTCTGATTTGGCCCTGCATCTCCCGATTCCCAATCAACCTCACTACAGTTGAAATCTCCTACCAAGATCAGTCGATTCTTCCTTAAAAGCAATCTTCTCAACGACTGAATCATATCCTCGACCATCTCCTCAAACTCCAACTCCCTCCATGCTCTGGTCTTTGGTGGCATGTAAGCTACTGCTATGTCTAGCTTTTTTCCTTCTATATCATTGAGTTCAACTGCCATTATTTCTGCCTTGTCATTATTTAACTCCACGTGCTTTGCTGTCATAGGGTTCTTAACTAATACTGCCACTCCACCTCCCCTTTTACCCTTTCTATCATATCTCCATATATTATATCCTTCACTAAACACTATGTTGCTGTCAAAATCCTGGTTCAGCTTTGTCTCCGTCAAACAGACTATCTGTGGTTGATCTTTTCTTAATATATCATCTAACTCTACCTTTTTACTGTTTATTCCATCTATATTAGTGTAGTAGCACAGTATATTTGAATCCACCTCCTTGTTTCTCTTCCCTCTCTGCCTCCTACCAGGTTCTCGGTCTTAAAAGTTTATGTATGTATGTATGTTTGGAAGGCTACTCAGTGGTGGCTATAGCCAGAGTATTGCTATTTAAAGATCTCGAGCGTGGGAAAACAGTGCCAACCTGATGTAGATGTAGTGGCAACTTGTGTTATAACCTTGGGAGCGAGAATTGTCTTGCAAGTAAAAATATGATGTAAATACAGTACTAGTACTGTATATGGTTAAATATACAGTTTCCTTAACAATGGTATCAAGATTAAGTAACTATGATACCAGCAGTATGGATTATGAATTTATTTAACCCTCCAGACCCGGCGCCCTTAGCTCGCGACTGTACTGTGGTACCGTTTTTTTTTACGATTATTGGGCTATGTTCACTCACCTGTAACTCAATAAATAGGGCATGTATTGTTATGAATAAAAAAAAAAAAAATTCCACAAACCTTCCTCTGTAGAATGCCGTTGAGTAGAGGTCTCTAGCCCCAGTGGTTGCATAATGGCGAGTGCGGGAAGTAGAGTGATTTTCGGCGGAAAATTCTTCCCGCGTTCGGATGCGTCGCCCCGGCCACGGCTACTACGCACCTAGCCGCTCGTCGCGCCAGAGTGTTTACCTCCCATAGACTATTTTAGTGTTTGATATTGACAATGTGATGTTTATTTGATATTTTTATAGTTATTTTGAGGCCAATTATATAAAGTATGTGTATTAGGGTATCACTGTCACTAATATTGCTCATTTTCACTCCATACCGTACGCTTTATTAGTAATTGAGGTAGGTTATTGTTATATTAGGCACTGATTATTCATTATCACAGGTGTTTATTATACTTTGGCCATTAAATATTATGTCTTGTGTCACTTTCACTTTGGTAAATATGCTTTAGAGTGTCACTGTCACTGATAATGCTCATTTTCACTCGATACCGTACGCTTTATTAGTAATTGAGGCAGGTTATTGTTATATTAGGCACTGATTATTCGTTATCACAGGTGTTTATTATACTTTGGCCATCAAATATTATGTCTTGTGTCACTTTCACTTTGGTAAATATGCTTTAGAGAGTGTCACTGTCACTGATAATGCTAATTTTCACTCGATACCGTACGTTTTATTAGTAATTGAGGTAGGTTATTGTTATATTAGGCACTGATTATTCGTTATCACAGGTGTTTATTATACTTTGGCCATCAAATATTATGTCTTGTGTCACTTTCACTTTGGTAAATATGCTTTAGAGAGTGTCACTGTCACTGATAATGCTCATTTTCACTCGATACCGTACGTTTTATTAGTAATTGAGGTAGGTTATTGTTATATTTGGCACTGATTATTCGTTATCACAGGTGTCTATTATACTTTGGCCATCAAATATTAGGTCTTGTGTCACTTTCACTTAGTTATATGCTTTGTAAACGTTTTATATACAATTTATTGTCTTTTCACTGATTTATATATTTCTATAGGTTCTAATCTTATGAATGTCACTTATTATATACATATGTGTCACTTTCACATATTATTATGGTGTTATTGTATTTGTATCAATTTTCTCATAATACTTGACTTTTGTATTACTGTACAATAAATTATTTTACTTCCACTTTTTGCCTATATATATACTGTACATATTGTCACTGTCTTTGGCACTTTCACTATGATTAGAACTCCTGCTTGGAGTGGTAATCAAAGAAGCACCCTTCAGCACAGAGTGCCACCTTGCACTCCACACACTCCATGGTGGACTTTTTCTCTGACCTCGCCCTCAGCCTGGTGTTGTAGCAGACATGGCACCGCTTCTGCTGCTTTCTTCCTGCCGCTGTCAGAGGCAGAGAAATGAGCCTGTGCATATTCATGTAATATGCACAGTGCAAGCGGTCAGTAGCGGCAGGCCCAGCATGTGGCACTGACCTCTGTGGCGTAGCATACTTCTCCAGGAGCTCCTTCAACACCTGCTTTTGGAACCTCCACAGGCTATTGAACTTCCTGGGTGTGTTCTCATTCCGAAGCTTGTAGATGTTGTAAGCGTTCAGAATGGACATGTCCACCATGTGCAGAAAGAACTTTTTGTACCATCTGCACGAGGTACGCAGACAGTCAATGAAGCCTATCTGCATGTCGGACTTGTCCACCAGCCTCATGTTGATGTTGTAGTCCATGAAAGCATCGGGCTTGGTCACCCTGGCCTGGGTGCAGCGATCCACCTTGCCAGTCTCCACCATTTCCCCCTTGTGGACGGTGGTCAGGAGGTTGACCTTCCGCTGGTCGTGCCAGTGGATAGCCAGAATGGGCCCCGACTTCTTCCGGAACACATCGCCTTTCTTGGTCTTTGGAGGGAAAGGTGGCGTGCCCTTCCTTCTCCCTCGTACTGTGCCTACAGTCCCCGTCTTGCGCTCATGGAGGTACTTTGAGAGAGTGGGGGACGTGTAGTAATTGTCCGTGTAGAGGACGTGATTTTTGAGAAGCGGTCCATCATGGCTTGCACCACTGCTCTGCCAAAGCCAATGAGGGGGGTGCCAATAAGCACGTCCCCTTCCTTCCCGCTGTAGACCAGGAAGTCCAGGACATAACCAGTTCGGCAGTCGCACAGCACAAAGAATTTTATGCCAAAATTATGTCTCTTTGAGGGGATGTACAGTAAACCCTCGCTATCTCGGACCTCTACAAGTCGGAAACCCGCACTACTCGGACTGGCTTCAGCCTCTCGGACATTCACTTCCGTATTTCGGACATTTCCGGCATCGTTCCGACCGTCTGTGACGTTGTCGGACTTTATATAAGTATTCGGAAAATATCCGTCATAACCGTCCTCTGATATCTCGAATATTTCCGAAATGTGTCGTAACGGTGTCCGACAAAGGATGACGTGTCGGATGCCACCTCAAGTCACCGGACAATAAGGGTGAATATCCGAGAAACAGAAGGGAGGTCCGACACCATCTTACATCCGGGGACCGAGGTCCGAGGCTGGGAGCGTCAGTCCGCACCAAGCTCTGTTGTGTTACACATCGACGCGTACCATTATTTTGTTCACCATGCCTCCCAAGGATAAGCCTAAGCGTAAGGTGACTTCTGTATCACTAGAAACAAAGCTACAGATGTTAAAGGATCTGGACAGTGGGATGAAAGCCAAGCAGCTTCAGGAGAAGTATACAGTACCTTACCTTTGGATACCGTTGGATGTGTTCGCCGCTCCTCTAGCGGCACCAAGGAGCGCGACGCCCCTCGTTATGGGTGGTGATTTGGTGCAGTAGACTGTTTGAAGCGACAGCTCGCTCCCTTGCGAGGATGGGCTCGTCTGGCACTTTTTGCAGTTCGACATCTAGGGCTCTCTTGAAGTTGTCTAACGAGATGTCCCTCATGTCTCTTACTCGCCGTGGGAGTTTGTTGAAGAGACGTGGGCCTCTGTGTGATAACCAGCCCTCTCGCAGAGAGCCCATAGCACCCCTGTTATTCATCCGGGGGATTTCGCATTCCTAGCCTCTCCTATCACTGAATTTCATGACTATCGGAGTATGTAGGTTTGGTACTAAACCCTCTGCGATTTTCCACATGTATATTATTAGGTAACGTTCTCTTCTACGTTCCAGTGAGTACAGATTCAGTGCTCTTAAACGCTCCCAATAGTGTAGATGTTTTATCGAACTTATATGCGAAGTGAAATTTCTTTGTACACTCTCTACGTCATTTATTTCACCTGCTTTGTATGGGGATGTTAATACGCTACAGTATTCAAGCCGCGGTAGCACTAGAGATTTGAAGAGCGTTATCATAGGCAATTCACCGCGTGTTTTAAAAGTACGCAGAATCCAACCCGTTAGACGTTTCGCTGCCGCCACTTTGACCTGGTTATGTACTTTGAAACCCATATTTTCAGACATTAATACCCCAAGGTCTTTCACACTGTCTTTCCGTTCTATTATGTGGTTAGATTCTGTTAAGTAATTTGTAATTTCTTTAACACCATTATTATCTCCGTACCGTATTAATTGGAATTTTTCCTCATTGAATTGCATGTTGTTTTCCCTGGTCCACTGGAACACTACATTCATGTCTTCCTGCAGTCGGCCCGTGTCCTCTTGTGTGTTTACTATCTTGCTTAATTTTGTGTCATCAGCAAAAGACGACACCGTACTGTGTCTGGTGTTGGTATCTATGTCGCAAATTAGTATGAGGAACAGAAGGGGCGCTAGCACTGTTCCTTGGGCACTGAGCTTTTGACATCCGAAGGCTCAGAAGTGACTTGGTTTACTGCTACCGATTGTTTTCGGTTTACGAGGAAATTGTATATCCACCGTCCGATTTTCCCAGTTATACCTTTTGCTTTCAGTTTGTGGGCTATTATACCATGGTCACATTTATCAAATGCCTTAGCAAAATCGGTGTAAATGATATCCACGTTTTTCTTTTCTTCTAGCGCTTTAAGAATTTTGTCATAGTGTTCCAAAAGTTGTGAGAGACATGATCTTCCCGCTCTGAACCCATGTTGACCGGTGTTGTGTAGTTCATTTGTCTCCATGAATGTTGAAATTTTGCTTCGCAGGACTCGCTCGAAAACTTTAATGATGTGAGAGGTTAGAGCTACCGGGCGGTAGTTTTTTGGTAGTGCTTTACTCCCTCCTTTATGCAGTGGGGCAATTATTGCGTTTTTCAAGCTATCTGGTATGTCACCAGTGTCTAGACTCCTTCTCCACATTATAGCCAGGGGTTTTGAGAGGTTTTCCTTACATTTTTTCATTAGGATCGAATTCCAAGAGTCCGGGCCTGGTGCCGAGTGGGATGGCATGTTGGAAATGGCCTCTTCTATGTCTTTTGGACCGAAATCAATATCCAGCATCTGAGGGGTTTCCGTGGGGGAGGTTTCCATGAAAAATATATTTTGGTCTCTGATGACTTTTGTTTCATCAGGCTCACTGAATGCCATTTCATACTGCCTGCTTAAGAGTTCGCTCATTTCCTTTTTGTCCCCTGTGAAAGAGCCGTCCCCTTTGCTCAGTGGGCCGATGTTTGATGTTGTTTTAGCCTTTTGTTTGGCGTATGAAAAGAAGTATTTGGAATTTTCCTTTATACCTGCAATAGCTTTCCTCTCCTCTTCCATATGTTTTAGTTCATATGATATTCTTAGCCTTTGTTCAATTTCCACAATTTCTCTATCTATTTCGACCTTTTGCCTATCCTGTAGATTTTGATGTGTGCGTCTTTGTGTGAGTAATTTTCTTCTTCTGTACAGCCTCCTCCTTTCCCGATCTTGTTTGCTTCTTCGTTTTGTTTGTCTTGCAGGTATATGGTGGCTACAGATTTGGGTCATGGTTTCTGTTATTAAGACTAGACATTCTGCTGGTGTCAGGTTAACCATCCATTAAATCTTCCCAGTCTATTTCCTCCATTTCTTGATTTACCTCTTCCCACCTAATGTTTTTGTTATTGAAGTTAAATTTACTGAAGGGGCCGGTTTTTGTTCTCGATTCTGAGGTTGTCTGTACACTTTCTAAGGTTGTTTTGATCTCAATTAATTTATGATCTGAGTATGTTGTGTCCGATATGTTAATGCTGTGTACTAGAGAGTCGTTGTTAGTGAAGACCAGGTCTAAGATATTGTTTTCCCGTGTGGGTTCAGCAATATGTTGGGTAAGACTAAAAAAATCGCAAAGTTCATAGCTTAGGCAGATCGACAATCTACGACTTCATCCGAGACAAGGAAAAAGTCCGGCATCATGGCGCAGCTGTGCTTCATGGTCCATCTACCGCCAAGATCTTTCGCAAGGCCAAGCTAGCCTTTCAAGACATCGACGACGCAGTGCTGAAGTGGTACCAACAACTTCGTGCTGAGGGCGTACCAGTGAGAGGCATCGAGATCCAGCATGCAGCAGAACGCTTTGGACAGCATCTTCATCACCCAGACTTCAAGGCTAGCGAGGGGTGGTTGTGGAGGTTCCGAAACTGCCATGGCCTCACAAACAGGAGTATTTGTGGTGAAATTCTAAGCGCCGATACTTCGGCCATAGAACCCTTCACTGATCGCTTCCACGCCCTTATAACCGAGGAACACCTTCAACATTGGCAACTCTATAACGGTGACGAGACTGGCTTATATTGGCGTTCTCTACCTTCCAACACACAGGCCCACCGAGAAATCACGTCCACACCTGGCCACAAAACTGTGAAGGAGCGCATTTCAGTGCTTTGTTGCGCTAATGCCGACGCAAGCCACCGTGTGACCCCTACAATCGTCGGCAAATCTCAGAAGCCGAGAGTAATTAAGGACCTCATCATTACCAAGCAACTCCCAGTCGACTATTATGGATCAAAGAAAGCTTGGTTTAACCAGGTAATCACCGAGGATTTCTTTCACAAGAGATTTGTACCCGACGTTCGCTCATTCCAGAATCGAGTGTATGGTGTACCCTATGACGAAGCGGTTGCCATCTTGTTGCTCGACAACGCACCTGCCCACCCTTGTACAACGAAACTGGAGAGTGCAAACGGCAAAATTAAGACCATGTTCCTGCCTCCTAATACCACAAGTGTTATTCAGCCTATGGACCAAGGAATAATTGAAGCTTGCAAAAGGCGTTACAAGAGGAAGTTCCTGGAGCAATGCCTTGTCATCATAGAAGATGGGATGGACGAAGAAGGTTATGTGGATACACGCGGGAAGAAATCTCTACAAAAACTGAAGCAGTATACCCTGAAAGACTGCATCTACAATTGGGCAGAGGCATGGCGAGAAGTTTCTTTCAACACACTGAGGAATGGTTGGACCAAGGTCTTAAATATCCCGAAGGTGCAAGATCCGGGTTTTGAAGGGTTTGGGGCAGCTGACTTCAGGAACCTCTTGAACCAAGGTAACCAGGGTGACCTCCCCGAAGAAGAAGTTGACGATTGGCTGCAAGAGGACAGAGACCTACCTGGACACGAGCATAAGACTGACGAACAAATTGCAGCCGAGGTGTTGGGGGTAGCCCAGGAAGAGACCCAGGATGAGTTGGACAAAGAGACAGAGGGGGGGCCCAAGATATCAGTCTCGCATGCCCTAGACTCCTTTGACACCATTCTTCAGTATCTGACTCAAGTAGATGACCCAAAGTTGCAGTCCCTATATGAACCACTGCGTAATGGTCGATTCCATATTCAGAGGGCACACCTTGATCGGAAAAAACAACAGAAAATCAGCTCCTTTTTTGTACCCTCTGCTCCTCCCAGAGCTCGTACTTCGTCTGCTACCAGTGGGGTGTCGCTTGCTAGCACCACCTCCCTCCCAAGTGTTTCCTCAGTTGCTAGCACCTCGTGGAGCACTGTAGACACTGTGCCACTCTCAGACTTAGACATGGATTTGGATGAATTAATGAGTAGCACGCCTGTGCCCATGGATATACCTGAACCTGACATTGTTTGTGAGGTGGAGAAGGACAGTGTGGGTAAGGGTAAAGGTAAGGGTTCCATGACAGGCAAGGGATATGGTCCTAAGAGTGGGGGTGTGAAGAACAGTGAGGTGGAGAAGAACAGTGCGATGGACATTGAGGTGGAGAAGAACAGTGAGGTGAAGAAGGACAGTGAGAAGGGGAGTGAGGTGGTCAAGGACAGTGAGGTGGAGAAGAACAGTGAGATGGACATTGAGGTGGAGAAGAACAGTGAGGTGAAGAAGGACAGTGAGAAGGGGAGTGAGGTGGTCAAGGACAGTGAGGTGGAGAAGAACAGTGAGATGGAGAAGAACAGTGAGGTGGAGAAGGACAGTGAGGTGGAGAAGGACAGTGGGGTGGAGAAGGACAGTGAGGTGGAGAAGGACAGTGGGGTGGAGAAGGACAGTGAGGTGGAGAAGGACAGTGAGGTGGAGAAAGACAGTGAGGTGGAGAAGGACAGTGGGGTGGAGAAGGACAGTGGGGTGGAGAAGGACAGTGAGGTGGAGAAGGACAGTGAGGTGGAGAAGGACAGTGAGGTGGAGAAGGACAGTGGGGTGGAGAAGGACAGTGAAATGGAGAAGGACAGTGAGGTGGAGAAGGACAGTGCGGTGGAGAAGGACAGTGAGGTGGAGGTGGGGGGTGAAAAGGGGATGCTGCAGTAATTAATGCAGTGTTGGGGAAGGGGGAGGGGGGAGGGAGGACATCAAGACTACAGACAAGAGCTATGAAGGGGTAAGTGTAATATAGCCTACTGTACAATACATATTGTAAAACTAAAATACATGTACTGTGTTTTCTATTACAGATTATAGGGTTCGAATAGGGTTGTCTTCGTTTTCTAGGTTGACGCGGACGTCTCTCTTGAGGTCGGATTTTTTCCGTAGTCCGATTTCATTGTTGTCTCGGACGGACATTGGTTAGGTCGGATTTTATCCTCTGTTAGGTCGGACACAAGCCGGACCCCGGACATCTCGGACATCTCGGATTTTCGGTCATCTCGGACTGGGTCTCCCCCCAATTAGTCCGAGATAGCGAGGGTTTACTGTACTGCCAGAAGCTGAGCTTTCCCCGGAACAGCACAAGAGACTCGTCAATGACGACCTTGCAGAAGGGCTTGAAGTAGGAGGAGAAGCGGTGTCGCATCATCTCGTACAACGTCCTAATCTTCCACAGCTTGTCTGGGCAGTGGACGTCGGTGTTGGTGACAAGATGGAGCGCTGCGAGGATGTCAAGGTACCGGTCGCGAGACATATATTTCCCGAAGGCAGGGGTGGATATGAGATCATTGGTGATCCAATTTAGTCAGGCAACCTATGCTTCTTGACATGAGGCATTAGCATGGTGAGTGCCAGGAACACCATGAACTCGTGATGAGTCACTTCGGTCCACTGCCTCATGTGGCCCTTGGTCACCTTGTCAAACATGTGGACAATTGGTGCTGCTTGTTTGTCTCCTTGATGACAAATCCAGTAATCTCCTCATCCACTGCCTCATGTGGCCCTTGGTCACCTTGTCAAACATGTGGACAATTGGTGCTGCTTGTTTGTCTCCTTGATGACAAATCCAGTAATCTCCTCATCAAAAAAGGCCTCAAAAAACTCATGTGGTGGAGCATTGGGGCCTGCGGGAAAATTGGGGGTAATTCCTGAACCCTCCTGTACCTCATCAAAAGCTGGCACATCAGGGTTGTAATCTTCCCCGTCAGCCAGGTCTTCCCACTGAAACACGTAGAATGGGAGGTTTGACGTACCTCCCAACCTACCAAATAGGAAAACCTACTATTTGGTAGTAGTCTTGGAAAATCCAACGTCAAGGCTATTAACCTAATTGCAATGACGACTTGTCTATTTTGACTGCTATGTCGTCATTCCAACCGCGGTTAAAAAGAAAACGTCTAGAGTCTACTCCTTATCTTGCTCTAGGAGACGTTGTACATTAACCAAAACTACCACCAAAGGTGAAAAAAGCATAGAAGAGAAGAAAAAGGGGTTTACCTTAGTTACCGCTTAAGGCCCATCCCGTGTTCCGTCATGTGCAGATCCCTGTCGAACGTGCGCATGAGCGACCCTCTCTTGTCATCACATCTCACGTCAGCAGAAGAACGCGGATGGGCAGGGGTCCGGCGTGAGGGAGGGTATTATGTACGTTGGATTTTCCAAGACTACTACCAAATAGTAGGTTTTCCTATTTGGTAGGTTGGGAGGTACGTCAAACCTCCCAATTTGTTAGTAGTCTTGGCAAATCCAACGTCAAGGCTGCATAACAAATAGGAGGAGGACATCCAAGCCCAACCTACCAAAAAAAACAATGCATAAAACAAAATTACGAATGACAAAGACACAATTTAAACAAGAGAGTTTAATAAAAGAGTGAAAAACTGAGGAGTAGCTAAAAAGAACAGTTTTAACACATGCCCGTCATTCATAGTAATGCAAAAACATAGACTTGTCTGAAACCAAAAAGGTACTGTACCCAAAATCCCTTTTCTTCAAAAACCAACAAAAACACTGAACACAAGAACAAAACACAATTTTCAATGTGGCAAAAACACTTATGTACTGGAACAATACATAATCCCAAACTTGCAATCCAGTGTTGCAAACCCATACACCCCCCTTTGTCAAAAAAACAAAGGAAAAGAACGAGGGACAAGGGGGGAAGACCAGGGATCTTCGCCAGAGCACCAGGAAACACGACCCCCGAGAGCAATCACCGGCCGAGGGGGTCGAACACTGGACACGGAGAGGTAGGAGGAGATGAAGGAATTGATAGAAGACCACAAAACCGCTGAGGCGAAGGCAGGGAAGGATCGACGTGGCAGGAACCGGAAGGAGGCAGCAAAGGATCTGACAACGCGCGCAGAACCCTTACAAACAGGGTGACGGGCACGAACGGTCCGACAAACGTGGCGGCCCAGCTGCACCTGCTAGAGCCTCCCACCTGTCCGAGGATACACCCACACAGCAGTACCCGAAGGCGGCGCCACAGACGCAACAGAGGAGTGCAAGGCTGACACCGGGCACAACACATGGCGAGGATGCCCACGCCGTAAAGCCTGGACGGCGAAAGGCTGGAAAACGGGGGCCTCCCTCCTATGCGTGGTAACACGCATTCCACACCAAAATTTAAAAAAAAAAAAAAATTATGAATTGTAGCCCAGCCTCGGAGTCCCCAGGGGGGGGACCATAAATGCCCCCTCACCCGACCGACCATCCCCTGACGACCCCACACAATTACCTGGACCTCGGCCTGTTACTCTTTCTATTAATTTCTGCAACATTCGTGGACTTTCCTCTAACTTTCACTCTGTTGAGCACCATCTCTCCTCCTACAAACCTGATCTTCTCTTCCTCACCGAAACTCAGGTGTCTGTAGCAACATCCAGCAACCCCTTCTCTGTATCCTCCTACTTTCTCTATCCTAGTTTCAAAGCCAAAGGCGGATGTTGTGCATATGTGCACAACAAACTCACTTGCTCTCGTGTTCCCGATTTCGACTCCTCTGAATTCTCAACTTTATGGCTCAAACTTTCCTGTCATTCTCTTACTAAATATTTCTGTGCTGTCTATCTTTCCCCTAACTCTACCAACTTTCCCAAATTCTTTGACTATCTAAACTCTACAGTGGAACACATTCTATCCATTTCTCCTTTCTCAGAAATCTCCATCTTAGGAGATTTCAACGTTCACCACCGCCATTGGCTCTCCTCTCACACTACTGATCCACCTGGTGAACAAGCCTACGTCTTTTCTATCCTAAATGACCTAGAGCAGTTAGTTCAGCAACCCACCCGTATCCCGGATCGCATCGGAGATCGGCCCAACATTCTTGACCTGTTTCTAACTTCTAACCCTTCTTCTTATACTGTCGATCTTTTCTCTCCTTTGGGCTCCTCCGACCATAAACTTATCTCTGTCACCTGTCCTATCTCTCCAGTACAGCCACCCGATCCTCCTAGCCGGCGGCGCTTGTGGCACTTTGGCGCTGCCGACTGGGAGGCTCTTCGGCAGTACTTCTTTGATTTCCCATGGAATGATTTCTGCTTCCATGGCCGAGGACCCTCGGAGAGTGCTGAACGCATTACCGAGGTAATCCTATCGGGCATGGAAGCATACATTCCATTCTCTTTCTCTCAGACTAATGCTAAAAAATCTTGGTTTACTCACGCCTGTTCTACTGCTGTCCGCAATAAGGAGGAAGCATTCAAACGGTACCGACGCCTTAAAACTCAAGACTCTCATTCTTCATATGTTTCTGCCCGGAATCAAGCCAAATCTGTTCTTCGACTTGCCAAACACTCTTTCATCAATAATAAATGCACTGAACTATCCAACTCTAGCTCTTCCCAAGCTTTCTGGCATCTAGCCAAAAACCTCTCCAACAATTTCTCTTCCTCGTCTTTCCCTCCCCTTTCCCACTCTGATGGCACAACCATCACTTCTTCCTCTGACAAAGCTAAACTCTTCGCTCAAACTTTTGCTAGAAACTCCACCTTGGATGATTCCGGTGCTATTCCTCCCTCTCCGCCCTCCTCTCTCTTACTTATGCCTAATATCCTAATCTCTTCTAAAGATGTACTTTCTACCCTCTCTGGGCTTAACACTAATAAGGCGTACGGTCCGGACGGTGTTCCTCCTGTTGTTCTCAAAAACTGTGCTTCCGTGCTGACTCCCTGCCTAGGCAAACTCTTTCGTCTCTGTCTATCCTCTAACGTCTTCCCTTCATGCTGGAAGTTTGCTCACATTCAACCTGTCCCAAAGAAGGGTGACCGCTCTCAACCCTCCAACTATCGTCCAATTGCTCTTATCTCTTGTCTTTCTAAAGTTTTTGAAACTATTCTTGCTTCCAAATTTCTTAAGCATTTCTCTTCTCATAATCTGCTCTCAGATCGCCAGTATGGCTTCCTTAAGGGTCGCTCTACTGGTGATCTTCTTTCATATCTTACTAACTCTTGGTCATCCTCCTTTCGGGTCTTCGGTGAGACTTTTTCTATTGCACTAGACATATCGAAAGCCTTCGATAGAGTCTGGCATAAATCTTTAATTTCTAAACTACCCTCCTTCGGTTTCTATCCCTCCATCTGTGCCTTTGTCTCTAATTTCCTTTCCGGCCGTTCCATAGCCGCGGTTGTGGACGGCCATTGTTCACTTCCTCACTCTATAAACTCCGGTGTTCCTCAGGGCTCTGTCCTATCTCCTATTCTCTTTCTAATTTTTATAAATGATCTCCTTAACTGTACCTTAATTCCCATCCATTCATACGCAGACGACTCAACCTTGCACTACTCCATTAGTTTTTCAGAACGCCCCAGCCAGCAATCCCTCAACGACAAACGTAATGAAGCCATAGAACTCTTAAATTCTGATCTAAATACTATTTCCAATTGGGGCAGAGAAAACCTTGTTAACTTTAATGCTTCCAAAACCCAATTTCTCCATCTATCTACCCGTCAGGATCTCCCAGCGGACTATCCCTTATTCTTCAACAATACAAAAATCAACCCTTCATCTTCTCTCAATATTCTTGGTGTCTCTTTTTCTTCTGCTCTCATTTGGAAGGACCATATTACCAGTCTTGCTAAGGCAGCCTCCCAGAAGCTGGGTGTGCTCAACCGCCTTAGGGGTTCTTTTCCCCTGCACAGCTTCTTGCTCTGTACAGGGCATAGTGCGCCCTTGTATTGAGTATTGTTCACATGTGTGGGGAGGTTCCTCTCACACTGCTCTCCTAGACAAAGTTGAAAGGAAGGCCTTTCGTATCATTAACTCCCGTCCACTCACCAACTCTCTGCAATCTCTCTCTCTCCGCCGCAATGTTGCATCTCTCTCGCTATTCTATCGCTACTATAATAATCAGTGTTCCTCAGAGCTATCCCAGTGCATACCACCTCCTTTACGTAGGGCACGTGGTACCCGTCTTGCAACTCAATCCCACCCCTACTCTGTGCAACTCTCCAACCCAAGAGTGAAACGTTACTCTCAAACTTTCTTCTACTCAACATCTGAGCTCTGGAACTCTCTCCCAGAATCAGTCTTTCCCTCTTCCTATGACTTAAATTGCTTCAAACTCCGTGTGTCCAGGCATATTGGCTCGAACGTCCCTTGATTTTGGCCCTGTCACTCTTTCAACTATGGGGGAGGCACTCGCTATAGGCAGTTATGCCTTTTGCCTCCCTCAATCACATAGAAAAAAACAAAAAAAACAAAAAAAAAACAAAGTGGGGAGGAGGCGAACGAGACGCCATGCAAGGACGGGGAGAATCGCACGCAGTCCCGGGGCCGTGACAATGCCGCTAGTGCAGACACCCGATCCCCAGTGGCCAGAGCGACAAGGAAGAGTGGACGCCCGAGCAACGGAACCGGCGTAGCGGCCCTTGTATACGTGGGGGAAGCCAGAAGGACTAGAGCCCGCCCCAGATCCCACAGCGGAGGGACCTGGCGCGGAGGCGGTCGATCCCGGAAGGCAGCCGTCAGGAAGGAATCCAGCACCTGTGGCGGAACGACCAGCCCAGCGACGGACCCAAAGAACCCCCCGGACGGCAGACAAGTGGGTACGTATAGCGTCGACTGGAAAGCGACGTGTACGGAAGAGGTGAAACAAGGAGCGTAGGACGAGGGAAGGAGAGCCAACTGGCAGGCGAGTGGCCTGTAGCCACCTAGTAAAAGACCTCCAGCGGGACCCGTAAGTCCCCCAAGGAGAAGACGGCCAGGAACGCTGCAGGAAGTCAGTCAGGGCCCGGCCGGGGACCGGGAGCCACCGTGCCTCATGAACAAGCACGATACGAAGGCCAAAGAGGTCCGCAGGACTCCAACCTAGCCCAAGTGGAAGCCGGAGACAGGTAGAGGGACCGGACTCGGGCACCACCGCGGCAACCGGGCGGACCAAGTCCGTGCCGGCCACAGAGGCGCGAGGAGCCAGACGCAGCCGTGGTACAGCCGCAGCTTCGCGAGGACTGGGCACATCAACAGCGCGTCTGGTGGCGGAAAGATGGATATCGACCGCCACCTGTACCAGGCGACCATGAAAGCGTCCGGACCCCCCCCGGAGCGCGAGGCCGGAGGGAGAGGTCCAGAGGCAACTGGCGCGGCACCCCCGATGCGAACAAGGCGACCTCCGGAACACCTCAGGAAGCCGCGAGGGCGGCGAACACAGTCCGTTTCAACGCCCATTCTACAAGAACGCCCTGCCCTCTCGACAGGGCGGCCGCCCAAAGGGTGGCAGGCCCGGGCAGGGAGGAGGCATGCAAGGAGAAGGGGTGTCGGTCCGCGAGGAAGAACAACTCCACCGAGACCCCCAATAGAGTCAACGAGGACCCCCGCATAAGGAAACAGGGGACAGCTTGTCTGAATGTCCAACCCGAAGGCCACCGACTTACCCCGAAGGGCCAGCGCGTGGTCCCGCAGGAAGAACAAAGGAACCAACAATCCGAGGGCATAGACGGGTAAGAGGAGGGAGACCCACCCATCTGCCGGGAAGTGGACGTCCCAGGTTCGATTGGGAACCTCACCCAAACTCGCTCGACGTATCTGTGGTTACCCAGACCGTCGGCGGGGGGGGGCGGTCCAGGGCACAGCCGCAGAGAGCGAGCCCCGAGCAACCCAGCGACCGAAGCGTCGGCGAACGGTACGCGGGAGCGGCAGGAGCCGATCCATAGGGGCAACGGAAACACCGCGGTGCCCATGAGGAGGAGGCGGCGTAGCCAGAGGCTCCCTAAGGGAAGGGGCAGAGCGGCCCAATGCAGCGAACCCACGAACGAGTCCCAGATCCACCCCGGGAGGGAGACCGAGTGCAACACGGCGAGGACCGTCCACCGAAGGTGCACCGCGGCCGGCAGACCCCGGGTCACCGTAGCGCCGGACAAAACCCATGCGAGACCGACCCATGGCACGACACGCGACGGGGTCAAGCGTGACTTGGGAACATCGAAGGGGAACCCTAACCGTGCGATGTTGCGAACGACTGTGAGGGCGTCGCCAATGCACAGGCCTAGGGCGTCGGAAACTACCAACCAAACGGCCAAGGAAAACAGGAGCTGGAGCCCGCTCCTGAGGAGAGGACCCAGAGCCTGCCCCACCAGTGCGGAGAAGATCTGCGGCGCGATGTGGAGACCGAAGGGAAGGCCGTCGAACAGGAACACACGATCGGAAGTCCGAACGGCCAAGAATCGCTGGAAGCGAGGATGGAGAGGAACGAGCCAAGACACATCCTGGAGGGCCAGCGACACTACCCACGACAGAGGGCACAGGGCCAGGCGTACCAGGGGTACCGGCAGCATCCGAAACCGTGTGTGCACGATGTGCCCGTTGAGGGCCGACAGATCCACCACCGGTCGCATCGCGTCGCAGGTCGGCGACGGAACCAGAAAGACACGGGAGAGGAAAACCGGGTGACCGGCGGTCAACTCCCTCGACGCTACCCAGCTCGGGCATGGAAGTGAACACGTGGGCCACCTCTGAAGAGATGGGCCGTTGTCGGTGACAAGAGCGGAGTTGGGGTCTGGACGTCCACCTCCAGGTGAGACCCCTCCGCGCAACCCGCCGCCCCCAACGTCCCTCGCGGCTACCGAGGGGCGCAAGGGCGAAAACAACCCGAGGGAGCACCCGAGAGGAGGGGAGCGACCCGGTACGCCCAGGCGAGAAGGAGAACAAGGAGGCCGACCCAGAGAACTACACATTGTGTTGACGTGGAGGTACCCCCGGTACGGGCCGTGCGGGCATGAGCGCCACGTTGACCTCCTCTACCCCCGCCCCCCCCCCAACCTCGTCGAAAAGGGCGGGCCACCCCAACCCCAGGCCGGCACGGGGCTGACCCCTTCGAAGGGCGGCCGGAAGTGGAAGGCCGGCCAGCCCCGACACAGAGGGGATGAAAGGGGCAAGAACAGAAGTGCGAGGCGGAACCGATGCACTGTCCAGCAACGTCCCAGTCCTGCGCCCGTGCAAGGCGGCAGAACTTGCAGCAGCACCCCGAAGAGGACCGGCAGAAGGACGGGACTGAGAAGACCCCGCGCGCGGCACAGCGCGTCGGTGCGTGACGTAAGCAGGGTCCGTAACGACACAGCGCGGCGTCGTGTGGCGGAAGCAGGGGCCGCCGACAGAGAAGCGTAGCATTCCCAAGCATCCTGCGTAAAAAACCCCGACGTATATAGCGCAGAGTACAACAAACCCTGACGAATAACCAAGGGGGCCGGCCGGCAGAACGAAGACCGTACCGTCGTGCCAAGACTACTAACAAATTGGGAGGTTTGACGTACCTCCCAACCTACCATATAGGAAAACCTACTATTTGGTAGTAGTCTTGGAAAATCCAACGTACATAATACCCTCCCTCACGCCGGACCCCTGCCCATCCGCGTTCTTCTGCTGACGTGAGATGTGATGACAAGAGAGGGTCGCTCATGCGCACGTTCGACAGGGATCTGCACATGACGGAACACGGGATGGGCCTTAAGCGGTAACTAAGGTAAACCCCTTTTTTCTTCTCTTCTATGCTTTTTTCACCTTCGGTGGTAGTTTTGGTTAATGTACAACGTCTCCTAGAGCAAGATAAGGAGTAGACTCTAGACGTTTTCTTTTTAACCGCGGTTGGAATGACGACATAGCAGTCAAAATAGACAAGTCGTCATTGCAATTAGGTTAATAGCCTTGACGTTGGATTTGCCAAGACTACTAACAAATTGGGTCTTGGCGACGCCGACGAGGAGCTCCAGGTGGTGGCCCAGCACGCCCACGGCCAACTCGGGAGGCGCGCACCCTAGGGCGACCAGGGCGGGCCACAGCATGACGACCCCGGGCGGAGCGGATGGGTTGAGGGTCTTCCATGTCCATGTAGTCGTCGTCATCGTCAGAGTGGTCATCTTGCCCTGACGGTGGACCTATATAGTCATGGCCAGAGTCATCGGTGAGGTGCCCTTCATCGTCAGTGTCCCCCACATAATCTGGCGGGGAACGAGTGATGCGTGGGCGGCGTGTGGCGGGGCGAGGTGGGGAAGGAGTGGCAAGTGAGGCTATGTCCCCCATGAGGTTCTGGGCTCCTTTGCCTGCGACGAGTGGCAGGAAGCAATGTTCCACTGTCACTAGGCCCAGGTATTGGTGATGCGAGCTCAAAAACTTCGTCAGGCACACATGTTGAAGGATGGAGAGATGGGGAGGACCGTGGGGAAAGTTGCGGGGGCGTATGGCTGGGGCTGGCAGGGGTGGACGCCGCGGGAGCCTCGAACAAAGCCCGCCTAGTCTGCTGTCCTTTTTTGACATATTTCCTGCCTTTCCCCTATTCAGCAGCAGTATGTCTCCTGTCGGGGGACCTAGGAGGCAAATAGGCCGAAAGTGGGGGGTCCTCAACCCTTGGCAGTGGTGGGGAAGAATGGGGGGCGCCCGGGTTATCTTGAGTGGCTTGGGTAGATAAGGGAGACAATGGCGGGCGAGATTAGTCACCACGCTCACCCTCACTCACAGCCTCATCCTCACCAAGTCTTTTGGCTTCTTCCCTGGCTGCCACGGCCGCCTTTTCAAGTACCTGCTTCTTATAAAAGCGTAGCTTGAAAGGCGATTTAGCTGGCGAAGGGCTTGGAGTCGTGTCACTCAACTGAAACTTGGAGAGTGACCTTGAACTCTCTCACTCACTCACTCACTTTCCCCACTTCACTTTCATCAGCTAAAACAGCTTCCACATAAGCTGTTACATCACCTTCATCACTCTCATCACTCATGTTCACTCGCAAATCCCCTAAATTGCGTATCATTGTCACTGTCATCGCCATAATCACTAGACTTATAATTAGCTGATTTATCACGGTCTTCATCATCAACATTATGCTGTGCATCAGCACGCTCATAAAGTCTCAATGTCTCCTCAATACCTCCGGGAGATAACACATTTAGGCGGTGTCGTCTGCGTAAAACGCGACGAACTTGGGCGGGCGTCGTAGGGAGCACGGTATCGGACACATCGGAATCACTATTTTGCGTACTATCCATGATGTCGTCAGGGTAGAAACTGTTGTCGTGGCGTAGTTCACGTGTGGTGGCGCTGTCTACCACCCACGACAACAAAAATTTACGCGCGCCATTCGAAAGCACGTACGCAAGCACGCGGAGCCTCAGAGCCCGTCCGGGTTGCGCGGGGGGTGTTTCTTATGGGTTTCTCAGAGACCAACCGGGTCTGAGGGGTAACTGTTAGCAAGGCTATAAAAATCGACAGACTATAGTCTATTCGCTGTAAGTAGGCGAGAAATCATGACCTCTATCCTCTCTAACTCAAAAGGGCTAGAGCAAATTGGCTGTAAATCTCCACATCTATTCCTTGGCGGACTCTTCCCAAACGGTAGAAATATTAGCTCGAGTACTCTAGTAATTTTTGAGTTACAGAGGTTAGCGCTCATGATTTGTCGCCTACTTACAGCGAATAGACTACAGTATAGTATTAATGCATAAAATATTAACCAGATTTCACCCAAAACTGAGAAGGTGATCACCTCTGTTGTTCAAAATGATGTCATATGTTACACAGTGTTGACCAATGTTTACCCAGTCCCCACAAACCACAACACATCCTGATAACCTATCCATTGTCTAGATAACACTTACAGTACCAGCTACTTTCATCTCATTGTCGGTACTGATTCTCGGGCTGGTGATGCTAACATTTTTAAGGAAGGGCAAGAGGGAAAATCTTACCAGATATTTGTAACTCAAGGAAATCAGAGAATAAATGCAGGAAGTAATAAATTATCTAGCAAAATACAGAAAGTTATAAAAGTTAGAAATAATTGAGTCACATAATCAGTTTAAATAATAGTGTAAAATATATAAAAGGTATCCAAATATAGAAAAAAAAGTGATTAGAGCAAGACAGGACAGTGAATTCTAGGAAACCCAATAATAATTTTAGGTGCCTTGCTCAGACACGACACGGTTAAAGTACATATATAAAACAAAATCTAGAATATACTGTGTATGATTGACTATGAAGTGAAGGTAGGAAGAAGAGTGAATCAGGCCTTATACATGCATGTGTACCGGTACTGTATAGTCTATCCTCGCAATACGTGAGTTTATGGGCAAAACACAACCTTGCTTACTTGGAAATCGCGTAGCCTACAAAGACTAACATACAGTACCATATCTTACGGCAGAAAGTACATACGGTCAACATCCGGTCCAACAGTCAACATCCGGTCCAAAAATCGAAACTGCATAAATGTAAATTTGTAAGATTAACAATAATAGCCAAATAGACTTTACCTTATATTTAATAGTTGAAAAGGCTGTATTTTGCTGGGGGGGTATTATCGGGAATGACATAGCTTCCACTCGATTATCGGTGTATGAGTGTGTGTGCGGGGAGGGAGATGAAGGGGATACCCCAATGGCAATACGCCTAACGGCCTTATTGGGCTATCCTTAGTTGGAATTATGCAAAGCTGGTACATGTCATATTTGTAACATATTATGTGGTACCAACATTGTAAAATGCTAACTGAATGAACATTATTATTATTATTATTATTATTATTATTATTATTATTATTATTATTATTATTATACCAGGAGTGACGTAACATCCAAACGATAGATAGTGAGTCTGTCCATGCGGGAAGTGGGGTGGGAATTGGGTTAATCAGGTGTGACATTACCTCCTCGCGATCGATAATCGGTATGTGTGTGTGTGTGTTCGGGGAGGGAACTGTCTTGGTGTCTAACGTCAGTTGCTTGCCACGTCACACCACTCCTGCATCTCTCGGGTACTATGGGGGGGTTGCAATTTGCTTCACTATTTTTTTCTGGTTCTTGTGCTGCAAACTTCCACTCTTGGTAAAGTCTTTGAAATTATATTAAATAATCACATAATTAAGCATCTTGAGAATAATAAATTAATCAGTGATAGGCAATATGGTTTTAGACGATGTCGATCAACTGCAGACATGCTATGCCTTCTTACGCATCAAATCAACCAAGCTACAGACCAACATGGTGAAACACATACAATAGCACTGGATATATCAAAGGCATTTGATAGAGTCTGGCATCAATCCTTATTGTCGAAGATGTCACACTACGGCCTTGCATCATTAGTTCCACTAATTTCTTCTTATCTTCATAACAGAAAAATACGTGTAATGGTAGATGGCCTTTATTCTCAATTTCACTCAATAAATGCTGGTGTTCCCCAGGGATCAGTTTTGGCCCCAATTCTGTTCCTCATTCATATCAATGATCTCATATCTACCACTCATAATCCAATACATTCCTACGCAGATGACTCAACACTCCACAGTTCCTTCACATTTACCAATTCTTTCACCCAACCCGATCTTATAAATTCAAAAATAAACACTGCAATTTCTCTGAACCAGGACCTTTCTAGAATTGATGGATGGGGACAAAAGAATCTAGTTTCCTTTAATGCACAGAAAACCAAGTACATTCAATTTTCTAACCGACAGAATCTCACTGACTCCCATATATTTTTTAATGATGTAAATATTCCCACTTCCCCTAGTATTGACATTCTCGGTGTAACATTAACTACTAACTTGAGCTGGACACATTATGTTAGAAGCATTGCTAAGAATGCCTCTAAAAAACTGGGACTCCTGTACAGAGTTCGAGAATTCTTCACTGACGAGCAGTTGGCCGTGATATATAAAAGTCATGTGCGTTCTCAGATGGATTACTGTTCACCTCTGTGGGGTGGAAGTGGAGTGGTTGCATTGAGGCAGTTGGACAAAATTCAAAATAAAGCTATTAGATTAATCAATAACCCTGCAATCACACAGGACCTTCCTACATTATCCATACGAAGAAACGTTGCATCCCTTGCATTATTCTACAGATATTTTCACAGCAATTGTTCCGAGGAACTTGCTTCAATTGTGCCGCCTCTCCACATCTTTCCCCGTAGAACTAGGGCAGCTGAGAGCGCCCATGAATTTACACTTTCTCCTCCACAATGCAGAACTTCTGCTTATCAGAATTCATTTATCCCCAGAGCTACTACTTTGGAATTCACTTCCCTCGAATTGCTTTCCACAAACTTACAATCTACAAATGTTTAAATCCAGTTGTTACAAACATTTTATGAATGGAGGATGCCTTTAGGCACATGGACCTTTTTGTTTTATCTGTGTTTTTCCTTCCTCCGTTCATTGTCTCTTAAAAAAAAAAAAAAAAAAAAAAAAAACACACCTCGCATAGTAAGTTATATAATTCTTCTGGTCATACTTGGACCCCCTTCTCATGTACTACAGTACTGTATATGATTCGTGTACTAAGATCTCATGTGTTCCAATCTCTAAAGTTCAAGGAAAGTCCAGAATACATTTATAAAATTATATACACATACATAGGTATAAGTGGTAAGAGTTAGAAGGAGTCACATATCCAGAGTTCAAGAAATCCCCCAAGTTTTAAGTCTATAAATTTATAGATACATAAACATAAAAGTGGTAAAAGCAAGGAAGAAAATTAAACCACATATCTAGAGTTCAAGAAAACACCAAAATGCGTCGGTGCATCAGCGACAGCCTTCTCCTCTGGCCAACTCCCGGTATGGTGGAGGAAACGGATACAACCGACGGACTAACTATCGCAGTGGGTCATGAAGCAACCCGCTCATCCGCCCGTGCATCCATCACCGAATCTGCCGATGTCAAACTACGCTGGGACGGGGATTTGAATGATGTCCCGCTGATCCTAAAGCTTGTTACTAAGACCCTAGGGAAGCTGGGCAGGAGGGAGGTGCCACTTCGGGCAGCAAGAGAGCGGCGTCTAGGCTTCGTTGGACTGCCGCAGTTACAGATTGGGATGAGGCTCGGGCTGGTTCAGGCACATTCACGCTCCATGCCCAATATCAATATGGTCAGTTGGAAGGATTGAAGGGTAGTAAAATCATAGGCTGGTGACAATTTATTTATCCTAATAATTATTTTAATTTAATCCTGAATACTTCCTTTTATGTTACAGTATTGCCTGATTATTTTATTCCATCCTGTATACTATCTAACTAGTGGAGAATTATTAATATTTTGTTTATACTTTTAAGTGATAAAGCTTTGATCTACAGTCTGGGGACACCCAGATTAATGGGGGTTCAAACGGCTTCCATACTGTTAAAGTTTATGAAGTAATTGTCTTCCACAGCCACATCTACTATTGGGAATGGAACATATAGTATGTAGTTACAGTATAACAAGTAAGCAAACAGTACCAGACTGTTAATTGTAGCGTAGTTACCATTAGAAGATTTGTTTCTAGTGATATTGGTGGGAGAGTCTGTTATTCATTCTCAATAAAACTGTTACCTGAACTTGTATGCAAGTGCAACTCTGTAAAACAAACTGTTTCTAATATTCTCTTTCACTCTCATTTTCACTACAGTATGCTGCTGAAAAGCATATCTCAACAAGTTGTACCGAGTGTCAAAATATCTTCCACAGGACGGCATGATTGGCCTGAACTTTGCTGAGGAGGGAGAGGCGTCATTTTTCAACCAGGTCATAAGTGAACGTCTGGCAGCCAAACAACGCAAGAAGGAAGGTAGGAGAATAGGCATGCTCACATAAGCCACTAGTCCCACAGTTTTTATGTCTGATTAATTTGATTGATGGCTAGATATGGACCATAGCGTCTATTCAAAAGCTTGCCAGAGCTCACAAATATAATTTGAAAAATTTACTGGATCTACAGTAGCACCTCATACACATTTGACAGTTTATGAGGAAGGTTGACAGTGAAGTATTGATTTTGGCTGAATATCCCCACCGAATCTGTGGCCTGGTTTCAGAACGTCGTCGTCAGACCGAGCATCAGATCCAACCCAGACAGGCACCACCCCAACCCACCTCCCAACAGGCCCACCAGCGCACCAACCAACAACAACAACAACAACAACAACAACAACAACAACAACAACAACAACAACAACAACCACCACCACCACAACCACAACCACAACCACCACCACCACAACAACAACAGCAACAGCAACAACAACCACCCTCGTACATCCCATCCTATCCACTACAACAGAGGGACAACCGCAAGAAGTCTAACAAGAAGGGCAGTAAGAATAAGAACAAGTTGAGGTAAGTTTATATTTACTTTTTAACCTTTACAATCAGACAACGCCAGTTTAGATTATATTTTAGCTACCTTAGGTTTTTAGGTGAGGGCTGGTTCTGTCCAGAGTGAGGTTTGGCATCCTCTATTCAACTTTAGCCGTTTCTGTCGGTCTCTTTTCCTACTTCGAGGGCGGGTGGTTAGGAATCCTCTTCCCCTGGTAAAATTCACCTACTTGATGAGACAGAGAAAGGGGCGAGGGAACGCAAAAGTGGTCCCGGACCTTAAGAATTGGAACTTTAAATGTTGTTCAAATAGGTAGGTTCTAGCGATGTATCTATTGCCAGACGCCATAGTAATAGCACTGTAGCATAAACAAAACTCATCGTATGACTAAAGGTTAATTATGAATTTTGTTAGTAACATTTTAATTTCAAGGGGTGGACCGAGGAAGACCTGGGATCGGACTATACGTGCCGATCTCAAATCCAAGAACTTGACAAGTGAAGCAGCCCTTAACAGGGTTGCGTGGAACGCCGCCATTAGGACAAGAGACTGAAACTGCACGTATGTGTGGAACACTTGGTCTTAAAATTTTATGAATGTACAGTATTGTAAGCGTTTCTTATTATTTCCACATAGCGATTTTGGTTAGTTATTTTGTCTTTTTACTGTGTTCGTATACATTTTGGTTTGTTTATTTTGCAAGTTTTACATTATAATTCCCTCATTACAGCAAGGAGGAGATAGGGATGCCAATGGACTTCAAACACATCACCCACGTGGGCTTCAATCCCGACACTGGCTTCTCCCAGTTCAATGTGGACGAAAAGTTGCAGGACTTCTTCAATATGGTTAGTATTATTATGTTTTTTACACCAACCAACTTCACATCTAAACTCAATTAACCCTCTCACCACGGAAGGGCTCTTGAACGCCCATAAAAAAGCATATAACAGGTATCCGGAAGGGCTCTTGAACGCCCAGTAGTTGAAAGCCTGTGAGCTTCTTGTGCGAGGCGTCGGTCCGACGCATGTAAACAACAGCCGGCTGGACCGACGCCCCGCATCTCCGGCCACAAGAAGGAGAGCGTCGCTTGTTCGTGTGTGCCTGTATGTTGTTGTTAAGTATCGAAAAGTAGTGTAAAGTGGCTGTTTTTGCCATAAAGTTATCTCCAATGAAATCATCATCACAAATCAACCAGTTGACTTAGAGAGCTCTACTTAACGCCATTCTACAGGTAAATAACACAGCTACGCTTGGGGATGCGTGGGAATGCGGGAAGCAGTCAGATTAACAAATATACGGCAGCCTAGCCTAGACGTTTTTCGGCCAAAACACCCGGGTTTCGGGGAATATATATATAATTCATAGCCGGGGCTGGAGGGTTAATGAAATCATCAAATACATGTGTACCTTTTTATTTATCTTCGTACAGGTCTCCCTCACTATCCGCTGCCCTGATTTATGATATTATTATAGGTTTTTAGGTGTTTGTATTTGGGTTTTGGCTGGTCCGAGAACGCATCCCCATTTACCCCACTAATTTTAAGGTTTGCCATACAATTTTTCTATTTAAGATCAGGTTTTCAGGAACGTAACCCAATCGTATATAGAGGGAGACCTGCAATGTTCTTCGGGAGGTTTGGAGGAATCTTTATTTGTAATACTGTATATAATTTGGGTTGCAGGAAATTCTGGTAAAATGTGAATTAATCTTCATATTTACAGCATTTTGACCGGCCATCAGGTGACCAGCTGAAAAGGGGGGGGGGGGGGAATAGAATTATAGAAAATTATAGAAAAGTAGAAATAATTAATGAAGTCATTCTTACACCATGCAATTTGTATCAGGCCCATTTTAAGATAATGCACATTCAGTTAAGGGGGGTAACCTGCTTTTTTTCTTTCTCTGGGTTGTATCCATTCGGCCCCAGTCAGCCTACTGTTTTAAGACGTTTATCCCCATCCAGGTGTCGATTTATACCTGGCGAACGATAGCGAGCCACCATATTTTGGATGACTTCATTAATTACTTCTACTTTTCTATCATTCTCTGATTGCTGTTTTCTGTTTCTGTGCCCCACCTCGTCCAGCTGGGAGGAGGTTGATATATACAAAATAAATATACGTATATATAAAATAATACTGTACCTAATTTTGGTCAGATAACCGAGAGATATTTATAAGTTATGGGGAGATTGGCCGTTTTTCTGGTCCCCTTTCTTCCTCATGCTTATCCCCATTAGTTTTGGGATTTTAAGACGTTTGCCCCATTAGTTTGTCGATTTTAATACTATACCTTTCGCTCAATTTCTTTGTCAATATTTAGACCTATCGTGCCCTTTAGGCGTCAATATTATTTCTGGTGAGCGATAGCGAGCCTGTAATTGTGGAGGAAGCGGCCTTCGGCCGTCAAATTTTTCTACCGAAAAATGTACAAATTAATCTTGTAGGGGGATCTACAGTAGATCAATGGATGTTTTTTAAGTTTGATGGAGGTCGAGGGAGGAGACTAAAAAAATAGATGAATATATAAATAAATAGATCCCCAAAATAACCACTGTCCCCTTAGAGGAATAAAACATGATATCAAATCATAACAGTAAAAGTTGTACTGTATAATGCTTCTTTTCCGATTAAAAGCTTCAGACAATTTGTGATGGAGAAGGGGAACTCCTCCTCCATGTAACTGTACAGCCAAAATCATTAGTTTGGTGAAAACATTGATGGCTATTCACTATAAATCAAGAGAGAAGGATATTAACTAGAAGTACCTTTGATGTGCTGTATACTGTATATTATAATGTAAAATTTGCAAAATACACAAACCAAAACAGGGACGACACAATATAAAGGCAATAAAGGCAAAAGAATTTATCAAATTCGCTATATGGAAATAACGTTTGCCCCGGGCCGTGGCATGGTCTGTAGCGCGTCTGGCTTCTGATCGAAGGGTCTACAGTTCGATCCCAGGCCGTACCATTGGTAGATGTCAAAAGTTACAGCTCGGTCTTGCAATTTATGGCAAATGTCCAGTTATGTCCCTGTAACAAGGGCACGCCCTAGCTATGTTAATCAAGGCATGCATGGCATTAAAAACTGCATCCTATAGTACAGTCAGGTCTCGAAATATGCGATTAATTCGTACCGTGTACGTGCCATTTATATCAAAACCTTGTTTTAGAAATAACAGGCCTAATGGGAATCAATTAATTCGTTCCTGCCACTTTCTTTAAGTCCCCCAGAGAGGGAAAGGCAGACCGAGAATGAGACGTAAGGCTGAAGTTAAGAGGTGCAGGAGCGAAATTGGTGTTGAGTAAGATAAGGAGGTCGGCTGACAGATGACGGAGGAGCATAGAAAGTTAGAAACACTTCATTTGTGGCCACTCCCTTGGGGATTAAGACGTCTGGATATAGATAGGTACAGCAGATAGATTTTAGTGTCTTACATTTTTACAGTACTGTATTAACATTCTTGGAATGGATAATTTTTCTGATTGGGATTACAATTTGGAATGGACCATCTTTAACCCATTTCGTACCGGTGACATTTGTTTTATATATTCGGGCAATTTTTAGCCGAATTTATTCAGCTTAGGAGGAACATCTACCAATGAAAAGGCTACAGACTATCTCAATCTATTTGGCTACCATATATTCTTCCTATCTATCTATCTATCTACTCAGGCACGTTCCCCATTTTTTTGTATTTATTTATTTATTTATTTTTTACTTGGGGGTGGCCGACTCGAGACAGAACTTCATAAGCTTCATAATATCATCAAATTATAGCTAGAATCAAATATAAAAGACATCGCTGGTACAGAATGGGTTAAGGGGCGTTCACTTGCTTTTTTTAATCTTTTTCTCCTTTCCTCTCTTTCTCTGATTTGTATCCATTTGGCCCCATTCAGCCAACTGTTTTAAGATGTTTATCCCCATCCAGGTGTCGATTTTTTCCTGGTGAGCGATAGCGAGCCAGCATTGTATGGAGAAATCTGGCTTCACCAGAGAAATTTTTCTTTCGAAAAATGTACAAATTTAGCTTGCTGTAAAACAAAAATATATATATATATATGCTGGCTCGCTACCGCTCGCCAGGAAAATATTGACACCTGGATGGGGGTAAACGTCTTAAAACAGTAGGCTGAATGGGGCCGAATGGATACAAGCCAAAGAGAGAAGGAGAGAAAGAGAAAAAAAGCGAGGTGGGTCCCCTTAAGTATTTTAGATCGTGTTCTGGTACTGTATATTCTCTGTGGCAACCATTATAACCTAAGTGATAATTATTGCAGGAGTTGCTTCAGGACTTCTTAGACATGGTCAGTGAGCCTTTTTCCACATATAGATTTTGTTTAGCGTGTTGTCGTTTCGATAGTTTTTAATTTTAATGAGTTTGTTATATTAATTTGAACAGTAACTTTGGAGTTTTTCAAGTTTTATATTTTGATTAATCTCCGTATCTGTGTGTGTGTGTGTGTGTGTGTGTGAAGCTACCTTACAGTCTGTGTCACACAAGCACTTTTGACTCAGGATTTTACTACTAATAATAATGATGATACAATATGCTGTATTTTATATGTTCAAGCGCCAATTCTCCTCCAAGTTGCTTCACAAGCGCTCACATTAACTATTTATTATGGCCTTGGCCTTGCTCAGGGCCTTGGGGCTGTTCGGCCAGGCAGCTTGGGGAACAACAACAACAACAACTACTTATTTTCCATTAAAAAACAAAAACAACAAAAAAGTATATAGTCATCAGAAACGAAGCAGATAAATGTCCTCTCGGGAATGGGGACTATTACGTACTCTTTAGAACTGGATTTATTAATTAGTTCTTCCATATCTCAAAATGGGGCTGTAGGTTTTTAAATAGCTTAAGTTGATTTGGAGCTCTACATCTTAGCCAATATTATTAGCCTACTTGATAGAGTGGAATAGGTTATATATTTAAGTGTCATATTCTTAAACATATTGATATACATATTCAGATATTATTAAGAGGTATTTTGTCCTCTTATTCTTGGCTTTATTTTGACGAAGCAAATTTATGGTGATCAGTGTCAAAACGGGAAACTTATTGGACAAATGGCCACCCTCTCGCCTCTTGGGGACCAAGGCATCTGGCAATAGAAATATAGATAGATTTATACCCGAATACTATAGTCCGTTCATTCTAGGCTGGGCAGAAATCGTAACCCCCTAACCTCTAAAACTAAAAAAGGGCTAGATCAAATGAGCTGTCAATTTATACACATATTCCCTAGCCAAGTCTTCCTATTTGGTAGAAATATTTACTCGATTACTCTAGCCCTTCTTGAGTTATGAGAGGTTAGGGGTTAGGATTTCTGGCCAACCTAGAACTATAGACTCTGATAAACTCCAATAAAATCCATAACTAAAGATGCTCGTATGACACCACCTTAACTCTTTGCCTCCAAGATCTCCTTCCAAAGCTGAATAAACTCATCTGATGTTAACTAAACAAAATTCATAAGCTTTGTTTTGTAAGGTTTAATGGAGAACATTTTAAAATCTTTAACCCCTTGACTATTAGCTGTCTCACCTAACCTACGTAACAATCCTAGCTATCTCTCGAGTTAATTAATTATTAAAGCCATCATTGGATTGAAAGAGTTATACTGTCTTTCTGTATATATTATTATTCTATTTTTATGAACCCATTTGAAACTAATATTACATTTGGAAATTATGATAATTTGTATCAGATGTCTATACAATGATTTACAGTGTTTGTCTTTGTGGTATACACGACTACAGTTGTCAAGAAAAGGTGTCAAGCTACTGTGAAGTGCCTTCTGTTTAGTCTTTATTATTGTATTTGCTGGTCCTAATCAGAGTGAAGTTTGGCATCCTCTACTCAACCTTAGCTGTTTCTGTCTCTCTCTTTCACTGTCCTACTTTTCCTTCTGGGGGCGGGAGGCTAGGAATCCTCCTCCCTTTGTACACTTCACCTACTAGACTAGACATAGGAAGGGGCGAGGAAACGCGAAAGTGATCCAGGACCCTAAGAATTGGAACTTTAAACGTTCTTTCTGTTCGGTCTATCTCGAGTCGGCCACCCCCAGCTATGGGGTATGTGCCTGAGTATATACATACAGACATTGTATTTGCAAATTTAGATTTAGGGATTCAAAGTGATATTATGGCCAAAACTTCTATTTTATGTTAATTTTCCTGTATTCCTTCTCATGTGTATTCCAATCATAAGCCCAAACTGCTCTGGTTTGACACCCTTCGTCAAGATACAGAACTGATTAGTTAGTTATGTAAAGCAGATTAACCAGACCACTGAGCTCCATACGGAACTCTCATAGGTCTGGCTACAGAACTGAGTTTACCAAGGATACAGTATATGGATCTGGTTCAGGGAAAGGTTGTAGACCCTATTTTTATTTATTTATTTATGTTGTATTCACTTTATTGAATTTTATTTCATTACTTCTGCAAGCATTGTGTTAACTTTTGGTCCTTGTGCCTTGTGAATACAGGTCTCCCTCACTATCCGATGCCCCAATTTACGATATATTATAGGTTTTTAGGTGTTTGGGTTTGGGTTTTGGCTGGTCCGAGAACGCATCCCCATTTACCCCACTAATTTTATGGTTTGCTATGCAATTTTTCTATTTAAGATCGGATTTTCAGGAGCGTAACCCAATCGTAAATCGAGGGAGACCTGTACTGTTTATTGGCAGAATTACATGAGCGCTTTTTCTGTTATCTCTATTATGATTTTTTGTTGTTCTGGCAATTTTCTATTTTGCACTTGTTTGAGAAAGTAAGCTGAAGATACAGAATAATAATATATATTTAATTAGCAGATCGAAGTTGCTTAATTCCTTCATCACGATAACCTAATTTTCATGTTAATCTGGTTACGGTACTCTTAGACAATTTCTTTAGCTTATAATCTACCTCTAGGACTGAAATGGGTAAATACATACATACATAATTATAAGCATAAGACCGCTTCATCCACAGAGAGCGTGGATATCATAGGTCCTTCTTAAAGTGCATAAAATCATCTAATTTTAGCCAGATTAAAAGGCAAAAAAGGTCCATCATATTGTAGGCGTTAAAGTGTCCTGTGCTGATGTGATTCTGCCAAAAAGGAATGATATATTTTTCCTTATTAACTCTTGTCTAGCGGGGTGTTTTGGGCATATTCAGGCCCTCCTGCATGTTAAATCAAGCATCTGCATGAAAATTTTTTTTTTTAGCAAAACACTAGGGCCTAGGCACTAAAAGCTTCAAAATGAGACCAGAACGAGCTACGTAGTACTCGTGGTTCTCTTGCAGTGATGCCACGAATATGGGAGTTTAGCATATATCGGTATATTTTTCCCAGCTATGCTCACTACTGGCTACACTGCGGAAATTCCCGGCGCGACCGAAGCCGCTCCAAGGACCCGTGCCCCCAGGGAGGGGGCAGGGGATGGTTGTGACGGTTTGGCTCCCGAAACTGCTCCCCGCGGCCGGCATCCGGTTTTCCTCTACTGGTCGTTGATTTTGTCTTCGGCCGTGGAGGGTCGGCAGCCATCCGCGGTTGGCAGCCTGCGGGGCTGTTCGGCCAGGCAGCTTAGGGAACAACAACAACAACTGGCTACACTGCCGGCCTCTCGAGAACACAGGGAACATGAGTTAATGGGCGGCGGTAAGCCCTGGGAGTCGGCTGTCTGGCCCGCTGTGCTCCCGGCCATTTGCACTCGATTTTAACCCTTTAAAAGCCTTAATAATGCTCCTAACTTGCTGCAAATTGGTGCACGACTTAAGTCGAGCGCTGCCAATAAGGGGTTAATACTATACTGTACTGTGAAGTTTGTGCTAAGCATCGTTATAGCATTATCTTTTTGGTCCTTATTAATAATTTAATTTATTGCGACATATTTACTAAGCACAATTAACCCATTCTGTACGGGTGACGTTTTTGTTTTTTTCTAGCTGTAGTTAAAAGATTTTATCCAGCTTAGAAAGGATATGTAATACTGTAGTTTGAAAGGTCAATTATTGAAATAGTAATAGGCTATTTTCTTGATAGAGATCCTTCTGGAGCAGTGGACCACTGGTTCCTATCTTCAGAAAATTCCTGTGCTTGGTATGCTTCCAGCCAGGGCCCCACTGGGGTAAATAAAATAGAAAAACAGTGGTGGAACTGCCATCCGGGTGAGGGACTGCTCTGGGTCTGCTCCTTCAGTGTTCATGGTCATAATCCACCTAGTGGAAATGGCACTGTGGAGTGGGTCAGTCAGTGCATGTCTGGGAGCCTGGAGGTAGTTTCTGCCATGGCCATCCTTTTGGGGCACTTCCTCTGGAAGCGGGGCGTCAGATTTGATGATTTGATGATGAGATCCTTCCTGAAGTGAATAAAATTATCTAATATCAGCTAAAATGGAATGAAAAGGATGTCACCCATTATATAATATAGTACATGTAGTTATGCATTTTTCACACCATGGTAAGAAAATCGTATACCGAACCCTGTTTTTTTTTACCAACAGTAAATACAATACAGTACATACTGTATATTATAATTTAAATTTAATTTTAATTTTTATGCTAAGCATCATTAAAGTAAAAAATATTTTAGAACTGTAATGTAATTAAATATAAACTTAATTCTAAGCCTCTTAACTCTATTGGTCCGAGGGTGGTCATTTTGGACCTCCGCAGTTTTGCTGTTATTTTGGAGATTTAAAAAAAATTTGCCCCATTACTCTGGCGATAATAAGGAGTACTCTAATTGTAATTACAATAACTAGTGTATCATATTGTCTTGCAAGGACTACAGAAAAACATTAGCAATTACCACCGACACTGATAGAGTTTATCTAGGAATACGAGCCAGAGAGCCAGTATGAAAGTCCAAACACTGAGATTAATGTCCGTATTCAGTATATCCAATTCAGACAAGCACATCAGTCTTTCTGAAAACCCTGAAAATGCAAGGTAAATTTATATAATTTATATAATTTATATATTATATAATGATAATCGTAAGTTATTACAAAGTCGACATTAACCCTCGGAATCCGGGATGCCTCATATGAGGCAAAAAAGAAATATTGGCAGGAATCCGGGAGGCCTCATATGAGGCAAAATGCGCGGGTAAAATTCGCCGCTAAAATCGTCATAACACGGCAACCACGCGTCGTATCGATGTCATCTCAACGGCATTCTACAGGCAACAAAAAGTTCTACAATTTGCAGTAAAATTGACTGCTCTAGGTGGTCTCAATCAGTAGTTACTGAATTATGAAATTTGCTTGTACCAAAAGGGCCCCGGACATAGCGATTGGGATCATATGAGGCCCCCCGGATTTCGTGGGTTAATCTGACCCTAACTTCAGGTTGGAATGAGTCCTCTAGATTTTATCTCTGTATAGTTAGTCTAAAAGAGAGGAGTTCTTACCATCATTGTTATTCCGTTTATGATAATCGTAAGTAATTACAAAGTCGACATTAATCTTGACCCTAACTTCAGGTTGGAATGAGTCGTCTAGATATTATCTCTGTATAGTTAGTCTAAAAGAGAGGAGTTCTTACCATCATTGTTATTCCGTTTATGATAATCGTAAGGAATTACTGTACAAAGTCCACACTAATCTTGACCCTAACTTCAGGTAAATGGAGGAGTTTTTAGTCATTGTTATTCTGTTTATGATAATTGTATGTCAAAGTTGACACTAATCTTGACCCTAACATCAGGTTGGAGTGAGTCGCCAGCAGCTCCTGGACACCCAGACCCGTGAATTCATCTACAACTTCATTGAGAGCAACGGTGGTGTGGAGAAAGCTATGCAGGAGACTCAGCGATACTCCTCCCTCCCTCTACAACCTGGAGCACCCAATAGGTACTGTAGCTTTGATACAGTTTTTAATGCCGTGCACTCCCTTGATCAACAGGAACATTCACGACAAAAACCTCTTTCACAAACAAATTTGAACATGCCTACAAAATTGTAGGCTAGGCCGCCTAGTCGATAATTACGTTTAATGAACGAACAGAAGCGGTAGCCTATTTTAGGCTTTTTATTAGTTGCTTGCAGATAAATTCAGGGAGGATAGGCTCGACAGACTTGCGTTTGTTGGCCATGATGAGAAATAATGTTGAAAATTGAGTACAAAATCAGAGAACAAATAAACACAGGCAAATGGTCTGGCGAGAGGACTACAAACTGCCAATTTATTTATTATTTTAGTTTACTTTTAACTGTTTTTAATAATCAGTGTGATATTCCCGCAAATTATCAAATAAGCGAATCTCAAGGGCCCACTGTACCGTTACTACTTTGTCCTGACAAGCTTCTTTTGTCTGCTTCATGATGCTCCTTCTATATACTCGATTCATGTACTACATACTGTATTCAGTATATTGTGCCATATTCTTCTCCCAACCCATTATGGTAGTTCTCTTTCACTACCATTTACATATCTCACTTAAATTTCTTTTTCATTTTTTCTTGGGATTGTATCTTCATCCATTCTCTCCACATGGCTATACCACAGTAAAGTAGGGTAGGGTAGACTAGCCAAATTGTACTAATAGTCCAATTAGTACTCTGAAGCAATCTGTCCACTCAAATCCTGGTTACCGATGGCATTAAAAAATATATTTCACCAATCTAGCTTCTATTTTTTTCACTAGCGACCTAACAATTTGACCAGTAATTCCTTGAACACGATGAGAGTGTGTTGTTATATGTACGATTAATTTGCTTGGGAAACAGATTCATTTGCTCATGTAGTGATGTACCGTACATCCTATGTGGTTAGTTAGTTAGTTAAGTAGAGCAGATTAACCAGAGCACTGAACTTCATACGGAACTCTTATAGGTCTGGCATGTGTGATTTTGTGTTCGTTTATTTCAAAAAATTATTTTGCTAAAGCGTTATTTCCACATAGCGATTTTGATAAGTTTTTTTGCTTTTATATTGTGTCGTCCCTGTTTTGGTTTGTTTGTTTTGTAAGTTTTACATTATATAATGGCTTCCTCTGTTGGCTTTCTCTGTTGCTGGAGGGATGGGTGAGAGTGGTGAGGGTAATAATAGGCCGCTTGGGGAACTAAGAAATACACAAAAATTATGTGCAAGATTCTTAATATGACTGACCAAGGCCAGAGAATATGTAAAATAATAAAGGTGGTGAAATGTCCAGAGTCAATATCACATCAAACATCTCACCCATTTGTTACTAGTAAACATTATAATTCTGGTTTTGTGCAACAAGATATATACATTTAGTAATGACTACAGTACTAACCTATATTTTATATAAATAAGTATGTTAACTTCATAATGGAGTTAAAAATGTCATAATTTAGGGGTTCAGACCCGTATTACTTATTTTGCCCATAGGCTCAATAATCCAGCTCTACCAATCTACCTATGGTGATTAGTTTTGGTACCAGTTAATAGGAAAATGCAAGACTCCATGGTATAGCAATTTGTTTTTGTTCTTATTAATATTAATTTTATACAAATTTGTTTATATAAAATTGTATGTGACCGAGACTTTCTCCTTCCACAGCATCCACATATCGCCAGCTCTTTGTTTTGTTTTTGTTCTTATATACTGTATATTTGTATGTGACCAAGACTTTCTCCTTCCACAGCATCCCCATGTTGACTGATTTTTGTTTTTGTTACTATATCAAATTGTGTGACTGAGATTATCTTCTTCCACAGCACTCCTATGTCGACAGCTCTCTCTACCTCCCTGGCTGCCAACAACACCCCTCTCACCAATGTCACCACCTCTCATCACCCTGCACCACCACCGCCACCAGCCAAGTCTACCACCACTACCTCCGCTCCACCGCCACTACTCCCCAGCTCCCGGGCCGCTCCCCCACCCCCGCCGCCACCCAGGGTCACCAATCATCACCCCCCGCCCCCACCACCGCCTTTGTCAGCTCCGCCACCCCCACCCCCGTCACACCATCACAGGGGACCCATGCCGCCGCCACCCGGACAAGTTATGGCGGGTGGGTAAAGCTGGTCATTCTAACGTCAACAAAAACACAGTCCCCTTTTAACCCTTTCTGTACCAGCGACGCCCTTTTCATTATATTCTGACAACTATTAGACAATTTTATTCAGCTAAAGAAGGACGTCTACCCATGAAAAGGCTACAGACTATCTCAATTAATCGTTTTAGCTGCCATATATCCTTCCTTGCTAAGTGTCATATAATAGTCTAAATGTAGCTGAAATCAAATAAATAATACGTCTCCGGTACAGAAGGGGTTAACCCGGGAACGGCGAGAAAGCTCTTAAGAGGTTTTATTGGGCAATGGCGGCAAAGCTCTTAAGAGGGCAGGCCTAAAAAAACATTTTTAAAAGGTCCCAATAGCACTTAAATTTTTTTTTGTTTTTTTTTTTTTTTACTTCATATCACTCCTCCACATCCCCTCCTTCCCCCCTTTCCCCTCCCCCTTCAATTATCACCTATTTTCCCTGTTATTCCCTAATTCGTTGGTATATTTTTGTGCTAACATTAGCAAACTGGTTGGAGGCTGTGGATATGTGCCTAGCGAGTGTGTTGGCAGAGGTAGGGTGTGGGTGAATGAGTCAGTCAAGCTTGAGGCCTCGCGAAGGGAGGGGCTGCCTCACTTTGCTCCACAATTCATGAATGGGCCGCTCCATATTTATTCGCGATTTTGACCATAAAAACATTATTCCCACTTGTTTTAATGTTGTTACAGGTTACTATCTTCATAGTGAAGGTAACATAGGCGCATATGAGTAAGTAATAACGATATTTATCGTAAAATGACGATTATAGGCATGAATGGAGCCTAATATCGTCGCCCAGAACAGTGGTTTCAATACACACAGCTCGCCTTTTAAAGGTTAATGGATCACTCGGTTTTTAAAGTGTATGTTTATATTTATGCTGTTTTTTTTTTTTTTTTTTTTTTTTTTTTTTTTTTTTTATATGAACATAGTCTCCTTTAAAAGTTTACTGGTGATTAATAGAACAGATGGGGCTATTGAGACAGTGGTAAATTGAGTTTTTTTCATATTAGGATTTAAGTAATTATTACAGGATTTTCATTTCATCTAATGGTGGAGGAAAAAAAGAATATGCCTCACGCATCCTACTGCATGTCGTACAAGGCGACTAATAGGGGGGATGGTGATAGACTTGCGGACCAAGTAGCCATCACTATACAATGAAGTCTTGTTATTGGCGCTGACATTGTCTCTATATGATAGTGCTGTGACAGGGCTTCATTGTACTTGCTCCAAGTTGCCTAATGGCGGCACACTGGCAGTGGGTGTCGCTCCCTCTGGACCCGGCCCTGGCGCCCTGGGCCCAACCTGGACGAAATGGATCCAGAGGGTATAGTACGTAGTGTTTCCTCGGACTGGCACTTTCCGCCCAATAGTATAGGGGCCCGAACCTGGTGGTAGCGCTCCAGGAGGCTGCCCTGTCATTTGGCGAAAAATATCAGGCCAGTCGTAGTGCCGCGTACTCACACGGGGTGCGTCCCTGCGGCTGGTTCTGGTGGGGCGTACCGAGGCCACTGGATCCTACCCCCTTGTAATCACTTGGGGGATGGTGCTGGGAATGGTCCCGGGGTAGACTGGAGCCGGAGTTCGGGGGGGGGGGGGGGGGGTGATGCCCATCTGCCAGCCAAACCTACCTAACTATGACTAAAATCAAAGAAAATAAACGTAAGTCCGATGAAACAAAACCGCACAGGACAATGACAAATGCCCCCCACAAACTCAGACTTGCTAGTGTGAATGTTGGTAGTTTGAATCTGCGTGCGAATGAAGTGGCTGAGATGTGTGAGAGGAGGCGAGTGGACGTCTGCTGTACCCAGGAAACACTCTGGAAGAGGCATGGGGTACAGTGGATTGTCGGAAGGAGGAAAAGATATAGGATATACTGGATGGGTGTGGAGACTGATAAAGCGAAAGGAGGAGTGGGTGTTCTGGTGGCTGAAGAGCTGGCGGAAAGTGTGCTTCAGATTACGAGAGTTAGTGAAAGGCTGATTGTTTTGAAGTTGAAAGTTGGTGAAAGAATTCTGAATGTGATATCTGCATATGCCCCACAGGCTGGTTTACAGAAAGAGATAAAAGAGGACTTCTGAAATGACACCGTCAGTGTCATTTCAGGCCTCTCGGAGAACGAAATAACTATCGTGGGGGGGGGACCTCAATGGTCACGTGGGAGCATCTGCAGATGGATACGAGGGGGTATATGGAGGAATTTGTTACGGAAGGAGAAATCTAGAAGGCGAATATATATTGGAGTCCTGCGTTGCACTCAACATGGTTGTGTGTAACACAAAGTTCAAGAAAAGACAGAGCCACCTGATCACATATAACTCTGGGGTCTCCAGTAGCCAGATAGATTACTTCTTGGTTAACAGGAAAGACTGGAAACTAGTTCGAGATGTAAAGGTCATCCCGAGCGAAGAATGTATCCCCCAGCATAAGCTACTTGTGTGCGACATGAGCTTATACAGAGATCCTAAGCGCAAGAAGGTTTACATACCCAAAAGGAAAGTGTGGCTGCTGAAGGACAAGGAAGTTAGGGATAGGTTTCATAATGAACTGGAGGAAAAGAATAGAAATAAGGAAGCTAGGCCTAACGATGTAAATAGCCAATGGAACTTTCTTAAGCATAGCCTTATCGCTGCCACTGACAAAGTCTGTGGGAAAACAAAGGGTCAACCCAGGAATAAGACCTCTTGGTGGTGGAACGATGAGGTAGAACATGCTGTGAAAGAGAAAAGGAGATGCTTCAAAGCATGGAAGAAAGGAGGCAGCAGGGAGGAATACCAGGCAGCTAAACGAACTGCCAAAAGAGTTATTTACAATGCTAAAAATCGCATTAAGGACCTGGTCCTCGAACAAGTGTGTAACACTGACAATCCCAATGGGATCTTCAACCTAGCTAGGCGAGTTAAAAATGACAGTAGGGATATTATAGGTGAACAGTGTGTTAGAGATGATAATGGGAAGATTGTGTATGCAGAAAATTAAATCAGAGAAGCATGGAAGGTACACTATGAACGATTGCTAAATGTAGAGTTTGAATGGGATAAGGAACAGCTTAGTATCTAAAAACCAATATCTGGGCCCCCTCCTTTGATAGCACCAGCTGTAGTGAGCGACGCAATCAATAAAATGAAGGACGGTAAAGCTTCAGGTTGCTCAGACATTGTCGCTGAGATGATAAAAGCCTCAGGGGAGATTGGTGTAAACTTAGTCACTGAGTTGATAAACACCATTATTAAAGATGAGAAAATCCCAGAGGATTGGCTCAAAAGTGTAATAGTAAATATATACAAAGGAAAAGGGGATGCGCTAGATAGAGGAAATTATAGGGGCCTGAAAATGCTTGACCAAATCATGAAGGTCTGTGAGAGAGTCCTTGAGGGTTTGATCAGGCAAAGCATCTCTATTGATGATATGCAGTTTGGTTTTATGCTAGGACGTGGTACAACCGATGCTATCTTCATAGTCAGGCAGATACAGGAAAGATACTTACTAAAAGGCAGGGATCTTTACTTTGTGTTTGTGGACCTGGAGAAGGCCTTTGATAGGGTACCTAGAGATGTGCAGTGGGCTATGAGGAAACTTGGTGTGGAAGAGTGGCTGGTGCGTGTGATAATGAAGATGTATGAGGATTCGCGAAGTTCGGTGAGGGTGAAGGGTGTACTGAGTGATGAGTTCGCAGTCCGTGTTGGAGTCCATCAGGGTTCAGTGTGAAGCCCCCTCCTCTTTATTATGGTCTTGGAGGCGCTGTCTAGAGTTTTTAGAGGCGGACTCCCGTTGGAACAGTTTTATGCAGACGATTTAGTCCTAATAGTTGACAGTATGCAGGATGCGGAGGCCAAATTCAGAGAGTGGAGAGAGGGCATGGCGAGCAAGGGTTTAACACCTTACGAGCGGCCTATGCGGTTTATTTATGTGTACCGCCCAGCGGGGTGTTTTTAGCCAAAATAGGGCTGTTTATGTGATCATTTTCATGCCTAAATAAGACCCAGAACGTAAAACAAGTATCTATCCCTGAAAGGGCATAAACAGAGCTTTCGAATGACACCATAACGATCCTTGTATGATGGATAGTTTTCTTGCAATAACCGTGCAACGCGAGTGCAAAAAGCAGGTAATTCGGTACTTTCGGTACATAATTGAGTATGTAGCGAGTGAGAGAGGGAGGAGGGAGCTGAGATTTGTGTCAGTAGGTTCGCCGCGGTGGTCTGGAGCAGTCATACGCTCGCTAGTCTCCTGCCACCACTTGTCTCTCTCTCTCAGCCACATTACGTGCTGAAATTGCCAATCGAGTTATGTCGAGCGCCGCCACATAGTCCAGCTTTATTTAACTCGACTTAAGTGGTGGGCCGCTTTTTAAGGGTTAAGAGTCAATATTAACAAAACCAAGGTTATGCATTGTAGATTGAGACGAGTCAATGTGGAAAAGAGCGGTGCATACCCATGTGCAGTGTGTGGAAAGGGAGTGGGCGTTAACTCAATTCAATGTAGCATCTGTCGATGTTGGGTACACCATGGGAGTAAGCGCTGTAGTAGAATAAAGGGGCCCCTGCCGAAGGATAAGTCAGAAATAGAGAAATTTGAGTGCGTAGTGTGCAAAGGCGAGCTTGTGTTAAGTGATGATCCTGTGGCTGTGAATTTTGGAAATGAGTCTTTGGATCTGGTGAACAAGTTTTGTTACCTAGGAGATACTATCTCTGCCGGTGGTGGGGCCGAGGCTGCCACTGTTGCTAGAATTAGGTGTGGCTGGGGGAAGTTCAGAGAATTGATGCCAATCCTGACCATGAAAAGAATGCCTCTCCCCCTGAAGGGAAAGGTGTATGCCTCATGTGTTAGAAGTGCAATGACGTATGCCTCAGAAACATGGGCCGTTAGAGTAGAGGATGTCAACAGAATGGAGCGTAATGAGATGAGAATGGTGAGATGGATGTGTGGGGCCAGGCTACAGGATAGAATAACAAATGTTGAGCTGAGGAGATGTTTAGGTATAAAGAGTATTAGCGAGGTGATGCGTACAAGTAGACTGGGATGGTATGGACATGTGGAGAGAATGGATGAACAAAATTGGGTGAAAAAATGCAGGTCTGTGATTGTGGAGGGAGCTGCACCAAGGGGTGGACCGAGGAAGACCTGGGATCGGACTATACGCGCCGATCTCAAATCCAAGAACTTGACAAGTGAAGCAGCCCTTAACAGGGTTGCCTGGAACGCCGCCATTAGGACAAGAGACTGAAACTGCACTGATGTGTGGAACACTCAGTCTTAAAATGTTATGTATGTATGTATTTGTTTAGGGGTATAGGTGGGGAGGGGAGAGTACAGTGGTGTTTGTGAGTGACAGGCCTAAGTGGAGGAGACCTAGCAGAAGACCACAGGACTCATGGCTCTGGCAAGTTGACTGCTCATATCGAGTGCTTCTTGAGGTGGAAAGAGATACAACCTGGATCTTTGCCCGGATGAAAACCTAGGAGTGGATTTGGAATGTGAGTGCAGCTACAAATGTTCAGTGTATGCCCAAAATGATTGGTACAATTAATAGCGCAGTGATTTCCTCTGTCCCCCTCAGGCCAGAAGACGACTCCACTACCACCGATCCCGAACAACAACAACAACAACACTCCGCCTCCCCCGCCCCCCATCTCCACCATCCCCTCCATCAAAGCCGCTGCTCCGCCCCCACCCCCGCCCCCACCCCCGCCCCCTCCACCGCCCCCACCGGCCCCTGCCCCACCCCCGGCTAATGGTCCCCCACCCCCGCCACCCCCACCCCCCGCACAACCCCCACCCCCATCACAACCCCAGGCTCCAGCAGGTGGAGCAAGCAGTGACAGACGATCGGCACTTCTGGAGGCCATTCGTACGGCACCCACACTTAGGGTAAGACCCAGTGGTTATATGATTATTATTTTTAGCATTTTATTGCAATATTATTATCATTATTACTTTTTCTTAATATATGTTTTTGCACAGGTATCTGTTTATTAGATTATATATTTACAGTGCAGTACAGTGGGCCCCACAAGGGTGCGGTTACCTAAGTCCGAGACATGCGCGCACCCTTGTAAAACGCACCCTTGGAGCTTAAGAACCTATGGGAAATTCACTATGTAGTCCGGGGACTCTTCAAACTTACCCTTTTTTCGCCCAATAACCCCTGAAAAACATGAACTAAGGAAAGAATACCTGCACAGTATAGAAATGTGATTAGATATTAGATAGAATAGGGGTATTACACTCACTTTGGATGGTTTATGTATGCGTGGAGGTTGGGATGTTGCTCTTACTGAGGAGCCTCGGACCCTCAGTAAGACCAACATACCAACCACGCATACATAAACCATCCAAAGTGAGTGTAATACCCATATTCTATCTAATATCTAATCACATTTCTATACTGTACAGGTATTCTTTCCTTAGTTCATGTTTTTCAGGGGTTATTGGGCGAAAAAAACGCACGCTTTGCTTTTTTCGCGCTTTTTTCGCACCCTTGGATTATAAGCACCACACGGACATCTGCCGCACGGTTGGAGAATCGCACCCTTTTAGTGCGCACCCTTGCGGGGCCGACTGTACAGTATTTAGTTTCAGTACAGTAGTTTGTATGTATTAGTTATTGTTTGGTTTTACAAATATAAATCGACAGTCAAATGTTTTCATTCTGAATCAACATAGTATATTTTAACGATCTGAAATATGATTTCTTATAAATTTCTGCTAAATTTTTTACATATCTTCCATAATTATGCATTAAAAATTAGGAAATTAAATGGAAAGTGTAAATAAACTAATACAAATACTTAAAGTAGACAGAATGAATATAAACACCATATGAGATATATCAATTATGTACGATTAAGTACGACAGGTTGGGTAAGAGGTATCCTCACCAGGATTCGAACCCACTCACTCCAGGTATATTTGGGAGAGTCGGGCACCGTAACCACTCGGCCATCCGCTCATGGCCGAGTGGTTACGGTGCCCGACTCTCCCAAATATACCTGGAGTGAGTGGGTTCGAATCCTGGTGAGGATACCTCTTACCCAACCATATGAGATCTTTACTGTATTGATGTTTCGCATAGATTGGCCTGATGAAGCCATATGCGACACGTTCTACAATAAAGTGCTCCTCCTCATATGGCATAAATAAATTAATTACATGAATACCTTATCCAAATTGAGTAAATTGCGTGTAAAATAGAAAAAGGACCTACTGTAAATGAGAAAATAAGACATGACCGGTATTCTGTACTGCAATTTCTTTTCTATTTATTTATTTAGTTTGCATATATTTTCATTTTGCTCTTTTCTTGGTAAATCGTGCAATATATATTTAAATAGTATGCAACCGAATGGTATCTTACGTTTGAGATTGTAGCTATTGTTGTGTTCCTTTATAATATCTCCATTTGTTCTGATAGTTTTACTGATTACGACTTATTGCATTTAATAACACTTTCTCTACTACTGTATTCTCTCTGCTTGTTTTATGACACACCCGGCAAGATTTTCAACCGGCCCTGGGCTTAGTCTATTTATCCTTTTTTACCTACTGTATACAGTAAACCCTCTCCAAGTCTGACTAATTGGGGGATGGCCACTTTCGAAATGTCCGAATTCCGGCTTGTGTCCGACCTGAAAGAGGAAAAACCTGACCTCATGAGAGGAGGTCCTAGTCAACCTTGAAAACGGACACTACGGAAAAATTCCGACCTCAAGAGGAAGTCAGCGTCAAACGGAGACTACCCTATTCGTACCCTAGATTCCCGGTTTTGACGGACATTTACCCTTAGTTTCTGAGAAAGTGAGCGCATCGTCCGACACTGTTCGAGACTGTCGGACAAATCTTGGAAAAATACGAGATATCAGACTACGGAATTTGACGGTTGTGACAGACATTTGCCCTTAGTTTTCCCAAAACTGAGAGCATCGTCCGATACTATTAGAGACTGTTGGAAATATCTTAGAAAATTCCGGCAAATGGGAGGACTTGTCCGACAGGTCGATGACAATCCGGCTAGTATAGGTTTCCGACCTCGAGAGGTCCGACGTAGAGAGGGTTTACTGTACTGTATTGTGTAGAGGAATGGCTAACAAAATATGCAGACTTAACCTACCCATTGGTTTGTTAAGTATTTGTATTTATATATTTTTGTATTTATAAATAGCTTAAAGGTGAATTACACAAAGATGATAAAAAAGTGAGATAAGTTATCTAGCAGAACGTTAAATGCTCTAGTACAGTATTACACCATTATCGGGAATATCCTTAAATTTGCCCCTAACATATAAAATAAATAGGGTCAAGTTAAAGTTAAATTTCTGTTGCCTGACAACTATCGGGATTTTTTAAGTCATCATCGGATTTATGACGTCATCACAATACTGGAAGGCGGGAAAGTCAACTATCAGACGACGCCAGATATTAAACTGTTTAATATTTGTTTTCTTTACTGACGTAAATTTACTTTATTATACACAAACCTGAGCATCCTTAATATGTTTTGATGCATACTAAATATACATCTTACGAGGTATGCGTCTTATGTAATTCACCTTTAAGTAGCATCAATAACAGTAGCAGGGCAGCTGGATATCTTGCCAACTGTACTTCTGCTTATAATACTAATCCAGTCAATTCCAGTCAAAACAAATATTTATCAGGGTTTTCCTTCCACTAAATGGGCTGACTAGCAAACCACCATCCATCAAGCCACTTATACACATGCTCAAACTGGCCTGTACAGTACTCGGACTGACATGCCAAACTGAATGTGTGTCAGCCTATGCCAATTAACCTTACATGTGTTTTAGAGTGGAGAGCTGGGAAGTGAATTGATAGATTTGGAAGATATTACGGGACTAGGTCAGATTTGATGATGATGATGATGAGGTATTATTTGTAGCATATTCTTTTCCTATTTACGCTGTTTTCTCTTCATATTTCTTTCTACTTTCTTACTAATTTTTTCTTGGGTATGACTTGCGGCCGTACAGTATTCTCTGTTGACATGCAACCTGATCGAATGGCAGCATCATCACATAAGCTTAACCCTTTCATGCACAGGATGCGATTTGAACCTATTCTGGGATGCTTTAAATCCTTTGTGACCATCAATGGTATTCAGGCACCTTTAGTTTTTACGTTAACCACTGCATTTGTCTTTGAGTTAGCTGTGGGCAGAAAACTAATTTTGGAGAGGTAATTATAAGATTGAGAGAACTCCATTTCTGATTGCTAATCGGCAGCCCCTGCGTCCACACGTACGTGAAAGGATTAATGACCAACCAATCTAATTGACGACCCTTCTTGTTTCTACCTTCTCGTAGGCCTCATAAATATGATGCATCGTAATCACTATCGGGAAGGGTGTAGTGTTGTGACTGAGAATACGGCCATTAATACCATTAGCTAACTCATAACCATGATTAATATTGTCTGTTACAATATATTGCCAATGGAGACCGGACAACTCAATCAGTAGACCATTTCAACCAGTGCCAAATCAACCAATGTTGTTAGGTTAGAACTTATATTTGGCCTTGGTTGAGAACTCCTGGTCTACTGGTCGAGGTGTCCGGGAATCACCACTTATAATATCTCCACCAGCACACACAGCTATAAGAAAGATCACCACCATCAGGGTGTCAAACCGAAGTAATTTGGGGATTAACCTCTTCTGTACCAGCGACGTCTCTTTAATTTTATTCTATAGCTACATTTAGACAATTTTATGAAGCTTTGGAAGGATATATGGTAGCTAAAAGAATGTATTGAGATAATATGTTGCCTTTTAATAATTGGTAGACATCCTTCCTAAGCTGAAAAAAATTGTCTAATAGTTGCCAGAACAATGACAATTAAATCACCGGTACAGAACGGGATAAGACTGGAATTAATATGAGAAAGATTATAGGAAACTTAACTGAAATTTAATTGTTTTAGCCTTTTTATAACTTCTAAAGATATATTAAAAACTATAAATCATAACTATAACTAGGTATATTTAACCCCTTCTGTGTGGATGACGTCTATTTAGTTTTATTCAAGCTATATTTAGAACATTTTAGGAAGCTAGCCACAGGCCGTAGCGCGGTTGGTAAAGCTCTTCCCTGCAAACCGTGAGGTCGAGGGTTTGAGTCTCAGCCCAGCCAGTGTGCTATTTGAGAAACGCCATTGCTGTTGGTGGACGGTGTGGTCTAGCAGTCTGTGGCAACTGTTCACTGAAGTCCCTGATGATCAGAGCACCCATCCTACCCCAGCTATTGAGCAGGGAGTTCATGGTGGTAAAAACTGCATCATCATTAGGAAAGATCTGGGAAATTTGAGACAGTTTGAACTCCTTTAAATACTATATGTCTTTCCTAAACTGTATAAAATTGTCTAATAGTACGCAGAATAAGATTGCAAGGACGTCACCCGTACTGAATGAGTTAATGATAATAATGACTATAAACAGGGACTCCATTTTAGAATGTTCATAGAATAGTCTCTGATTTGACACCCTGACCACCAGTAGTATGTATGGTGAATAGTGTCTGATGTTAATACACTATAGTCCATTCATTATAAGTAGGCCAGAAATTGATACTCCTAACATATGTAACTCAAAAAGGCTTGAAGCAAATGGGCTGTAAATTTCCACATCTATTCCTTGACTGACTCTTTCTTGATGGTAGAAATATTGGCTTGATTACTCTAGTCGTTTTAGAGTTACTGTATAGAGGTTAGTGGTCAAGATTTTTGGCCTACCTATAAGGAACAAGGTATAGCAGTACTCTACTACACTTTATTAATACTACAGTAATTCAAATTATCATTATTTGCCTCAGAATTGTTTAGACATCTAATTTTCTTTCAAGCTTGAATGTTTTTGTTTTATGTATGTTCAGTACCGGTAGTAAATTTTATAAAGCAAAAAGTCTAGAATAGAAATGCTTAATAGAAATGCTTAATACTGTTTAATCATAATCTGTGTAGAGTATTAATTTTTTTTTTTTTTTTTTTTAGTAGTAATTTTAAAATATCTGTATACATAATAGCATATATGATTTTCTGAGAAGTTGTAATGATAATTTGGAAGGCATTTCTTAGCATTGTGTACTCTACTAGCATAATGTAAGCTAATATTTTCTTAGTTTAAGATGCACTTAGAATTTGACATATTATCTGGAACGGCCCCTCATGCTACCATGATTTATAGGAATGAATTAAGTAACCCCCCGTTCTTAACATTAATCATCAATTACAAACCCCAATGCACTTGAATAAACTAATGAAAGCATATGGTCCTCCCGATATTCGAACTCGGGACACCACGCCCAGAATATCCTATTATACTTTATCATGTTAACACAATCTGTATAATCTATAATATATTAATACCGTATTTTGAGATTAATATCGTTTATAGCATTGTATAGTTCTGATAACAAATTTACAGTTTACTAATGAATAACAGTATCCTAAGTTATTACAACAAAACCAACCACTTGCTAATCAAATGCAATGATACAGTATACACATTTCAAATTATATACAGTATATTTAAGTACAATTGAAAGCCACAGGTCCTTTCAAAACTAACGACTCAGCCACTCAACCCCAGTGATAAGCATTTCCTGTGGTATATTCTCTTTTATTATCAAGTTATTGGTATACTGTACTGTAATTACTTTCTTCCGAGATGGTCAATCATAAACTGTTCCTGTGGTATGTTTGCCTATATACTGTATATGTATTTATTATATTCAAAGAAGCTCAATGATAAACTTTTCCTGCAGCAGTATATTAAGGAACACCCCGCTCTTAACATTAATCCTCCATTACAAAACCCAATGTACTTGGAATAAATTAATAAAAGCATATGATCCTCTCAGGATTCGAACTCGGGACACCACACCCAGAACATAAGCACCTAAACCACCAACACAGTTATATTGATTGTTATTCAGTGTCGTGTATATAAATCCTGGCAGCCTCAGGGGGCGTTCCAAGTTTCCTATTAGCCACATTTAAAAGTTGACCTCTCTTCTCATTTATCTCCGGCAGTCGAGTAGCCAGCATGACCCCCAGGTATATTGTGTAACACTGGTTGTTGCTGCGGCTTTAATCCTCTCTTCCCGTTGGTCTGGATAATGTTAGACGGTTTTGTTTGGTTGTGTGAGGAGCTGGTGAAAGGCAGAGGGATGGGACTGATACTTTTTTTTTTTTTTTTTTTTTTTTTTTTTTTTTTTTTTCTCCCACCCAACTACTCTCTCTGCCTCTTTGATTCCCAGAGATCCTTCATAAACTGGATAAAGTGGTCTAAAGTTAGCCAGCATAAAGCAAAATGGCATATCTGCATCACACTGGGATTATAGGCCTCAGTCACATGAGAACATTTAGTAGTGGATGTATTGGTGTCAAATTATCAGTACAGTATATAATACACACTATCATAATGCTTTATTTTTTATTAATATTAATAATACTTTTTTGGTAAATTGTAATACAATCCCAGCCAAAACATGCAATCTTGGTTTATTCCCAAGATAGATTACCACAGAAATTAGCCAGATGAGGAACACAAATATTAGCAGAGGATCTGCTTTAAATCAATTGTTTATTTTAATGACTTGGACACATGCGTGTTCCTATAGCCTTGTTCAGTCAAAGGTAATGCAAGATAGCCTAGTGCTTAGTGTGCGTAATTTTGGTGTGAGTATCCTAGGTACGAGTCCTTGGAGTACCACATGTATTCATTACTTTCATTGATTTCACTAGTTAGGTTTATTTGTAAATTAATTGGTGAGTTTGTGAAAACAAATATGAATTAGAGTAAAAGGTGAATCCCAAACGGCTACTTTGTAGTTACGTAGGAGCCACTAGCTCCAACACCAACATGCTTGAAATAGGGATAACTGTAGTACTCGAGTCAATGGAGCTACTGTTAAGTTGTATGACCTTACTTACACTTACACTACAGTATATGGTTACCATCCAACATTACCAAATGGGTACCATGGTAATGTACAATAATGAAGACATGATTGTAGTTGTCACTTTACGTAGAGTTGTACTGGTTTACAGGGCAGCACTGTGTATAATTGAGTTGATGAGTAGCCCCACTCATCATAAATTTAATTATTATTGTGTGATAGAGGACTAATTTTTATCTCTAATTACAGTATAATGTAAAACTTGCAAAATATAAAAACAAAAACAGTGACAACACAATATAAAGTCAAAAGAACTTATCAAAATTGCAAATATTACACTATTTTTATTCTTGTAGCTCCTAATCTGGAATAGTCAAAATTAATACAAAAATCTATGAGATACATTCATATTATCACCAAGCCACCATTTAACTTGCAAATAAACCTAACTAATGAAATCAATGAAAGTAATGAATACATGTGGTACTCCAAGGACTCGAACCTAGGATACTCACACCAAAATTCTGCACACTAAGCATTGCGCTATCAAGACAGTATAACAGATATCAGACTCCAGTGCAGTCCACCTCTTGTGTTATTCGTGTGACTCCGGCTTAGTACTGTAGCAAGTTTCCTCAAAGTCACCATATGCAAGTAAAAAATATAACATACCACAATTCATATTTATTCACCAACCACCTAATCTTATAGCTGACAAAAGGCTAGCAAAAAAAAAAAAACAATAACCTCCCTTTAAGTTATTGTCATTGATTTTCTCATGATTTTCACTTTTTGTTTGGGATTTTTAAAGTGTGGGAGCCCATAATCTAGTATCGAATAGTAAAATTAACCAAAGACAAGAAAACACAAAATTTCTGTTAACTATCATATACCCAGAATCCATTGAAACTTGCTGCTAAATTCCCTCATGTGATACTTTATATTATTGTGTTTATTTACATGATATACTGTATGCTGTATTGATGCTTATGTTTTTTTTTTTTTTTAAATACTATAGTCTATTCATTATAAATAGGCCAGAAATCCTGACCATTTTCCTCTATAACTCCCAAAAAGGGCTAGAGCAAACGAGCTGTACTGTAATGCTCCATGCCTATTCTCTGGTTGACTCTTCCCAAATGGTAGAAATATCAGCTCAATTACTCTAGTCCTACCTGTGTTATAAAGATTAGTGGTCAAGATTTTTGGCCTAATACTTATGAATATACTGTAGTGTAGTTCCTGCAGTGTTCTTATGTTTGCTGTGCCTATTTTCAGCTAATTATATTTTTGTTTGTTTTTTGCTGTGATGTGCACTTTGGTTTACTTATGTGTGTTAACCCTTTCTGTACCAGCGACGTCTTTGTAAGTTTATTCTAGCTATATTTAGACGATTTTGTGCAGTTTAAGAAAGACCTGTGGGAGTAAAAATTATTGATTTTTTTTTTTTTTTTTTTTTATTAGTTTAACCAGACCACTGAGCTCTACAAAAGAACTCTCATAGGGCTGGCCCAAAGGATTCTATCAAGATATATAACTAAACGAGTCAAGATAGATCGGGAAGGGCAGTAGGGCAACAAATCGAGGAAGGTGAAGACACGCAGACATTTCTCGCCATTTCACCAGTTCAGCCGGACCACATGAGCTCCACACCAGAGCTCTTATAGGGCAGGGCCGAAGGATGAGGCAAGAACTGCTACACCGCAACACCAACCAAGAAGTGATCAGGGCGAAGAATGAAAGATCAGGTCGAAGGTAGAAAAAATCACACTGAGAAGCAAAACATGCATTACCGAAGGGAATCAAGTCAGTCCGGCCACATCAGCAACCGAAGAGACAAATCAGGTCAGGAGTCTGCTACCTAGCCAGGCCAGGGAGACATGAGATATAGGCTGCCTGAGGACAGCCAAATGGGACAGAATAAGAATAGAAGGGGAAAAACATAGAATGAGGAATGAAAAACTACTCAAAATTAGTCAAGCTGAGGACGAAAGCTCGAGGGGAGATAGGAAGGGTTAAGTACCACAACCATCCCCCATCAAGCTTCAATCGCCGGCCCCGAAGCCCCCCAACCGCGTCAAGGAGAGTAGTATCAGGGGGGTAATTATTGAGATAGCTCAAAGCATATTAGTTGCTAGATGCCCTTTTAAAACTGAATAAAATTGTCTAATAGTAGCCGGAATATAGTAAAAAAGACATTTCCGATACAGAAGGGGTTATTAGTTGCTGTTTTATGTGTATTGTTTTGTATTGCTTCAGGTTTATTTGTGCATGCTTTTAGTTAGTGTTCAATGTGTTGTTACATTTAACATGTAGTTTCTTTATTCATGCAGAGTTTAGTAAAATTTGCCAGAACGTCCCGGACTTCCCAAACTTGACTACTTCCTTTAACGTGACGATAGTGCGTTGTTATATGTGCGATTGTTTGCTTGGGAAACAGATTAACTTGCTCATGTAGTGATGTACACCCTATGTGGTGGATTGTGTTCTTTTATTTAATAATTTTCATTTTAGTAAGCGTTGTTTCCACATAGCGATTTTGATAATTTAATTTGACTTTATATTGTCCTTGTCCCAATTTTGGTTTGTTTAGTTTGCAAGTTTTACATTTTAATTGCTTGAAGTTTATTTATGCATGTTTATCTATTTATTTATTAATTTCACTCTAACACCTCCCAATGAAATTAATGAAAGCATGTGATCCACCGGGATTTGAACCTGGGTTACCACACACAGATTTTAAACACTAACCATTACACCATCGAGACAGTTATAAGTACAGCACATGACTACGTTTAACCCCTACTGTACCATAGGGTACAGTAATAAAAATCCCCCCCCAGTCCCAAGCAATGTGTCCCAAATGACAAGATAGAACAACCTCCCACCTCAAAAGATGGAGAAATAATGGCTCTCCCAGCCTGCAGAGGCTTGGATATAAGCTGAGAAGTGTTGCCAAGTCTAGAGCAGTGCTCAAACGGTTGTGGTACCAGGCACTGCCTGATACTGGCAGTTACAAGGAAAGTACATTACTGACGGATCCCTGCCGTTGCTGGGACTGGGGAGTGATCTATCTAATGACGGCAGGTAGCCGTTGTTGGTACTGAAGGGGTTAATATCCATTTCTGGAATACTGGATATTAATCTAATCATGTTCTACACCCAACTGTGCTTATGAATAGCCTGCTGTTCTACACCCAACTGTGCTTATGAATAGCCTGCTGTTCTACACCCAACTGTGCTTATGAATAGCCTGCTGTTCTACACCCAACTGTGCTTATGAATAGCCTGCTGTTCTACACCCAACTGTGCTTATGAATAGCCTGCTGTTTTATGTTTATTGTATTTTTTTTATCGCTTCAGGTTTATTTAAGCATGCTAATAGATACTGTTTTATGTTTCTTGCTTTTTATTGCATTTTGTGGTAACATTTTGCCACGGTTTGATAATTAATCTTTGTTATAAAATATCACTGCAAGTTAATTTGATGATTGTGGTCTCTTTCTTGTGCAGTACTACAGTGTTTGATATATTTTATAGCCTATTTGTTTTTACAATTTTGTCTGTTGATCTTTTCTATTTAGGATAGCTTTTTCAATCTTATTTGTGTTATTATATATGCCTAACAAAAGCACTGCACACCCAATCAAGTCCAACTTAATCACACCCCATTTCAAACCAATATTAATTAAAATGTAAAACTTGCTTGAGCTCAGTCTATCTCTTATAATAATAGTAATATTAATAATAAATTCAACTTGATCCAGCTTAATTTAACTAATTTGAGTGTGCTCTCATTCAATCGAAGCCAACCCAATCTATTTTAAACCAACCCAACCAAAGCTATCGGAGTCCAGCCTGATCTATTCAGTCTACTCGAGTCCAGTCCAATCCAATCTACTTTAATTCATCCCAGTCTAATCTACTTTACAGTAGTTAACTCCTTCCTTACCGTGGATGTATTTTGTGTTATTCCAGCTATATTGAGACGATTGTATGCAGCTTAGGAGGAAACCGTGGTAGTTAACATGGATAATCGAGATAGTTTGAAGCCTTTTAATTGCTACACGTCCTCCCTAAGCTGGATAATGTCGTCTAATAATATCCAGATTATAACGACAAGGACAACTCTGTACTAAAGGGGTTAAACCAAGACTATTGAAAGTTTGAATGTCTAAACACCTGCAACATATTAGTAGGGGGGGGGGGGGGGGGCGCGGGAAGGAGGACGGGAAGTAATGTTGCCATGCTGTTGTTGAGTTAAGGTGAGGTGAAGAGACCTGTAAAGACATGGGATCAGGTACTTTGATTTGATCTCAAATTCAAAATGTATTAATTGATGCTGACCAGAAGTGTGCTACCTGGAATGTCTCCATAAAGACACGCGACTTAAAAACCTTACTTCTTATGGATCACTCAGTCTTTAAGGGGGCCCCCGATGGTTCACTTTTTGGGCGATTTTTGCATGTATTCATTATTTTTCTAGTTTCCTTCCTAGAGCTCCATTAAATTTAAAAAAACATCCATTAGATCCCCCTTCTAGATTAATTTGTACATTTTTTGGTAGAAAACTTTTCCGGCCAAAGGCCGGTTCTTCCAACATTACAGGCTCACTATCGTTCGCCAGGGAAAAAATCAACACCTAAATAGCACGAAAGGTCTAAATATTGACGAAGAAATAGGGCGAAAGGTCTTAAAATCTACTAACGAATGGAGCAAACATCTTAACGTCTGAAAACTAATGGGGCTAAACATGAGGGAGAAAGTGGTCCAGAAAACCAGCCCATCCTCCCTTTAACCCCTTCAGCACGATGACGTAATTTTCATTCGATTCTGATTACCATTAGATTATTTTCTTTAGCTTAGAATCTACCTGTAGGACAAGGGGTAAATACGATCTTAATAAACAATCTGAATAACATAGGTCCTCAGTTGTTAAACTGCATAAACTGTTAAACTGTTAAACTGCATTACAGGGATCTGCCTTGTATGGGCCGATCGGCTTTTTGCAGACTCCCATTTTCTTATGTTCTTATAAAATTGTCTAACTTTAGCCAGAATCAAAGGTAAATAGGAGCCATCATGCTGAAGGGGTTAAAGTGTATGTATGTCATCCAAAACCACCTAATCCAATCCTGGGTGTATCCAACTACAGGTCTCCCTCGATTTACGATTGGGTTACGTTCCTGAAAATCCGATCTTAAATAGAAAAATTGTATAGCAAACCCTGAAATTAATGGGGTAAATGGGGATGCATTCTCGGACCAACCCAAACCCAAACACCTAAAAATCTATATTAATATCGTAAATTGGGGCATCGGATAGTGAGGGAGACCTGTAGTATACTTTCCATCCAACCCTATATGTTTCCTTCAACCGTATGTTCCCCTACCTGCCTTTCCCTAACTCGTATCCAATCCAAGCCCATCCACTAATCCGAGCCCCCTTCTCCCCCCTGCCCCCCAACAGAAGGTGGAGCCGGTGGAACGCGCCGCACCCACGGATAGCCGCAGCAAGCTACTCGACCAGATCCGCTCCGGTATCAACCTCAAACCGGTGAGTAGAGCCTAGTTTTTTCCGGCTGACGGTAACTTGTATCCCTTAGCAAGTTAGCAGCAGCTGATTATTCAATAGGTAAATGGAATAATGTGATATTACTGTCTCTGCATCTTTTAAATACCAAGTTTTCATAATTCAGAATACTGTACTTCATTATATACAGTAAACCCTCGCTATCTCGGACTAATTGGGGGGAGACCCAGTCCGAGATGACCGAAAATCCGAGATGTCCGGGGTCCGACTTATGTCCGACTTAAGAGAGGATAAAATCCGACCTAACCAATGTCCGTCCGAGACAACAATGAAATAGGACTACGGAAAAAATCCGACCTCAAGAGAGACGTCCGCGTCAACCTAGAAAACGAAGACAACCCTATTCGAACCCTATAATCTGTAATAGAAAACACAGTACATGTATTTTAGTTTTACAATATGTATTGTACAGTAGGCTATATTACACTTACCCCTTCATAGCTCTTGTCTGTAGTCTTGATGTCCTCCCTCCCCCCTCCCCAACACTGCATTAATTACTGCAGCATCCCCTTTTCACCCCCCACCTCCACCTCACTGTCCTTCTCCACCTCACTGTCCTTCTCCACCTCACTGTCCTTCTTCACCCCACTGTCCTTCTCCACCTCACTGTCCTTCTCCACCTCACTGTCCTTCTCCACCTCACTGTCCTTCTTCACCCCACTGTCCTTCTCCACCTCACTGTCCATGACCACCTCACTCCCCTTCTCACTGTCCTTCTCCACCTCACTGTCCTTCTCCACCTCACTGTTCTTCTCCACCTCACTGTTCTTCTCCACCTCACTGTCCATGACCACCTCACTCCCCTTCTCACTGTCCTTCTTCACCTCACTGTTCTTCTCCACCTCAATGTCCATGACCACCTCACTCCCCTTCTCACTGTCCTTCTTCACCTCACTGTTCTTCTCCACCTCAATGTCCATCGCACTGTTCTTCTCCACCTCCCTGTTCTTCACACCCCCACTCTTAGGACCATATCCCTTGCCTGTCATGGAACCCTTACCTTTACCCTTACCCACACTGTCCTTCTCCACCTCACAAACAATGTCAGGTTCAGGTATATCCATGGGCACAGGCGTGCTACTCATTAATTCATCCAAATCCATGTCTAAGTCTGAGAGTGGCACAGTGTCTACAGTGCTCCACGAGGTGCTAGCAACTGAGGAAACACTTGGGAGGGAGGTGGTGCTAGCAAGCGACACACCACTGGTAGCAGACGAAGTACGAGGTCTGGGAGGAGCAGAGGGTACAAAAAAGGAGCTGATTTTCTGTTGTTTTTTCCGATCAAGGTGTGCCCTCTGAATATGGAATCGACCATTACGGAGTGGTTCGTATAGGGACTGCAACTTTGAGTCATTTACTTGAGTCAGATACTGAAGAATGGTGTCAAAGGAGTCCAGGGCATGCGAGACTGATATCTTGGGCCCCCCCTCTGTCTCTTCGTCCGACTCATCCTGGGTCTCTTCCTGGGCTACCCCCAACACCTCGGCTGCAATTTGTTCGTCAGTCTTATGCTCGTGTCCAGGTAGGTCTCTGTCCTCTTGCAGCCAATCGTCAACTTCTTCTTCGGGGAGGTCACCCTGGTTACCCTGGTTCAAGAGGTTCCTGAAGTCAGCTGCCCCAAACCCTTCAAAACCCGGATCTTGCACATTCGGGATATTTAAGACCTTGGTCCAACCATTCCTCAGTGTGTTGAAAGACACTTCGCGCCACGCCTCTGCCCAATTGTAGATGCAGTCTTTCAGGGTATACTGCTTCAGTTTTTGTAGAGATTTCTTTCCGCGTGTATCCACATAACCTTCTTCGTCCATCCCATCTTCTATGATGACAAGGCATTGTTCCAGGAACTTCCTCTTGTATCGCCTTTTGCAAGCTTCAATTATTCCTTGGTCCATAGGCTGAATAACACTTGTGGTATTAGGAGGCAGGAACATTGTCTTAATTTTGCCGTTTGCACTCTCCAGTTTCGTGGTACAAGGGTGGGCAGGTGCGTTGTCGAGCAACAAAATGGCAACAGCTTCGTCATAGGGTACACCATACACTCGATTCTGGAACGAGCGAATGTCGGGTACAAATCTCTTGTGAAAGAAATCCTCGGTGATGACCTGGTTAAACCAAGCTTTCTTTGATCCATAATAGTCGACTGGGAGTTGCTTGGTAATGATGAGGTCCTTAATTACTCTCGGTTCTGAGATTTGCCGACGATTGTAGGGGTCACACGGTGGCTTGCGTCGGCATTAGCGCAGCAAAGCACTGAAATGCGCTCCTTCACAGTTTTGTGGCCAGGTGTGGACGTGATTTCTCGGTGGGCCTGTGTGTTGGAGGGTAGAGAACGCCAATATAAGCCAGTCTCGTCAGCGTTATAGAGCTGCCAATGTTGAAGGTGTTCCTCGGTTATAAGGGCGTGGAAGCGATCAGTGAAGGGTTCTATGGCCGAAGTATCGGCGCTTAAGATTTCACCACAAATACTCCTGTTTGAGAGGCCATGGCGGTTTCGGAACCTCCACAACCACCCCTCGCTAGCCTTGAAGTCTTGGTGATGAAGATGCTGGCCGAAACGTTCTGCTGCATGCTGGATCTCTATGCCTCTCACTGGTACGCCCTCAGCACGAAGTTGTTGGTACCACTTCAGCACTGCGTCGTCGATGTCTTGATAGGCTAGCTTAGCCTTGCGAAAGATCTTGGCGGTGGAAGGACCATGAAGCACAGCTACGCCATGATGTCGGACTTTCTCCTTGTCTCGGATGAAGTCGTAGATTGTTGATCTGCCTAAGCTATACTTCTCCTTTTTTTTTTTTTTTTTTTTTTTTTTTCTATGTGATTGAGGGAGGCAAAAGGCATAACTGCCTATAGCGAGTGCCTCCCCCATAGTTGAAAGAGTGACAGGGCCAAAATCAAGGGACGTTCGAGCTGAAGCTGCTTTGCTTTCATCCCACTGTCCAGATCCTTTAGCATCTGTAGCTTTGTTTCAAGTGATACAGAAGTCACCTTACGCTTAGGCTTATCCTTGGGAGGCATGGTGAACTAAATAATGGCACGCGTCGATGTGTAACACAACAGAGCTTGGTGCGGACTGATGCTCCCAGCATCCGAGCCGGGCGCTTGGGCCCCGGATGTAAGATGGCGTCGGACATCCCTTCTGTTTCTCGGATATTCACCCTTATTGTCCGGTAACGTGAGGGGTCGTCCGACACGTCATCCTTTGTCGGACACCGCTACGACACATTTCGGAAATATTCGAGATATCAGAGGACGGTTATGACGGACATATTCCGAATACTTATATAAAGTCCGACAACGTCAGAGACGGTCGGAACGATGCCGGAAATGTCCGAAATACGGAAGTGAATGTCCGAGAGCCGATGCCAGTCCGAGTAGTGCGGGTTTCCGACTTGTAGAGGTCCGAGATAGCGAGGGTTTACTGTACTATCAAGAGCAGTGGATGTTGGTGTATCGCTGAAAAGGGAGGGAATTGAGTGGAAGCTACCTATACTGCTGTTTGCGGATGATACAGTTCTGATGAGTGATAATGAATGGGAGTTGCAGGGTCTGGTAAATGAGTTTGGAACAGTGTGCGAAAAACGGAATTTGAAGGTAAATTTCTTACAGTTTCTTACAGTTTCTTACAGTTTCTTACAGTAGATCCTCTGGAAAAAGGCAAACTATGCCTGTGTATCCAGCTCAGTACCAGTACTTGCACTGCTGCGGTCGTTCACAGTGTTGGCGGCGGCGGTAGCAGACGCAACATTTTTACTATTCTGTATTTTTGTTTTATAATCAAACTTCAAATCTTGTCTTCCCCATGCTTTATCAAGATTACTTTCAAACTCCCTTATTGATTCGGAATCGACTACATACTGGGGCAGTGCGTTCCACTCATTTACCACTCTATCACAAAATGAGTTCTTCGCCTTCTCAAGCCTATTTCTTTCTTTGTAAATTTTCTTAGCGTGTCCTCTCGTTCTTGTTCCCTCCCGCATCAAGAAGATACCTTCACACACATCCTCATCGTACTTTCCTGACACTATCTTAAAAGTCTCTATCATATCCCCTCTCTTTCTCCTATATGCCAGTGAGAGCATATGCGGGGAAGAGCAAGGTTATGGTCTTCGAAAGGGGTGAAGTCACAGAGTGTGAGGTGAATCTGAACGGTCAGGCTATGGAGATCGTCAACTCTTTTAAGTATCTGGGCAGTGTGTTGAGTAAAGATGGGACTATGGATGAAGAAGTGCGGGAGAGGGTACAACAGGGGAAGAGGGTTGTAGGAACGCTAAAAGCAGTAACAAGAAATAGGGTGGTCAGTATGGAAGTGAAGAAGTCCTTGCATGACAGTGTGGTAATCCCGACACTGACTTACGGAAGCGAAGCATGGACGTTGGTTGAGAGACTCAGACCAAGAGTGAGAGCAGTGGAAATTAATTACTTAAGGAGTGCGTGCGGAGTTACATGGAGGGATAGACAGACTAATGAGGAAGTAAGGAGGTGTGGTGTGGAGATAGATGTGCTGGAAAGTGTGAAAAGGAACAACTTGAGATGGTTCGGCCATATGGAACGTATGGAAAGCGAGAGAATGACTAAGAGGGTATACGAGAGCGAGGTGGAGGGACAGAGAGGGAGAGGTAGACCGAATGAGAGGTGGAAGGGTGGAGTGAGGAAGTACATGAACGAAGGCGGTGCTGGTTGGGGGGAGGGGCGTCGACTGACTGGGGACAGAGGTGCATGGGGGCGGTTCGTTCGTGGCCACCCCTTCGAGGATCACGGCGTCAGGCAATAGATAGATAGATAGATTATATACTTTTTTTAATACCTGAGTAATAACGATGAGAACATTACAATTTACTGTAAAATGAAAATGAACAGACAACTGTATACACTCGAGAGTGGTGATGAAACTGAGGATTCCCACATAAGAAACTGATGTGTTTCAGGGGATTTTTCTCTCAGTTTCCACATCTCAGTTTCCACAATCATCTTTGTGTGACTAGGTCTCAAACATGCATTCATTTTTGTCATGCACGTATGTATGTATCTAAACACAAAATAGTTAGTTATGTAGAGATACATACATCTACATAACTAACTATTAGTTATATAGTTAGTAAAATAGTTAGTAGTATCTCTAAAACAAAATAGAGAGTGAGAGGAGTACACACAAGTATCTCTTAAAACCAAATAGAGAGTGAGGGGAGTACAAACATGTACCGTAAAACCGGGTCGCTTCGGACTTGGGTCGTAACTTCGGACATCGGCGATAATAAGTAATTAACCATTATCATTATATAATGGAAACGCTTTTTATTGTTTTTTTTTTGTGAGGTCCGTTTAGAGAAATGGCAAAGGAAGAGCATGTAAAAGTCCTAGGGAACTGACATGAGTACAGTATATGTACACGAAAAAAATATTATATATATATGACGAAAATTTGTACATTTTTCGCTACCCTGCCAAACTTCTATCACCCTGAAGAAATTTGTTTGTATGAATGATGTCATCATCATCATCATCTCCGACACCTTGCTTCCCCCTGGGAAACCCCCACTAGAGGATGGCCATGACAGAAACGTCTCCAAGCTACTTTGTCAAGACATGCCTCCTTTGCCCGTGCCACAATGCCCCTTCCACTACGTGGAAGTTTTTCTTCAATATATTTTTCCACTTTCTTTTCCCATACCATAGGTGGTCTTCCACTACTAGCGGTTCCACTCACCTGACTCCCATATATCTTTCTTGGCATTCTGTCTTCATCCATTCTCTGAACATGACCATACCACCTCAAAGTACTTCTCTTTATCCACTCAACCACACCACAATCAATGCCCAAAGCCTGCTCTTCCATTCCAAAGGACTTGTACACTTCCCTATTACTTGGCCCATCTAGCCTATTCATGCCAGCTGCCATTCTGAAAAAGCTCATCTCCACAGCTCTTAGTTTGAAGAGGTCCTCGTCACTTGCCGTCCATGTCTCGCTTCCATACGAGAGTGTTGGGAGCAGCACACTGTTTCTCAGTGACTTTTTGACTTCCTGGCTAACCATTCTTCCTTTGAGAATACTATCAAGTTCTACAATCACTTTTCTCCCTTGCATTTTTCTCTCTTTTATCTCACTCTCCATTTTACCATATTTGCATAGTACAGCTCCCAAATACTTGAAACTTTCAACCTCTTCTAGTACTTCATTTTTCAATTTTATTTTACAACTTTTCTTGTGTTCTTTCTTGATTCTATATTGTTCCTTAAAATCTATAGTTTCATGCATTCTTCTCTCAAACACCATCACCTTACATTTCCCTACATTGACCTTTAACTTTCTCTTTTCACATACCCTGTCAAAGTCAGTGACCACTCTCTGAAGTTCTTCAGCATTTTCCGCCAACAGGACTGCATCGTCCGCATATAGACATGTTAAAATCTTCCATGTTCTTCCCTCTGATTCCAGTCTAGCTCCCACACCCATTGATACAGCCCTACATTCCCTAATCACTCCATCCATGTATATATTGAACAACCAAGCTGACATGACACATCCCTGTCTTACACCTACATTGACCTCAAAACTTTCACTTAACTTATCCCCTACCTTCACATTTGCCATTGCATTCCTATAAAAAGATTTTACTGCCATTAGCAACTTTCCTCCCACACCATATACTGTTAACACATCCCACAGGCCCTCCCAGTCTACTTTGTCGTAGGCTTTTTCCAAATCCATGAATGCTGCATAGAGTTTTCTGTTTTTGGCCAGATACTTCTCTACCAACAATCGCATTGAGGCTATCTGGTCAACGCAGCCCCTGCCCTTTCTGAAACCTCCCTGTTCCTCGCCTATTTTGTCATCCGTTATCTTCTGTAGCCTCTGTGTTACTACTCTTGCGTGTACCTTTCCAGGTATGCTAAGCATATTATCATATTAATGATGTATAAATGATGTTGTGACTGATATAATTTTGTAGTAAAATTACCAGAGACAACATCCACAAAAAGGAAATTTGTTACACTTGTATAACGCTCTAGCTAGAACACTACCATTTAACCTATTGTGTTTTCCACAAAAAAAAAAATGGTAACTTCGGACATGGAAAAAACAAATTGTGTGTTATTATTTCCCCTATGAAAATAATTCATAATACAGTACTTGTCCATCATTAGAATGGTGGTTAAAGATCAAATAATCATTCTCTGAGTTCAAAAACCCATAAAAATATGATAATATGCTAACCGATTTATGTATTTAGGATAATTCTGGATATATAATAGGGATATGGCGTAGGGATGCGGCGACCTCACCGCCCGCCACTTTGGTGGTGCAATCAGCCTCTGGAGCAGTGGACCACTGGTTCCTATTTCCAGAAAATTCCTGTGCTTGGTATGCTTCCAGCCAGGGCCCAACTGGGGTAAATAAAATAGCAAAACAGTGGTGGAACTGCCATCCGGGTGAGGGACTGTTCTGAGTCTGCTCCTTCAGTGTTCATGGTTATAATCCACTTAGTGGAAATGGCACTGTGAAGTGGGTCAGTCGGGGCATGTCTGGGAACCTGGAGGCAGTTTCTGCCATGGCCATCCCTTTTGGGGGTGCTTTCTCTGGAAGCGAGGCGTCAGATTTGATGATGATGATGATGATGATATAATATATATAAATTAGGAGAGGCATGTATCTTGTCCAAAAAAAATATTATCTGCTGTGAGAAACACCAACACATACGTTATACCTATAAAAATGCTCAAATTCATAAATATGTATATGCAGTGATAGAGTATACATACCTATATATTTTCACTAGGCCTAGTTAATTTTTGAGTTATTGATTTGACAGCATTGGTTATTTTTCCTGCTCAATATTTTCTAAGAGTGAGTTCAATGCCTAACGAGAACAGATCCAAAGTTAGTTAGTTATGTAGAGCAGATTAACCAGACCACTGAGCTCCATACGGAACTCTCATAGGTCTGGCAACAGATCCAAAAAGAATATTTGTTAAACATCCTATATTACCCCCTCCTATACTAATTATACAGGCCTAAAAGTATTGACTGTGCATTTTCCAGTAAGACATCGGACAGGATTAAGCAGCAATAATAAAATATTCATATAAAATAGTAGGAGCCGAAAAATGAATGAAATAAAACCACGAACGTACGTCCGAAGTTCCCCTCCGCTTGTCCGAAGCTATCCCAGCTTTCTTGGCAATCATTTTCCATAAGAAATCACTGTATGTCCGAGGTTATCCATTCATGTCCGAAGTCAGCCACTTTTCAAGATGACTTCGGACACCATTTAGGATAAGGATAGCTCTCTTATTATGGGGGATAATTTTAGGAGGCTTCCTGGATTACCGCGCACTATCACTACGCATCACTTAACCTAGTTATATCTCTATAATGTGTTTACAGTCAGGAGATATCGTTAAAAAACCTCGAAAAATTTCCGAAGTTACACGGTTTTACGGTATTTCTAAAACCAAATAGAGTGAGGGGAGCTCAATAAATAATTAGTATCTCCAAAACCAAGCAGAGGGGTACAAGAAATAGTTAGTAAAACATTTTATAAATGACTGTACTATAGTCAAACTCAACTGAAATGAGCTCCAAGGAGGTCAAGGTCACCCTGTGCGGTGGTGCCACATTTCTACCAAAACAAACCTTTTAGAAAACGGGAAACCAAGGAAAACCACATTTAGAAGGGAAACTTGAAATAAATGTAAAAGACGTTTTTATGTCTGGAAGGGTTATTGGTATTCTTGTATAAAAGTTACAGAAACGAAATAATAGGTAGGCTATATTTGTATATACAGTACCTATTTACATTGTACAGCATCTCCCTTGCCTGGCTATGAAGATGAGAGTAACTTTTGCAAGTTTTTCCTTCCATGGTGGTCGCGCTATGAATGAGGGTTAGTGACCGTCTGACCTGGGTGATGTTGTTGTCGTTGTCGTTGTTTGAGGCCATTTAAAGCGGTGCCATTACTCGTATCCAGCTCTCTCTCTCTCTCTCTCTTTTGATGGGATTACATTGTGCTATATTGCATTTTGGAGATTGTGTATGTATGTGTGTGTTTGTGTGTGTATCTGTAGGGGTGTGTGTGAGTGCGTGCGTAGCCAACAGAACTGCATTGACATTACTTGGCAACGTCGCATATCCTACCATTCCTTAAATCTATTTATAGCTGTCCCCAGAAAAATGCCAGCATGTTCTAAATAGCGTGCCATATGTTGTATAAATTCCTTCTATATATCCTTAAAATTATATGTTTCTTAACACCACATAACCTTTAAAAATTGTAATATAATATTATATAGTCATAAAAGCTAAAATTAATTTGTTAATAGCCTGAAAAACTAACATTTGTTGTTAAAGCTTTGAATATTTGACAACACCGCACAGGGTGAGGGACACCACCTTGTAGCTCATTTCATAGGAGGATGACTATAGCAGATAAGAGGGAGAAAGGGCTGTACAAGATATACAGTAATACATATATATCTCAAAAATCTTGCAGAAAGAGATTGGGGGATAGATGCCAGAAATTTTGATTGAAATATCTCACAAGCCTATCGGAGGGGGAGAGGGGATACTATATTGTAGTCTATTCGCTGTAAGTAGGCGAAAAATCATGACCTCTAACCTCTGTAACTCAAAAACGACTAGAGTATTCGAGCTAATATTTCTACCATTTGGGAAGGTTCAGTCAAGGAATAGATGGGGAAATATACAGACAATTTGCTCTAGCCCTTTTTGAGTTACAGAGGGTAAAGGTCATGATTTCTCGCCTACTTACAGCGAATAGACTATAGGAATTGTTATACTGGAAAGACACAAGCACTTTAGTGGCGAATTGTACAGGGTGTTCGGAAAGTCACTCTGCACCTGGCAAGATTTCCAACTGGCCCAGTGCTAATTGTATTTGTTATTTTATCTATTTTCAAGCAAAGTATAGTAATGGCAAACAATGTATACACACTCAAACTATCCATTGGTTTGTTAATTTGTTGTTTGCAATTTTCATTCATTTATTTATATATAGCTTACATAGCATAAATTCAAATAGCACTGGGCCAATTGGAAATCTTGCCGGGTGCATAGTTACTTTCCGAACACCCTGTATCAGAGTACAGTTGGTTCCCCGTATCCGCGCCTTACTGGTACCGACTGCGGTCCGCGGATACTTGAAAACGCAGATACGTGGAGTGTATTTAACATAGGTTTCAATGGGAAATGGGCTTAGCTCGTACCTGACCCGGCCATCTTGGACCCTCAAACCATTATTTTGACCTACATAGGCCTATTATTTGAGGAGAATACTTATTAATACATATTATGAGGAGATAACTTACCACACAAACTTTTATTTGAAATTAGTCATTAGGCCTAGGCTAGCCTTACGCATCGGCATAATTTGCCTGCTTTCGTCCGACAGCGTCGGTACGCTTGCTCTCTGTTTTGATGGTCCCGGGCATTTATTTCCATCATGATTACCATCAGGCCCACTGTCCCTATCACTGAATGCTCTAAAGGCCCTAATAAATGCGGGAGATAAGAGGTTCGTGCAGAAAAAAGCTTGTAAACAAGTGGTTTTCAACTTTTCCAACACTGGTCTGTGAACTGCTGCCTCAGCTGGGACGCTGTGTTGACGTCACGCAAGAATCGGGATGCGCACCGACCCGCCCGATTCAAATCCGTGAATAGCTGGTATTTTGCTGTTTTTTGCGCGGATGACGAGTAATAGATATTTAGGGGTGTCCGTGGATAAGCGGCATCGCGAATGTATGGAGCGCGGATACGGGGAACTGACTGTAACAAGTATACTAAAGTAACATCTAATAACTGATTATTTGCTCCTCTATTGAACATTTACAGTACAGTACTTTGAATTTTGTAGCTCATAATTTTTGTGTGTCTTAATAAGTAGATTAATACAAGAATAAAATAATAATACAGTACTACAAATCCCTCAAAATAATATGAACAGTTGTAACAGATGCCATGCTCAGATACCACGCGAGAGAAAATGCATCCCCTCTTACCTGTATTTCCCCATTTCAGGTGGAAGAGCCGAGCGAGGATGGTAATGCCCGATCGGAACCCAAATTGGAGGGTTTGGCCCTGGACTTGCACCGCGCCTTAGCCAGCCGCGCTGTCGCCATGCTTAACGACGACGACTCCACCACCGATGAAGAAGACGACGACGAAGATTGGGACGATGATGATACCTGAGACACGTCCGGGGGGCGGTGGAGGAAGTCTTGATAATAGTGAGTATAAGAGAATGATGATAGTAAATGATGGTAGTGATGATAATGATGAAAAGAGAGGAAGTATAGTACAGTAATTCCTCACTTAAATATCAAGACTAAGCAAATTTTAAGCAAAGCAAAGGAGAGATAGTGATGGTATGGAAAATGCTGGTATCGTAATGGAGAGCAAATGGAGGAAATGAGGAGGTTAAACTAGAAAATGTATGGATTGGTTTAGACTACGTCCTGTTCCAAATTGGTAAGCCAGAAATTGTAAATCTAACTTCTGTTGCTCAAATGGCTAGAGCAAATGGGCTGTAAATTTCCACACCTATTCCCTGGCTGACCCTTCCGAAATGGTAGAAATATTAGCTCAATTAATCTAGTAGTCGTTTGGGAGTTGTAGAGGGTAATGTTCAAGAGTTTTGGCCGACTTATTTGGAACTGGGTATAGTCCTTCATTTACTATAGTCTATTCGCTGTAAGTAGGCGAGAAATCATGACATCTAATCCTCTCTAACTCAAAAAGGGCTAGAGCAAATTGGCTGTAAATTTCCACATCTATTCCTTGGCTGACTCTTCCCAAATGGTAGAAATATTAGCTTGATTACTCTAGTTGTGTATTAGTTACAGAGGTTAGAGGTCATGATTTCTCGCCTACTTACAGCGAATAGACTATAGCCTAGTGAGAAGTGATTATGCTGATAATGATAACAGAGAGGAGAGAGGGATGGGTGAAGGTAGTCTAGTTAAAAGAAGAAAAAAAACTGGCAGAAAATGTAATCTCGTAGCAGGTGATTCTTCGATAATTAATGGAACAATATGAAACTACTATGTTTTTGCATCATATTAATGACAAGTTTTCATAATTAGGAACATACCGAATAACCAGATAACGAATAGCAACCAAACCTATCCGAGAACTAAGAACCTACATAACCCTGAAAGACTAGAAAGATTAGGGTTCCCACGCTAGAGGAGAGAAGAGTTCGAGGAGACCTGATAGCAATGTATAGATGCATGAGAGGGTTCGAGAGACTCGATAAGGAGCATTTTAACAGGCCGGACGATGGAAGAACCAGAGGGCATATGTATAAAATAAGAAAGGAGAGGTGCAAGTCCAATGTGAAAAAGTTTAGCTTTCTGTATACTGTATAATGATAGATAGGTGGAACAACTTAAGTGCGGAGATTGTAGAAGCAAGAAATATCAAAGACTTTAAAAGTAAACTGGATAGTCAATAGAAACTGAGACAGGACAACACGAGCACACCTCAATTCCTGTAAACTACAAATAGGTGAACCTAGCTACAAAATCTTCATAATAGCGGAGTTATCTAGAATGGACATGGCAATTTACCATCAACTGATATAATAGAATAAGTATGGGAGATATAATCAATGTGCTTGAGTGAAAATTGTCATCATCAGAGAAGTTTAATGAGTATAATTGTAATCTAAAACATACCGTGATAACCTTTGTCATCGAGTATCAATATAATTGACTATACCCTGTTCCTAATAGGCAGGCCAGAAATCGTGAACCCTAACTTCTAGAACTCAAAGAGGGCTTGACCAAATAGGCTATAAAATCCCACACCTAGTCCCTGACTGAACCTTCCCAAATGATAGAAATATTAGCTCGATTACGCTGGTCGTTTGTGACTTATAGAGGTCAATGTTCTAGAGTTTTGGCGTACTTTTTTATAGTTGGTAGCACGTCTGACTGCTGATCGAAGGGTCTGCAGTTCGATCCCACGCCGTGCCATTGGTTGTTGTTGTTCCCCAAGCTGCCTGGCCGAACAGCCCCAAGGCCCCGTTGAAGGCCAAGGCCATAACCGAGCGCCCCCACAGAACCCTCCCTGCCGACCACAATAAAGCCTGGGTGACCGAAGCCACTCCATGGCTGGGAGCTAAGGAGGGTGCGGAAACACCCGGGAAACCAAAGACCCACCCAGGGCCCTGTGCCCCTCAGCAATTATGAAGAGAAAGTTGAGGGGCAAAGGAAAAATGTGACACTTTGGCTTCCAATCTTGGTAGATTGGGAGGTCAATCCACGGAAGAGGCGCCGTCACTTGAGATCTAGAAAATATATAAGTAAAAGGAACAGTCAGAGTAAGCTATGGGTATGGCAGAGATCGCTCAGTTCTCACTCTGATAGACCAGCCCATCACCGTGCCATTGGTAGACGGCAAGAGTTTAGGCAGCTCGATCTAGCGATTGGTGGTAAATGTTCAGTTAAGTCCCTGTAACAAGGACACACCTTAGCCCTGTAAATCAAGGGAGTGCATGGAAAAAACTGCATACAAAAATAGTTAAATATATTTTTGAATGGCAGGAGAAAAGGAAATGGAGGAGGTGGTGAAACTATATTCTGATGATGGTGTAAGTGTCTGGAAATATTATAGGGATAAATGAAGGTACTGTATAGTAACAATAGATGGGACAATAATATATGAGGCTCAATGGCAAGTAGATGATGGTATATTAATTTCATTTTGATAAGTGGTTCCAGATCTACAGTCAATATCGATAGTTCACTGAAAACCTTGCTCATTACTGTGTAAGTTTAGGTTGTCGTCACTTTCCCTTGATAGTTCCTCACACGTTTTTAAAAGCCCATCACTATAGTCCGTTCATTCTAGGTTGGGCAGAAATCGTAACCACTAATCTCTCATAACTTAAAAAGGACTAGAGTAATTGAGCTAATATTTCTACCAAATAGGAAAACTTGGCTAGAGAATATGTGTATAAATTGATAGCTCATTTGCGCTAGTCCTTTTTGAGCTACAGAGGTTTGAGGTTACGATTTCTGCCCAACCTAGAATGAACGGACTATAGTACAGTAGTCAGGTCAGGTGAAGGTATTAATGGATAAGCCTTTACAACGGCACCTCATAGCTACTTTCAACTTTTCCTATTTTCTGAAAAGTGTTGAGTGTATGTCTGTCTCTCTAGATTTCATACAAATTGTCATTATCTTTTCAATAAACTATTGATATGGGACTATACTGTTCAGTGATTTCTCTGATAGCACTACCCAAAGAACTTCTGTAGGCCTATAAACCAAAAACTTGAAATAGAGGGTGGCGCATATTTTGGTTACTCAGTTGACCTAAAGGGTGTGTGTGGTAATTTACTCCCTAGACCTTGTCAAGCCCCCCCCAGTACCCAGTACCCATTCTAGATAAATCTAAATTTTTCAGTAGAAAAATTTCCTTGCCAAAGGCCGTTTTTTTTTTATATTACAGCCTCGTTATCACTCGCCAGGTTAAAATCGACACCTGAATGTCACAAAAGATCTTATAATCACCAAATTAATGGGATAGACTTCTCACAATCTCAAAACTAATGGGGCTAAATATGAGGGAGAAGGGGGTCAAGTAAAAATTAAAATACAAAAACTTCCCCTTAGTGGAGGCCTAGACTGGGTAACTGAATTCCGCACCACCCTGTATGTCGTAAGCCGGTATCACACGAGAGCTTTTATAGTCAACATTCGATGATCGACATTTCTGGAATATTTTGCAACGGTATCGTAAACTAGACTGATGATAGATGAATTTAGGTAACCAAAATATTTTATAGGTTGACCACATAAACTGTCAGACCAATGTTGAGGGAAAGAGCACTCGTGTGATACCGGCTTTAGTGATATCTCTAATCCAGATCTGCAAGTAACCCATAGAATATTATTTTTTAACCTAGCAGAAAATTAATCATGTTCCTGATTTCTAAATGCCTAATCGACAAAGAAGAAACTATTTTGTCTTTGCAGCTGATTAATGTCAAATTATCATAATTAACCCAAGAATGGCGAGCATCCTCTTGATAGATTTACTGGTGGACGGCGAGCGTTTTCTCGAGAGCAAACGCATAAAAAAAACTTTCAAAACACCCTACTGGCACTTAGAACAAAGCCATATGTGATTAGGTGAGATAATTCCCCTCCAGTACCTCCTATCACTCCTCCACTTGTGTCCCCCTCTTTCTCCTCCCTCCTCCCCCCTCCTAAATTATCGGTTATGTTCCCTTTTATTCCCGATATTTATGGAGTACTGTATTTTTGCGCGAGGATGGCTGGGAGAGAAGGGGGAGCAGAGGGGAGTCTTTCTCCGACCCTCTAGCCAGTCTCAGACCTCCCCTAGTCTCTCGGTATCATACGAGACCGTGGAGAGGGTGGATGTTAGTCGCTCGCCGGTCCGCCTCAGATTACGACCGCGGGGCTAAAATACTGTATACGTTTTTCACCAGCCAATTGCTGTTACCACTTCTTTTATTGCTCTTCAATGATCATATGTTCATATTAACAGTAAAATAGGCACATAATGAGAAGTACTGTAATAATGTTATACAGGTATATGGTAAATATGATGATTTTCGTCAGAATTGAAGCCAATATCTTCGCCTGGCGGGCACTTTGAACTGCCATAGCTTCGCGCTTCTTGAGTTAACAACATTTGCTCTAAGTACAGTACAGTAATCAAGACCAGGACATGGTAATTTACTGTCAGCTAGGGGGAAAAAGAATAATATACTAGACAGCAGGACACATTCATGTATTAAACCTCAGTATTTTTCCTCCTGCCCTTTTTTATGGTTGACTTTCCACTAAAATATATCTGAATATTTTGTATCTGAAGTCTTTGTCCAAAACATGATCCATAATCCATTTTTATTAATTTCACTCAAACACCAAACACCTCCCAATGAAATTAATGAAAGCAAGCATGTGATCCACCAGGATTCGAACCTGGGTTACCACATACAGATTTTAAACAGTCTAACCATTACACCATCAAGGCAGTAAGCCAAATCATTATTTTGTTATCGACAACTTGAAAAAAACGTTTTCACCGAAAAATAACACCAAAAATAATCAGTCCCGAATGTAAACAAAGCATTCCGTCGACTTGACCTCCTTCTCCTCCTTGTTTTGTAGGAGACGGCGCGCGATTCACCCAATAAATGGTGCGAGCGTTTCTCACCAAAACAAAGTACAGTACCGGCAATCTGTTTTTGCCCCCTTACAGATCAACATATATGAGGATGACAATATGTCAAGGGGGGGTGATTATTATTATTATTATTATAACCCATCATGTGTCCAATTTCCCTTACCTACTGTAAAAGCGCGATTCACCCAATAAATGGCTCCATTTGACGCCGTATCTTCAGATTGATGGATAATGGGTAAGTTAATACAAATCCTTCACTCAAACCATGAAAAACAACAATAATAGTGAGTGAGAGTATGAGTTTGTTGTGTTTGGTCATACGACCACCTGTCAAGACAACAACATTTTTCTCTAGCATGGTTTTAAAACCATTAAATAAGAGTGTGGAGAATAAGAGGAGGGTTAATTTGAGTTTGAGGTGTGTGATAGCAGGCTTGGGTTGTGTGATAGCTGCTGTTGTGCAGATTTTAAGGTCTGCATGATAGCCATAAAGCGTGATAGCCGAGGGTTGAGTGTAGTCCCTAAAAAAATATAAAGAAAACTTGGTAAATAAGGCTGCTCTAGTTGTCTTGAATGGTACCGTATATATTTTTCTCACTGAAGTTCTTTGGATTTGTGAGTCTCTTTTGCTTGTGAATATCAGGCTTATTGTTATGTATCAGATACTCTTCCATTTACTTTCTCTCAAGTGGTATATTTTTGTGAATGTCTTGTTTATGAATGTAAGCACTTTTTTGTTGTTTTTTGTTTTTTTTTGCTCTGGAAGTTTATGGGTTTGTGAATATCCAAAGTTTTTCATTCATATATAGTCAGGAATATCACATCAATTGTATCACTGGATGTCACAGGATTATTACAATGTACAGTTGGTCAAATAAGTTGTCACAGTGGTCTTGAATTCTTCACGCTCTCTTCACCGTAGTAATGTCTGCCAAATGCTGAATAAGGTATGTAGATGTAATAACGTATCAAGTCTTCCTCGCAAAAAAAAAAAAATCAAGTCTGGTAATAGCTGATTGTTAAGGGGAGACAGGCCATTTTTTCTGGATCTTCTTTTCCCTCATGTTGAGCCCCACTAGTTTTTGACATTTTAAGACATTCGGCCCATTACTTTGGCGATTTTGATATCTTTAGCTCCATTTCGTCGTCAATTTTAAGACCTATCGTGCCATTTAGGTGTCGATTTTTTCCTGGCGAGCGATAGCGAGCCTGTAATTATAAGAAGAATCGGCCTTCAGCCGGGACATTTTTCTAAAAAAAAATTTACAAATTTATCATGAGGAGGTTTCTAGGGGGTGTTTTTCCAAGTTTGAGGGAGGTCTAGCGAGGAAACTAAAAAATAAATGAATAAATAAATTAATAGACTAAAAAAACAGCCCGTCTCCCCTTAAGTTTGGCGCCGTGACATCATTATTTGTAGCCAACTATACCTTAGCTATCATCCTCTCAGTGTGATGTGCCTTTGTTCGTTTTCTGGCTAACACTGGATGATCTTATTTAGCTTGTGAAGACCCTCTGGGAATCAAAATGGTACAAAACTAACTCTGTTTAACATTAGAATCTCACATGTTCTTTCAGACTGGATGTAAACGTCTAATGATAGCCAGAATAAAAGGAAGAAAGGCATAATTGTTCTGAAAGGATTAATAACGCATGAATCGTATAATGATCTAGGAAACTAAAGGTCTGAGTTATTTTGACCTACATGATCTTATATCAGATCTGTCTAGCTTTAAGGAGTGTCTTTATAATACATTACAGGTATCGGGCGTTTGGTCTGTGTGTGTTTTAAACCAAGATAATACATTACAGTGATGGTAAATGGTTGTTGGTGTGTTTATGTGTATGTATGCATGATTGTGTGTACAATTGGTTGGTTTGTATGTTCATGTTAATTCCAAAGAGAGATACAGTAATACAGGTGTGTGCAGGGTTTTAGTTGGAGTGTGTGTATGGTTGGTTGGAGTGTGTGTGTGGTTGCTTGGTGTGTTTGTGATTGGTTGGAGTGGGTGTGTGGCTGGTTGGAGTGTGTGTATGGTTGGCTTGTGTGTATGTGTGTGGTTGCTTGGTGTGTTTGTGATTGGTTGGAGTGGGTGTGTGGCTGGTTGGCTTGTGTGTATGGTTAGCTTGTGTGTATGTGTGTGGTTGCTTGGTGTGTTTGTGATTGGTTGGAGTGGGTGTGTGGCTGGTTGGCTTGTGTGTATGGTTGGCTTGTGTGTATGTGTGTGGTTGCTTGGTGTGTTTGTGATTGGTTGGAGTGGGTGTGTGTATGTGTGTGGTTGCTTGGTGTGTTTGTGATTGGTTGGAGTGGGTGTGTGACTGGTTGGAGTGTGTGTATGGTTGGCTTGTGTGTATGTGTGTGGTTGCTTGGTGTGTTTGTGATTGGTTGGAGTGGGTGTGTGGCTGGTTGGAGTGGGTGTGTGGCTGGTTGGAGTGTGTGTATGGTTAGCTTGTGTGTATGTGTGTGGTTGCTTGGTGTGTTTGTGATTGGTTGGAGTGGGTGTGTGGCTGGTTGGAGTGTGTGTATGGTTGGTTGGCTTGTGTGTATGTGTGTGGTTGGTTGGTGTGTTCGAGTGTGTGTGTTGTAAAGAGAGGTAATACCAAAATTGTGAGATCAGGGAGATGGGCAGTCAATAAGTCAATCTGTCACTTTCTTCTGTATTCATTCAGTAGTTCATGCAGTCGGTTATTCAGCCAGTGTTCTATGTAGTTATACCCTGTTCCAAATAGGTAGGCCAGATATCATGAAGCCTAACCTCTGTTACTCGACAAAGGCTAGAGCAAATGGGGTGTAAATTTCCATGCCTATACTCTGGTTGACCCTAACTAAATGGTAGAATTATTAGCTCGATTACATTAGTTGTTTGTGAGTTATAGAGGATAATGTTCATGAGTTTTGGCCCACTTATTTGGAACAGGGTATAGTAAGTCATTCAGTGGTCTATAGTCAGTCAGTGTATTTTCCAGTTTGTAGTTAAGTCATGCAGTTTGTCTTCAAACCAGAGTCCTGTTACAGTTGCCCACATAAGTTCTGTTCCTCTCTGTGGAAATATAATGTGCATGATTGAACAATTAATGTAGTTTCTTATGCAGAGGTTAACTCATTTATATTAGTCACTGGGTATTAAAAGAAACCACACTCGCAATTCATTCATATTGTACTAATTGTTCATTATAAATACTGTACAGTGAGGACTGACTGTAGTATGAATATTTAATCTTAATAAGAACTTGGAATTTAGTACTGTATTACCTCTTTATACACTACTTAAAAAATATACATATGCTATTTAGGTAATATATTCTATTATTTTATACGTGTGAGACAATATGTACTGTATCCATGGATGAACATATAGTGTAAATAATAATCAACGTTAAGGGAATGTACATGAATTATATTTTCTTATTAGCACATGTAGAAAGTAATGTACAGGTACTGTTGACCTATAGTAGAATCTCTGCATAGAATGATTGGTGTACACTTACAATCAATAGTCTGCCAAGAATCTTGCTCATAAACTGTGTAATTTGAAGGGGAGATGGGCATATCTATTTGATCATTTATGTTATTAGTTTCCTCCCTAGACCTCCATCAAAATTTAAAAAACATTATTAGATCCCTCTTCTAGATAAATCGTTACATATTTCAATAGAAAATGTGCCGGCCAAAGGCCGGTTCTTCCAAAAATGACAGGCTCACTTTCGTTCGCCAGGAAATAAATGACGCCTAAATAGCATGAAAGGGCTTAATTTTGACAAAGAAATGGGGCGAAAGGTCTTAAAATCGACAAGATAATGAGCCGAAGGTCATACTATCTGAAAACTAATGGTGCTAAACACGAGGGAGAAGGGAGACCAGAAAAAATGGCCCATCTCCCCTTAAGTTGCTATCACTTTTCCTTGGCAGTTTTAATGTGCGTCTAATAGCCCGTGACTTGTACCATTTCCACAAGTGTCTATGCTCTGTTTCATTTCATATGATGGTAAATTGAATCCCTCAACAACTGATTTTTCGATAACTAACGGAAAAATAAGTAACTACAGTAAAAGTCCGTTAATCCGACGACCGATGATTCGAATCTCCCAATAGTCCGAATTTTTCAATTTGAGGCCAAATCCGAATTCACCCGATGGTCCGAATTTCAAGAAGTCCCAAAGTCCCCTTTTTGAGGCATTAGTCCACTCAAATGACACATAATGGAGCACACACATATCATATGTTCATGAATTCACTTTAAAAGTTTACCATTGTCATTGTAGCCTATTACCTACTTCAAAACATTCAGATTAATGGTCAAAGGAAGCTACTGATATAAACGTAAACACCTTCTTCTTCTTCCACATCGTCTGCTAGAGAGTTTGTTTTGCTCTTGAACGCATCCTTGGGATGCTCCGATGCACTACTGGCTTGCACCGCATTTTCTGCAAGCGCATTCAGTCTTGAGCTTGAAAACGCACCTTTGGATGTTCCAATATGCTACTATTTATAGTTCAGTGATCGGAGCGTCCCAAGGGTGCTTTCAAGACAACAAGACAAGGGTGCTTTCAATACAATATAATATAACAGAGCACGTCACAAAAGGAAAATTACAAGAACCTCTCGGGGAAGTGCCGTTGTTAAGGCATTACTTCCCGAACCACATCTGATCTGATCTTCAAGAGCAAGACAAACTCGCTAGTAGACGGAAGAAGAAGACGACGATGCGGACATATGGTGTTTATGTTTATATCAGCAGATTCCTTTGACCATTAATCTGAATGTTTTGAAGTAGGTAATAGGCTACAATGACAATGGTAAACTTTTGAAGTGATTTCATGAACATATGATATGTGTGTGTGCACCATTGTGGCATTTGGGTGGCCTAATGCCTCAATGTTTTCGTCATACACAGGTTCATAGGGGTAAAGTCCGATAATCCGAAAAATCCACTAATCCGAACGAGGGCCGGTCCGCTGCCCTTCGGATTAACGGAAGTTTACTGTACTATGTCTCTGCTTCATATTAGTGCCAAGTTTTCATATTAACAACAACACATTTCGCTACAAAACCTGCATAATAGCGGAGTAATCAAGCTGAAGACATGGCAATTTACCGTCAGCTGGAAAAAAACAATATAGTTAACCCTTTGAGTACCAGTGACGTGTGCTATCTTTTATTCTAGCTATATTTTGATGATATTATGCAGCTTAGGAAGGATCTGTGGTAGTTAAAAGGGTTGGTGGAGATGTATTGAAGCCTTAATAATGCTAGGTGTCCTTCTTAAGCTGAATAAAATTGTCTAATAGTTGCCAGAATACGATGAAAAGGAAGTTCCTGGTACTGTAAGGGTTAATGTACCCCTCTCTAGATGTCACCCAAATTGTTATCAAGGCTTTAGGCAAACTACTGATTTTGACTGTACACATTGAATTATTAATAAAACTACAATGGTGGTGTTTTAGTTAAAGCTATGTAACACCTTAAATGTGACATCAGTTGTCCCTTCTCAATTTCTTAACCCATTCAGAACGATGATGTCTTTTCATCTTTGAGTCTGACTAAAATAAGGTGATTTAATGCAGTTTATGAAGAACCTATTTTATTTAGAGCGTATTTACCCCTTTGAGTCATAGAGGTATAATTAAATTAAAGAAAATTGTCTAATGGTAACCAGAATCTGCTGGAAATTACTTCATCGTCCTGAAGGGGTTAAATGTGATAGTTTTATTCTGATTAGCATTAGATTAAATTCATGTCTCTACACTGTAGGCAGTTGTACAGGTCAGGCTAAAAAATTGTGTCCTACCTTCCTAATTTCATCTTATGTTGTGAAGGTGGGTCACAAATTTTTAGCTTGACTGTATTGTTGCCCATATGAATTGTATACACTCCATGATTAATGTATGGAAGGAAAATAAGTATGATTGAATTTGAAGTGTCTTTTTCTATGCAATTTTTTTTTTTTCTTCTGCCAGACGCCGTAATTCCCGAGAAGGGGTGGCCATGAGTACCGTATCAGGCGTTTGTCACAAATCGCTAGGTCAAGTTGCCCGAGCTTGACATCTACCAATAACATTTTGACAGTGAGGGCTTGATCCGCCAACCCTTTGATTAGCAGCCGACGCTCTACTGACTATGCCACGGCTCGCGGTTTTAATGCATACTGTATTATTATTCCAAGTCAATCATACTCAGTTTCCTTCCATACATAAAATCAGTGTGGATACAAATTTGTGTGGCCAATCATATATGTGGGCCACCAGTATAGTTGACACCATTATTCCCACCTCTGCTCTTGAGTCTTTGGTGCTTCCCTCTTCATAGTACAACATCGATCTGTTATCTTTAAATGCTTTGGTTAACCCGTTTGATCAGATGGCAACCTCTCTCTCTCTCTCTCTCTCTCTCTCTCTCTCTCTCTCTCTCTCTCTCTCTCTCTCTCTCTCTCTCTCTCTCTCTCTCTCTCTCTCTCTCTCTCTCTCTCTCTCTCTCTCTCTCTCTCTCTCTCTCTCTCTCTCTCTCTCTCTCTCTCTCTCTCTCCTTTTGACTGCTTTCTCCTGGTGATTTTCCACTTAGTACGAATTTCCTAGTCAGGTGGGTAATTCTCGACCTGAGAGCTAGAAAGACCAATGTCAAATATTAATGCAAGCAAAGACAAGGTTGACTTTGAACTCACTGAGATCTTTAAGCAGAGTACTGTACAGTAAAAATATGTGTAGGGTTTCTGTAGCAAAAAAGTGTCACTTGATTAAAAGGGTTAGTAAAGTAATGTAGTACACCATTTGTAATTATATATCATGTAGACAATATATGGAAATGTTATAGTCTTGAGTATTCACAATTTACCTTCTACAGTGTTCTATATACTATTTTGTACTAGAGTCTACCATTTTTGCTTAAGGATGGATTATAATGGCTGATGTTAGTGCTGTTGAGTACTATACTGGGGTTGCAAATTCTGCTGCTGGTAGGTCATTGTCCTTGGGTGTTTTTGTTCCAAAGGCTATAGTCTATGGGTGTTTTTGTTCCAAAGACTAGTCCATGGGTGTTTTTGGTCCAAAGGCTATATAGTCCATGGGTGTTTTTGGACCAAAGGCTATATATAGTTCATGGGTGTTTTTGTTCCAAAGGCTATAGTCTATGGGTGTTTTTGTTCCAAAGACTAGTCCATGGGTGTTTTTGGTCCAAAGACTATAGTCCATGGGTATTTTGGGGTGTTTTTGGACCAAAGGCTATAATCCAAGGGTGTTTTGTGGGTATTTTTGGACCAAAGACTATAGTCCATGGGTGTTTTGGGGTGTTTATGGACCAAAGACTATAGTCCATGGGTGTTTTTGGTCCAAAGACTATAGTCCATGGGTGTTTTTGGACCAAAGGCTTTATAGTCCATGGGTGTTTTGTAGGTAATTTTGGGTATATATGGATTCGTCTCGTCATTTCGATTCCAACGGTATATGGATGTTTTAATTTTGACCAATTTTTAGGCCCAGTAGGCCTATTTTAAAGTTTAAAAACTCCATAGACGAGTTATCTATGTAGGAATTTTGTTCAAATTTATACCTAAAGTACACTTTGACACGCTGAATCGAATGGAGCAAACAAAATTGAAATCGGACCATTAATTACGAAGATGGCGGGAGGGATGAAGGGTGCGGGCGTAGCCCTCTCTCTATGTATCATCCTTCTCAACATCCAGAGGGGCTGTGCTGATATACAGGTGCAGAGGGGACCGGTAGTGTACCAGGTCAACACTAAACAAGTATTGAGGGACCTCGTCACACAGAAATCACACACGAGTGAAATTTCTGTCACCATTCCTGCCTGGTCTATTTCATATATCGGGAAGACGCCGCGGCTTGGCAAGTACTCTGGCACAACCTCGCTACAACACGTATTGTGCTACACTCTAATTAGCTGCGGAGATGTAGAGACCAACCCCGGCCCTAGTTCAACGTTGAAGAAACCTCACCACCAAACAAGTAAGGCAGACACCGACATTTCAACAGTCCCTAGCAGTAAAATTCGTTATAACAAACTGGGCCAGCAGGCACCCAAGTCTCCCGTCACGCTCCAACTCACAACCAAGACCGCAGGGCAACCGCCAGCACAGTGCCAACACTCTACCTACTCAACATTACCCTCAACTGTATCATCACTACCACAGATATCGGTGACCCAAGTAACACAACATGCAACCAGAACACCCAAACAAGCAGGAAGCTCTAGCAAACACATCGACAATGAAGTAACAGCAACGAACAAGAAAGACAACAAGAGAAACCACCCACCCCCCACAACACGACGCCGCTGCACAACAAATCAACCAAGCCTACTACAACACAACCCAACACTATCGGCGACCCAGGTAGCTCAACATGCAACCAGAACAGCTAAAAAAGAAGGGATCAGTCGCAACAACATCAACAATAAAGCAGCAACAACGGCCAAGAACAAGGGTCAAGGGGGAGCCACAACCTGTCCCCATCTCACGCGCTCACACACCATCAGCCGCTCACGGCGCACAGCTGATCACCACACCGCCAGACGTACGATGAACAGTAACAGGAAAATATGTATAGTGTGCGATATTGGATTCAACAAAAGGAGTACAACGTCACAATGTAGTAGATGTAATGAAACTGTACACGATCGATGTACTTACGTTACTAGCAGAAAAGAAGTGGAATGCGATATATGTAGGGAAGTAGCTATTAAAGGTCCTAAAATCATTTGTGAAATATGTGAATCACTCATAACAAGAAAACAAAGGATCCTAAACTGTGTTAAGTGTAAAACTGTAGCTCACATGAAGTGCATCTCTAAGAAGACCAACAGTGAAGAACGGGAATTCCTATGCAACATATGTGCCTTGCATTCATTACCGAATATTAATGTAAATGAACCAATTAGTATTAACAACTCAGAATCCAGCCAGGACACATTCAAAATCAAAGATGAATACAGAGTGTTCACCAACAAAGGGCTCCCCTGGTGATGGGCTGGTCTATCAGAGTGAGAACTGAGCGATCTCTGCCATACCCATAGCTTACTCTGACTGTTCCTTTTACTTATATATTTTCTAGATCTCGAGTGACGGCGTCTCTTCCGTGGATTGACCTCCCAATCTACCAAGATTGGAAGCCAAAGCGTCACATTTATTAGTGGCCCCTCCATCATTGACGAACATGCCTATTACATAAGGCATCCTCTTCAAACACTAATCCGCCGTAGTTTGAATCTACCGCGCAGAGCATTTAAAAACTGAGGAGCCTTCATCATGAGCGCACGCGACCTCACTCATGGCTTCAGTCATTATGAATTGTGTTCTCACTACGAAAAAACTTCGTAAAAAATAAAAACAAAAAGAAAATAAGAATAACTATCTAATAAGCTTTCCATCATATCGTGGATGTACTTGTGTGGATCTTTGACCAGATGCTACTGCAGGCGTCATTCTTCCTTCTCTGCTCTGCGCTCAGCCTGCCCGGACATGTCTCCCCACGCTCCGCGAGTTCCGCATTTGTTGCGTCCCTACAGTAGTGAGTTTTTTCTCATTTGTTTACTCCGGGATGTATCGAGTAAGGTTAGGACATGCGTAGCAGGAGTGTCCTGGGCTGGTTGCCCGCAGTGCAGTGTATTTTGGGTCGTGTGTTTGGGGCATCTATTTCGGATGTACCCTCGTGGTCCTGTTGTGGACAGGTGAACTTTTTCACAGTTAGCTAGCTTTGTGATGCAGGCGGCTTTCATTACACGTTATTGCTTCCTTTTATCTTTCTGATGAGGTAGCGTATTTTTGCTGTCGTTCCCAGCGTATTTTTCTTCACTTAGTGAAGTTTTTTCTGGGTCCCGAGTCAGTTCTTCCCTTTGCCGGAAGTGTTTGCTACAGTGGTGTGTTGGCGGTGGTTCCTGTTGTGATATAATTCAGTGCTTTTTGTTTATATTCCGACATGTTACTGTTATCCGTCTGCCTAGGCCTAGCCAGCCTCTCGTAGCTTTATCACATATACAAGTGTTATCGATTTCTTTTCTAAATATGTACTACTGTGTCATGTGTATCCTGGTTTAGTTGTGTATTGGCTAATTCCACGGACTATTTATGTGTCCTGGGTTAGTTGTGTATTGGCTAATTCCACGGACTATGTTGGGCCCGGCGTTAGTTGTGTTTTAGCTACGCCTCGGTCCGGTGTTGCGTTCAGATGGTATCTGGACGGGGTGGGTTTTTTCCGGCGGGTTTTTCTCGGTTTCACCTTGATAACCCCGGCTGGTTGCCAAGTTTTGGCCACGCATGGTTTAAAACAGGCTTGTTTCCCCGGCGAGTGGGTGTCTGTGGCTCCCCAGGTCTGCGTCTCTGGGGTGCCTGTTTCAGGCTCCTTCTGATTCCCGGCGGGTTGGCTGTACCCATCTAACAGTGTTCATACGGACACGTGTTGTTTGTAGTTTTTTCGGTTTTGCAAAGCCAATATAAAACTATGTTGTAGTTGTATTTCCTCCCCGGCGATCTGTTTCAAAGAAGTGGGGAGAGGAACAATTGGGGTTAACTTTTAAACTTTAAATCACCCGGTGGGTGCAACCTGGAAGGGTGGGATGACCGAATTTGCAAAATTCAGTTTAGTTGACCAGACAATTGAGGGATGCATTGTGTATCGCCTCCTTCAACATACGGCGCTTTAGGGCACAATTGGGGTTAACGTTTTTTAAACTATTATTCACACCCGGCGGGTGCTTCTTGCACGGATGAGAATAACGAATTTACAATTCAGTTAGTTAACCAGACATTTGAGGGATACGTTTTGTATCGCCGCCTTCAACATACGGCGATCTAAAAAGATACTTCGGCAGAAGTTAGATCTCGTATATTTGTCAGGCTTCCCAGTTTTTGATCTACGAGATAATTCGGGGGCCGGCGTCTTTTTTAGTTTTTTTTTTCCAAAATTTAATCTGGAAACAAACTCCACCGGAAAGACTTAATCACTTATAAACGCCATGATGGTCTTTATATATTATGTCAGAGGGTATTCATAAATCTTTTGGACAAATTAAGATATTCTGAAATCCTTTACTTAGGAAACCCCACCGCGTAGTGAGCTGTGGTCGTTGAGTATTACGTCTCGTTACCCGGCGGGTTATTTAACACCTGTGTGCGAACATGAGTGGGTTAACCTTATGAGCATTAATTCCTGGAAATTTTATTTTTCCAGAGCTGGGTCCCGGCGGGTCTATGCAGAACCTGGAGTAAGTTTCCCTCCAGTCTCTGGCATGGCTACCTTTGCCCCGGTTTTTGCTTTATGCATTACGCCCTCCTGTTCAGGTATCCCTAATTTTGCGCACACCCTTTGTATAAAATGTGTTAAAATGTCTCGTTTGGTGGGGGTTACCTTTCCGGCGTTTTTCTCGTTGCTCCGAGAACACCGTTTTTGTTTACCGAGTTTTAGTCAGGATGGCTAAAATAGGTAAGTTACCCCGACGAGTTTGGTCGCTTGAGGGCTCATCAGAAACTGCGTTTTCTGTGGTCGAGCCTGGGATCAGGCTTCCTGTGTTATTCATTGCTTTATGCATTACGCCCTCCTGTTATGTCTCGTTTGGTGTGGGTTACCTTTCCGGCGTTTTTTCTCGTTGCTCCGAGAACATCGTTTTTGTTTACCGAGTTTTAGTCAGGATGGCTAAAATAGGTAAGTTACCCCGACGAGTTTGGTCGCTTGAGGGCTCATCAGAAACTGCGTTTTCTGTGGTCAAGCCTGGGATCAGGCTTCCTGTGTTATTCCCGGCGAGGGGGGCTCCACACAGTTATTTTGTTTGGTCTTTCCCTCCCGGCGACCTTTTTACAAAGAGGTCTGGGGCAGGTATAATTGGTTTGACATTGCATATAAAACCCGGCGGTTGTACCTTCGGGTGGTTATATTAACGGATTTGCGATTCGCGATAATTTGCCAAACAATTGATTGATACAATAGGGTATCACGGCCTTCAAGACGGCGATCTATGAGGGCTTCTGGCAGAAGCCGGATTAGAGATTAAGATAGGCTTAGACTTTTTATGGGATAAAAAGATGCCTGAATCTTACTAGTGTTTCAAGTGTAAAGGGATACTTGAAAGACTTCATCTTTAATAAAGATATGTTTCATCTTTATGAGGATTCAGAAGTTATGCTTAATTCTTTCGAACAGGTAAAAGATATGCTGAAATCCTTAATAAACAATTGAAACAATGTTGTTTGTTTGTTTAGTCTTTCCCTCCCGGCGACCTTTTTACAAAAAAGGTCTGGGGCAGGTACAATTGGTTTGACATTGCATATAAAACCCGGCGGTTATACCTTCGGGTGGTTATATTAACTGATTAGCAATTCGCGATCATTTGCCAAACAATTGATTGATACAATAGGGTATCACGGCCTTCAAGACGGCGATCTATGAGGGCTTCTGGGAGAAGCCGGATTAGAGATTAGGATAGGCTTAGACTTTTTATGGGATAAAAAGATGCCGGAATCTTACTAATGTTTCAAGTGTAAAGGGATACTTGAAAGACTTCATCTTTAATAAAGATATACTTCATCTTTATGAGGATTCAGAAGATATGCTTAAAATCTTCTGGACAGGTAAATATATCCTGAAATCTTTAATATGAAACTAAAGGAAAACGAAAAGTAGTGGTGGAGTGCTACGGTTCGTTGACCGGCGGTCTTGTGACACATATTTTGTACCATTTTTTGGGTGTAACCCTATGAGCATTAATCCCCGGAAAATTCTCTTTCCAGGGCGGAGTACCGGTGTTGCACCAGGTGACCAGGTAGTTCCCGGGGGCGGGGTAGTTTTCCCCCAGTCTCTGTCATGTCGGCACTTGAACCTCTCATTGCTGTATGTTCAACGCCGTTAAGATCAGGTATCCCTATATTATTTTTATTTGTTAATGAAATAATTTAATCACTGAATAATAATAACCATATATATTTTCTATGATTATATTAGGATAATATTGTGTTTATTTATAGTAATTTATTTTAACCCTCAAGCCCCGGCTACGCATTATATATATATTCCCCGAAACCCGGGTGTTTTGGCTGAAAAACGTCTAGGCTAGGCTACCGTATCATTGTTATGCTGACTGCTTCCCGCATTCCTGCGCATCCCCAAGCGTAGCTGTGTTATTTACCTGTAGAATGGCGTTAAGTAGAGCTCTCTAAGTCAACTGGTTGAGTTGGGATGATGATTTCAGTGGAGATAACTTACAGCAACAACAGCCACTTTACAATACTTTTCGATACTTAACAACAACATACAGGCACACACGAACAAGGGACGCTCTCCTTCTTGTGGCCAGAGATGCGGGGCGTCGGTCCAGCCGGCTGTTGTTTACATACGTCGGACCGACGCCTCGCACACCAAGCTCACAGGCTTTCAACCACTGGTACAATGTTGTACCACCCGGGTTCCTGGGAGCAAAACATAATGGTACACACGTGTACCATCCGAGTTTGAAGGGTTAATACAATTAAATATAAATTAAATTAATTAGTATACTTTATGATTTTGCTCACCAGCTCTGCTTTCAATGTGTTAATGAGCTATGGGAGCTTTTAATTATCATAAACCTTTACAGGGCTCTCTTTCAGAGAGTATACCGAGCTCGCAAGCGAGGGACAGCCACAGCCAAGGTGTATGGCGATACTCACAGTCCTGGCAGGACAGAACACATCCCTTTGTGACTCAACTAGTGCTGACGTCCACGGGATGCCGATGTACCATCTTCTACCCCAGTTTTAACATGGCAACATGTGGAGGTCCCGGCTTCGGCGGGATCTTCCCATGATAAGCCAGACTTAACGGATGAAGAACAACGATCTCTGGTCTCAGAGATGGAGGTTGAAGAGTCTAGTCACCTTCTAGGCGACTCTCAGGGTACTGTCGAATCTCCACGGAGTTCGTCATCGGCTAGGTATGTACCGGCGGAAGAGATTGATGGACTACTATTGAATGCACTTAATAGGTTCTTTGGCCCTACGCCGGAAATTCCTTCTGATAAGGGAGATCCCGCGATGTCGACGAATGTGCAACCTCTGGCTACATCCTTTGCTTTAGCTAAAATACCTAGCCATCCGCTTGTGTCAGACCCAATTTCCAATGTGCCAGGCACAGCAGCTCTCACTACTTCCACTGTGCAAGTCATATCAGACATATCTCCCCCTCCTTTAGACAAGGCGCCAGTCAAAAAACAGGAGCTATGCCTCTTTTTACGGGCCTGATGAGTCAGGGGTAGCAATGTTACGGAAATATTTTGGATGTTCATATTAAGGACATTCCAAGTTATTATAACCATGACTTATTCTTACCACCAAATCTCTCCAGAACGCCATTCTTGGTTCTCTCTTCCGGTTTTTGGTGCCGGCGGAGTCCCCTCTGCTTGGCTGCCATTAGCACGCCTTCCCCAGCTTACCTAGACCGCGAGTTTAGGTTAAGAGGAAAAGCGTTTAAACTGTTTTCGCAATATATGGTTCCCAGCAAGTAACAAAGTCTCTGTTACGCTCTTCTCAGGCAATAGAAGCTGCGGAAGTCAGGAAAGCCATTGAACTTTCCCGGCGCTTGCTTCTCCAGACTTCCATCCAAGTCTTTAGGAGATATTCGGACGGCCTTATTAGAGGCAGTTCGAGCAAGGCAGGATCTGAGGATGTTCTTAGTGAAGAAACTTCTTGACCGTATTGCAAGCCAAGTAGTTCTGTCTCCAGTTCTAATTCCTTCTTTGATTTCACCAGCAGTTTGGAAGACTGTTTTCAATTTGGCACAAGCATTCAAGCAAGGTCCCCGCAAGCCCTGATGCCCTTGTTAGAACAAGGGATCAGGGTCTGGTGGTATCTGGGCGACTAACTGGTGGTGGCAGAAACAGAAAAGTTACGCATCAGTCATGTCTACGTTACATTAAACCATCTCATATCTCTAGGATTCAAGGTCAACTTAGTAAAAGTCAAACCCTTGTTCCCCCACGAGTATTTCAGGGGATAGGGCTGGTCGAGGACACAGCTTCTCTCACTCTGAGTCAGAGTGTGGACACTCGAAACAGATTTCGCAAAAACTGTTTATGTTTCTCCACAGTCTGAATACGACACAGAAACTTTGGGAATCTCTAGTCGGTTCTCTCAACGGGGTTCAGCTAACTGTGAAGTTGGGCCGGTTGAAAGTCTAACGTTTAATCTTGGAGGGCAACAAATTTTTCCCACTATTACCGGCGGGGATAGTATGGCCTATCCCAACGTTATTACACAACTTACTAGCGGTTTGGGCGACGAGAGAAAGGTTGCACGCAGTCATGTCATGAACCTCTCCTCCGCCGTCGGTATGGGTGGACATGGATGCGTCAGGCACGATAGGTTGGGGCTTTTAGTCAAACCTCGGGCATCAGGGTCAAAGGTATTGGTCCCATTTAGAAATCTTCCACATCAATGTCAAAGACTTACTAGTCCCCTTATCTGTCCTTCAGGCTCACGGCTCTGCTTTACGGGGCTAGTCGGTGGCCTTCAGAATGGACAATCTGAATGTGGTTCACTGTATTCAGAAACAAGGGTCAATAAGATCTCGGAAGTGGCTAAACGTGTCAGAAAAGATTTTTATACTAGCCAACAGGCTGAACATTCATCTTCACGCATCTTATCTCCCAGGCGTTGCAAACGTCTGGGCAGACGCTCTGTCTCAGAGACAAAGCACTTCAGTGGAATGGGCGCTCTTGCGTGTGCGGAGCATTACCATCCACAAGTGGATTTGTTTGCGTCTGAGAAGACTTGCAAACTCCCACTGTACCTCACCCGCTGGACGATAACGCCAGCGGGCGGACCTGACGCTCTGATGACGGACGAGAACAGGTTGAGTTCCATTTATCTATTTTCCGCCGCCAGACGCGTCTCTAATGTGCCACGTAGTCAACAAACTACAGGATTAGCGAGGCGTAGTCTCGCTAATCGCGCCCCTGTGGCCGGTGCAGTTTGGTACCAGCATTTGTACACGTGGTGCCCGCACCCAGTGTCACTCCCGGTCGGGTTGTTCCACTTAGAACACAATTGGCAACCTAGAAACCTCGCAGACTTGTTCATTATGGACATTCAGGAGGCCAAGTGGCTAGCACCATATGGTAGCGACGTGACCAAGATATTCACGAATCAATATACCCAGTCTACAAAGCGACAGTTTCAATCGCATTGGCAAGCTTTTATGTCTTGGATTCTTAGAACAAACCAAACTGTGCCCTCGGTGGCGTTGGTTGTTAATTATTTAATGTATCTGTTCATGCAGAAACATTTATCTGAAATTGATTTATGAGGGCAGGTTTTAAACTCCGCCCACCTCCCTGTCAGCTCAGGCCTACATGGTCTCTGGACAAAGCATCGTAGTTATTCTCGTTCCCGTATGTACCAAAGACTGCAGATTTTACAAAAGGGCAGTATTCCTTATGGCTTTGGCTACCGGGAACAGAGTATCTGAGCTGGCGGCGATGAGCAACACACCTATTTGCCTCAGGTTTGATAGGCTTCATGAGTGTATTCACATTGCACCTTCCCCAGGATTCTTAGCCAAGAATGAGCACAGTGAACACGTGTTTTCAGAGTTCACGGTGCCGGCGTTAAAAAGGGGAAAGGTGCACCATCTTTTTTGCCCAGTGCAAGCTCTAACCAAATATTTAAGAGTGGCACCTCTAAATCACCAGGGTGCTTTATGGGTCGCAAGTCCGGGTGAACGCTTGATGGAGCGTACACTGGCTTCTCTCTTGGTCAAGGACTTTAAAGAGAAGAATCCCGGCGTTGTGGGTAAGACCCACGATTTACGCAAGGGGACAGCCTCTTTACGTTTCCTTAATAATCTTTCGGTGGAAGTTATTAAGTCCACACAGTTGTGGGCCTCTAATCAGGAGTTTTTTGACGCGATACCTTTCAGTAGCTCTGGACAAACCTTCCTTGCCATGTATAGCTTTACGGCAGAGGGTCTAGGTGGCCCTTTTAGTCACGTTTTGTTTAATTTCAAGAAAAAGGGGGGGGGAGGGTGCAGTCAGTGTGACATAGGACACCCTAGACCCCTCCGGAGTATGTGTTCGGAACATACGAGCTGGGATACTGTTTGTAGGCATTGTTTTATAAAATTTCTCTGTAGTATTTATTGCAGGAAATTGTGCTAAAGGCCAATAGTAGTGTTACAACAATTCTTGTTGTAAGTAGCTTTGGCTGTGAAGCAATAGATTTTTGAGAAATCTCGGTAGTTGCAACTACGACTTTTACTTTTGAAGTAATTACTTCTCCATAAGTACACGAGTTCAGTACTTCTATGAATGTACAAGAATTCATTTATGTTTGGTTATATTTTTAGGAATATATCCACTAGTTAATGGGGTTTATATGTGCACATGTAAACTTATAAGTTTTTAGTTTTCACCACTTACTTTAAGTGCGGTGCCTTCTTAACTAGCAGATCTGTGTTCAGAGTCTCAGAGTTAACCCTTTTTCAAGCAGGCTTCTTTGAAGCACGCTCCTGCTTGTACCCCTTTTTGAAGATTTAGGCTGTATAAAGTTTATGCACCCGAATATCTCTTTTTTACAAGAGTAAGAATACTATGTGGTTGTTTGATTATCTGCTTTTCTAGAGTTATGATATGATTACGAATGTCCCCCTCCAGTCTTAGAAATCAGGCATGTTCGTCAATGATGGAGGGGCCACTAATAAATTATAGGTTTGACTCCTGTAAGGAGATAAAGAAAACCTAATATTTAGTAGTGGCCCCGTAATCATTGACGACTGGGGCCCTCCCGACCATCCCCTTCCCATTCGTTGATGTATTCAGGATTTTGGTTTACTTGATATGTCAGTGAAGGAAGAATGACGCCTGCAGTAGCGGCTGGTCAAAGATCCACACAAGTACATCCACGATATGATGGAAAGCTTATTAGATAGTTATTCTTATTTTCTTTTTGTTTTTATTTTTTACGAAGTTTTTTCGTAGTGAGAACCCAATTCATAATGACTGAAGCCATGAGTGAGGTCGCGTGCGCTCATGATGAAGGCTCCTCAGTTTTTAAATGCTCTGCGCGGTAGATTCAAACTACGGCGGATTAGTGTTTGAAGAGGATGCCTTATGTAATAGGCATGTTCGTCAATGATTACGGGGCCACTACTAAATATTAGGTTTTCTTTATCTCCTTACAGGAGTCAAACCTATAATTTTTCCCTTGCCCCTCAACTTTCTCTTCATAATTGCTGAGGGGCACAGGGCCCTGGGTGGTTGGTTTCCCGGGCGTTTCCGCACCCTCCTCGGCTCCCCGCCTTGGAGTGGCTTCGGTCACCCAGGCTTTGTTGTGGTCGGCAGGGAGGGTTCTGTGGGGGCGCTCGGTTATGGCCTTGGCCGTGCTCGGAGCCTTGGGGCTGTTCGGCCAGGCAGCTTGGGGAACAACAACAACAACAACAACAAAGGGCTCCATCTTATCCACATTAACGCCAGATCAATGTACCATAAATTATCAGAAATTAACTTGTTAGCTAATAAGGCCAAAGCTTCAATAATTGCAATCACAGAAACCTGGCTGGATTCAAGTATAAACGATGGTGAAATAAACATTCAAGGTTTCAATATGGTTAGGAATGATTGCAATAGGCATGGGGGAGGAGTATGTCTGTATGTAAAAAACAACCTCACACACACAACTAGGACCGACCTCCATGTAGAAAATCACGAAGCTCTGTGGATCGATCTACACCTGCCGAGGACAAGACCCATCACAATTGGGGTATGCTATAGGCCACCAAACGACACCCAATTCTTTCCCAAATTTGAACGAACTTTGTCATCGCTAGACCCTCGGAATGAATCCATTATACTAGGGGATTTTAACCTGTGTTACAAACAACGAAATGATAGGCTTGTACGAGAATATAGGCATATACTGACAATGCACAATCACAAACAACTCATCACAACCCCCACACGTATCTCTGAGAACACTGCCACAATAATAGACCACATAAACTGTAACAGAGAGGACAAAATATCCCAATCAGGGGTTATACAGACTGGGATAAGTGATCACTTCGTCACATATTGCACACGAAAAACCACAAAAATTACTCTAGAGAATCACAAGGTTATCAAAACAAGGTCACTCAGAAACTACAATAAAGAAACATTTCTGGACATTTTATGGAATACAGACTGGTCTCCAGTGTTTGGAAGTACAAACGTTAATGACGCATGGGTTGGCTTCAGAACCATCATCACAAACATTCTAGACGAAATAGCTCCTCTGAAAGACATACGAATTAAAGCAAGGTCAGACCCATGGATCAACAATGACATACTACACCATCTGGAACACAGAGACAATCTGTTAAAAAGGCTAGCGAAACATAGACAGGATCAAGGTCTGAAACATGAGTTCAACAGGGCCAGGAATAAACTAAGTAGGAAAATAAACTCAGCGAAAACTAATTATTTTCACAATAAGGCAGAGGAATATCAGAATAACCCAAAGAAACTATGGAGGCACCTAAAAACAACAGGCTACAGCAACAAGACAAGGGATTCGTCTAACACTAATATTGCTCTCACCATTAATGATCAGGTTTGCCACGATAAACGACAAATTTCAACCTACTTCAACTCCTTCTTCACCTCCATAGCAAACACACTTGCACAGAACCTACCTCAACCTCTCAATAAATACACGACAACAACGGCCACCTTTCGAAATTTCTACAGAGATAAAGACATACACCCGAACACATTTGGATTGCAAAATGTTACACCAAAATACACTTTTGACGAGCTGTCTAACCTAAATGTACATAAAAGCACAGGACCAGACAAAATTCCTGCCAAATTTCTACGAGATGGAGCCATTGGTATAGCAGGCCCCCTAACCCACATCATCAACTTGTCAATTAACACCAACACTGTACCTGCTGAACTGAAGGAAGCTATTGTAACCCCTCTATTCAAGAAAGGAAATAAACTAGAAGTTGGTAACTACAGACCAGTTAGCATATTATGTATTGTATCTAAAATCCTTGAAAGAGCGGTATACACCCAAATTGAACACTACCTCAAACAAAATGATCTATTCTATAAGTTTCAATCAGGTTTCAGATGCATGTACTCGACAGACTCCTGTCTCATCCACTTAACGGATCACATTCGTAAAGAAATGTCTAAATGTCTATGGTTCTTCTTGATCTACAAAAAGCGTTTGACACAGACCATGATATCCTATGTAATAAACTACAAGCAATGGGCATAGGGTCTGTGAACTGGTTTAAATCTTATCTTAGTGGTAGAACCCAGAGTCAAAATTGATGATAATATATCTGATCCTATGCCAATTAACTGTGGGGTCCCGCAGGGAAGCATCCTTGGTCCCTTACTCTTTCTCTGTTATGTGAACGACAAGGAACTGAGCGTCTCATGTAAATTATTACTGTATGCAGACGACAGCGTGCTTCTGGTTTCAGGAAAAGACCCAATAAGTATTGCCGCTTCACTTTCCAAAGAACTAGAATCATGTAGTGAATGGCTAGTGGACAATAGACTATCTCTTCACCTGGGCAAGACGGAAGCCATCTTATGTGGAACAAAACGCAAACTGAAAGACATTGTGGGCTTCTCGGTCAACTGTAATGATGAAACAATTTTGGAATCTATCCTGAGTAAGTGTAGAGCACGTATAAAATACCTGTATAGACAGGTGGGATGCTTGCCCGCGGCGACCAAAAAGACCCTCTGCCAAGCGCTTGTTCAATGTCATTTTGACTATTCTGTGTCATCCTGGTACTCTGCATCATCTAAATCAGCACAGCACAAACTTCAGGTCACTCAAAATAAAATGGTTAGGTTCATGCTGAACCTAGGACCCAGATCACATGTTGGCCAGGAACAACTTCAGTCACTAGGTATGCTCAATGTCTGACAGGGCCAAACAAATCAGGCTCACCAATGCCTTCAAAATTTTCTATGACAGAGCTCCAGAGTATCTAAAGAATGATTTTGTTAAAGCAAATGAGAGGAGTGGACATAATACAAGAAAAAGGTTGTTTAATTTTAAGGTCCCGAGAATCCAAGGACAGGGTAAGCAAACATTCTTCTTCACCGCCATCAAAGACTGGAACGACCTACCCCAGTCAGTCCGTGAAAAGAGAACACTGTATTCCTTCAGACGTAGCCTGAAGGAACACCTGAACCGGACAGCTGCGAGAAGGGAGCACCAAGCTTATGTCTACTACTAAATGCGACATAAGAGATAGACAAACCAAACTGAAATGATTACTGATTACGGATTACTGATATTTACTATAGGATGTAAGGTATCTTAAAATAACCCCCTAGAAATACTTTCTCTAAAGTATCTATTTCTTTATCCTCCCCATTTTCCCCAGCTAACCTAATCCCACAAGGACCCCAATGGAAATACGCCTAACGGCCTTATTGGGCTATCCTTAGTTGGAATTATGCAAGGCTGGTACATGTCATATTTATAACATACTATGTGGTACCAACTCTGTAAATTGCTAACTGAATAAATATTATTATTATTATTATTATTATTATTATTATTATTAGTTTAGGATTTCGTATATGACTTGGCCTCCCAGAAGGGAGGCCTTTAAAAGTCCTCTGTAGCCCAAACTATAAGTCCTAGGGAATTCTACTTGGTGCCATTCGATTTTTCTCGACGAGCAGCTTCTTTACATGGACGTAGAATGCAATTTCGACCAGCCATTCGCCCAGAATCAAATTTTTATTTTTATTGGTTTAATTAAAGCCCAGGACATTTTTTGCACTTGGCGGGCGACTTTCGAATTTCGAGTTTTCATGGGTATATAATGGATTCGTCTCGTCATTACAATTCCAACGGTATATGAATTTTTGAATTTTGACCAATTTTTAGGCCCAATAGGCCTATTTAAAAGTTTAAAAACTCCATGACGAGTTATCTATGTATGGATTTTGTTCAAATTTTAACCAGAAGTTCACTTTGACACGCTGAATCGAATGGCGCAAACATAATTGAAATCTGACAATTAGTTTAGGATTTCGTATTTGACTTGACCTCCCAGACGGGCCCAGCTAGGGGACTGTTTTTTGGACTTTCAAAGTCCTCTGTAGCCCAAACTATAAGTCCTAGGGAATTCTACTTGGTGCCATTCGATTTTTCTTGCCGAGCTGCTTCTAGACATGGTTTTAGATTTCATTTTCGCCCAGCCATTCGGCCAGAATCGAAAATATTTTTCTCCAAAAACCTTGGGTTTAAATTAAGCCCAGGCAAATCGGTGATTTTGGTCGAATTTTAACTTGTCAATATTATTACATATTTGGATTCGTCTCGCCGTTGCGGATTCACGGGATATTTTTGTTTTAATTTTGACCTATTTTTAGGCCCCCTAGGCCTATTTTAAAGTTTAAAAACTCCATAGACGAGTTATTTATGAACGGATTTTGTTTAAATTTATACCATAAGTACACTTTGGCAAGCTGAATCGAATGGCAGAAACAGAATTAAAATCGGACCATTAGTTTAGGATTTCGATTTTGACTGGGCCTTCCTGGAGGGCCCAGGGGACCGTTCTTTGGACTTTAAAAGTCCTCTGTAGCCCAAACTATAAGTCCTAGGGAATTCTACTTGGTGCCATTCAATTTTTCTCGCCGAGCTGCTTCTAGACATGGTCTTAGATTTCATTTTCGCCCAGCCATTCGGCCAGAATCGACAATATTTTTCTCCAAAAACCTTTAAGCCCAGGCAAATCGGTGATTTTGGTCGAATTTTGACTTGTCAATATTATTACATATTTGGATTCGTCTCGCCGTTGCGGATTCAACGGTATATATATTTTTTAATTTTGACCTATTTTTTAGGCCCCCTAGGCCTATTTTAAAGTTTAAAAATCCATAGAAGAGTTATTTATGAACGGATTTTGTTTAAATTTATACCATAAGTACACTTTGGCAAGCTGAATCGAATGGCAGAAACAGAATTAAAATCGGACCATTAGTTTAGGATTTCGATTTTGACTGGGCCTTCCTGGAGGGCCCAGGGGACCGTTCTTTGGACTTTAAAAGTCCTCTGTAGCCCAAACTATAAGTCCTAGGGAATTCTACTTGGTGCCATTCAATTTTTCTCGCCGAGCTGCTTCTAGACATGGTCTTAGATTTCATTTTCGCCCAGCCATTCGGCCAGAATCGACAATATTTTTCTCCAAAAACCTTTAAGCCCAGGCAAATCGGTGATTTTGGTCGAATTTTGACTTGTCAATATTATTACATATTTGGATTCGTCTCGCCGTTGCGGATTCAACGGTATATATATTTTTTAATTTTGACCTATTTTTTAGGCCCCCTAGGCCTATTTTAAAGTTTAAAAATCCATAGAAGAGTTATTTATGAACGGATTTTGTTTAAATTTATACCCAAAGTACACTTTGGCAAGCTGAATCGAATGGCGCAAACAGAATTAAAATCGGACCATTAGTTTAGGATTTCGATTTAGACTGGGCCTTCCTGGAGGGCCCAGGGGGACCGTTTTTTGGACTTTTAAAGTCCTCTGTAGCCCAAACTATAAGTCCTAGGCAATTCTACTTGGGGCCATTCAATTTTTCTTGCCGAGCTGCTTCTTACATGATCTTAGATTTAATTTTCGCCCAGCCATTCGGCCAGAATCGATAATATTTTTCTCCAAAAACCTTGGGTTTAATTTTAAGCCCAGGCAAATCGGTGATTTTGGTCGAATTTTGACTTGTCAATATTATTACATATTTGGATTCGTCTCGCCGTTGCGGATTCACGGAATATTTTTGTTTTAATTTTGACCTATTTTTAGGCCCCCTAGGCCTATTTTAAAGTTTAAAGACTCCATAGACGAGTTATTTATGAACGGATTTTGTTTAAATTTATACCCAAAGTACACTTTGGCAAGCTGAATCGAATGGCGGAAACAGAATTAAAATCGGACCATTAGTTTAGGATTTCGATTTTGACTGGGCCTTCCTGGAGGGCCCAGGGGACCGTTCTTTGGACTTTAAAAGTCCTCTGTAGCCCAAACTATAAGTCCTAGGGAATTCTACTTGGTGCCATTCGATTTCTCTCGCCGAGCTGCTTCTAGACATGGTCTTGGATTTCATTTTCGCCCAGCCATTCGGCCAGAATCGACAATATTTTTCTCCAAAAACCTTTAAGGCAAATCGGTGATTTTGGTCGAATTTTGACTTGTCAATATTATTACATATTTGGATTCGTCTCGCCATTGCGGATTCAACGGTATAATTTTTGTTTTAATTTTGACTTATTTTTAGGCCCCCTAGGCCTATTTTAAAGTTTAAAAACTCCATAGACGAGTTATTTATGAACGGATTTTGTTTAAATTTATACCATAAGTACACTTTGGCAAGCTGAATCGAATGGCGCAAACAGAATTAAAATCGGACCATTAGTTTAGGATTTCGATTTTGACTGGGCCTTCCTGGAGGGCCCAGGGGACCGTTCTTTGGACTTTAAAAGTCCTCTGTAGCCCAAACTATAAGTCCTAGGGAATTCTACTTGGTGCCATTCGATTTTTCTCGCCGAGCTGCTTCTAGACATAGTCTTAGATTTCATTTTCGCCCAGCCATTCGGCCAGAATCGACAATATTTTTCTTCAAAAACCTTGGGTTTAATTAAGCCCAGGCAAATCGTTGATTTTGGTCGAATTTTGACTTGTCAATATTATTACATATTTGGATTCGTCTCGCTGTTGCAGATTCACGGGATATTTTTGTTTTAATTTTGATCTATTTTTAGGCCCCTAGGCCTATTTTAAAGTTTAAAAACTCCATAGACGAGTTATTTATGAACGGATTTTGTTTAAATTTATACCATAAGTACACTTTGGCAAGCTGAATCGAATGGCGCAAACATAATTAAAATCGGACCATTAGTTTAGGATTTCGATTTTGACTGGACCTTCCTGGAGGGCCCAGGGGACCATTTTTGGACTTTAAAAGTACTCTGTAGCCCAAACTATAAGTCTGTGGTTGAAATACAAAAACGTTAGCACCCTTACCTCACGGTGAGAATATCCTTGTGCGGCGCTGTATAGTATAGGCTAGCCTAGGCCTAGGCCAAGCAGTTCCCATCCAACGTTGTCAACGCTCCAGGAACTGCGACCTCAAACCACAATCCGACCTAACCTACATCTACAGTGATGACCACACGAACCACCGACCTCGACTGAATCTACTCACCTACCACAGCAACACTACACTCGGTAAATACGACGGGAGCTCCCTGCGACCTCTGCACCCCCATCCTCACATGCGTGTTTACGCTGCACCCCCCTTCGTTCGCCCAATGTGCCTAAAACTAACTAACCTACCCAACGTAAATCAAATCTACCCAACGTAAATCGAATTACACCACACGCCCCCCTGATCTCAAGATCAATCTAACAAAAAAACAACAACAAATTATAGTAGTTTTCCACCGTACCTATTGGCATACTGCTCTAGTACTACTAAGGTACGTTGGACATCGCGCAGTCCCTTTATCCCACCTACTCCATTTCACAATCACTTCCCGTCTCATAATTTCCCATCCACCCTGGCCGTCGCCTCTCTCTCTGCGACCGTCGTGGTACCACTTCGTTTTCTTCTACCTCTTCTTGCTCGTCATCCCCCACCTCATCATCAGTTGAAGACTCTACCACTCTTCTGACGTCCAAGATATGACGTGGCATCCCGTCGACACTGAGGTTATTCCTGGAATGCACGTCCGTCACAGTACCCCTCCCCCACTGGGATGTACACTTTGCATTTGGGGGCTTCACCCAAATCTCCTCCCCAATTTGGATAGAGGCAGGCCCTTCCTCCCCCCCCCATGGCCATCGGCACCGCACATGGATGTCGCCACTCATACTGAAATACTGCTCTTTGTGGTACAGTTCTCTCATCCTGACCTGACCTAGGGGCCATATTATACCAAAATACTGCTTCCATAGGCGCTACCTGCCCCCTCTCTGCCATCGCCTTGATTGTCCGATGATGTCTTTCCACAATTCCGTTCCCACTTGGCCGATACGCGGCTCTAAAGAAACGTCGGACATTCCACCTATCAAGCATGTTCTTCAAAGCCTGCGACCGAAAAGCAGTACCGTTATCCATCAACACCTCATCAACTGGGCCCCTCTCTAGGAAGATCTCATTCAGCACACCTGCAATCTCTTCCGCATTCTCTGCTCTTAATTCCCTCCAGATAGCCACCCGCCCAGGTCCGCAGTCTACCATAGATAGGTACAGCCCCTGCCGATAGTGTGTCACATCAACCGCCAACCTTTGCCAATCATTATCCACTCTAATCTCCCCAGACACATGTACACTCGGTGCAGGGTCGATCGACTGACATCTGTCACAACGTCTCACCACCTCTCGAACGTTGTCCCTCGTGACTGCAGGGTCGACCTTCCTTGCCATAAACAGCGTCCTGTCGACTCCCATGTGGTGCATTTGATGTAGCTCCTTTACACTTGGTGCTCCCATGCAGCACACCATAGCCGCCTCCTTTGTCTCCTCTGGCACCCCGAGCCAGGATTTCTTTACTCTTGTTAGGGCATCTGCCTTGTTCTTCTCTGATGGCACAAAAACTACACACAACTGCAAACCATACACATCTTTCAACTCCCTCAGAATTCCCAGACGACGCTTCACAATCAGTTTTGAGGCTCCCTTTGTTCGAACTCTTTTCTCTTCCGTCACCACTGATTTCAGCCAACCAAACACTGTAGCAGAATCCGTTCGAACCTCGATCTCTTGCAAACCCCACTTCAAGGCCAAATTGATACCTTTCAATACCGCGTCCAACTCGGCCACGTTGATATGACTGTAGTCGTGCTTCTTCCTCAACCACGCAGCATCCTCAACTTCTACATTACCTATCTCCAATGTCACGCCTGTCGCTATACTACTTGCGTCACACCATACGACCCCCTTCTCCGACTTCGGAGTGTACCATCTTCCTCTCACTCTTTCTATGACGTCTTGCATCATCGTGACTGTCTCTTTTCCGACCTTGTCTTCCCATCTTGCACCTTCCGCTCTCCTCTTAACGTAACTACATGCTACCCGCAGCCATCCTGCAATGGGATAGTGGCCCACCAGCCTTCCACAAGCTGAGAATAGCTCTCTCGTACTCCAGTTCTCCCTAATTTCCGGAACCTCATTACCTCTCTGGAATACTAGCTCGCCTGTTCTATCTCTCGCTAATCTCAAGCCCAACGCCGCACCCCCTTCCAACGGCTGCGGCTCCTTTGTGGCCAATCCAAACCTAGCCAAGTGCTCTACAACCTCAGCTGCCGTCACCACAGTCTCATCCACTAGTATATCGTCAATGTATGAATTTGTGGCAGCCTTCATCTTATGCGTTTTCCCCAGCACTGTCTTGAGTATCCTCGCCATAATTCTTGGAGCCGAATTCAACCCGAAACCCAACCTCGTCAAGCAATACGTCTTCCCCTTGTATCTCACCAGCTGGTACTTCCAGAGCTTCTCTGTCACATGAATTTGTAAATAAGCGGACTTCAAATCCACAATGGTCGAGGCCCCACCCATCTGCCTCCACTCCCTGAGTGTCTCGCCGCACACATCCGCGACGTCATCGCCTGTGTGACTCATCACGTGGGTATTAAGTTCACGAAAATCCAATACAGGCCGTACCTTGTTTTTCGTCGGTTGAACCACCGCCATCAACGGCAACACTCCACTCCCCACTTCCTCCCCCCATGGCAGCAGAATGCCCTCATCAATCCACCTCTTCACCTCCTTGTCAAAATCTTCTCTCACTCCCGCTTTCATAGCATGTTCATAGCAACCAACTTTGTTCTTCAAAACAGGCAATTCTCCTTTCAACAACCACTCGACTACCCACTTCCTACCATCAAATACCGCAACAAAATCCTTATCCTCAATCTTGCATGGATCAGCCCCCCCATTCGGTTCCTGGCTTCGACACCCCTCTCTTTGGCTCAACAACCCCGGCTGCCTTTGTGAACTTATCTTTCAGCTCTTCAGTCTCAGGCATCTTCACAACCCTCCCTTCCGACTTTATGGCCACAGCGCATTGGGTCTCTCCACTCTCGGCAGTTGAACGGCTTACCGGTACCTTCCCAAACGTTACCGGTACTTTTCCATCTACAATCGTAGCGCCACCCAGTTGCAGGGTGTAAAACGAGGCCGATTATCGAAATGCTACTCAACTTCGCTTTACAATTAATGCTACCCATAACAGAAAATATTAGTTCGTTGAATTGACGGTTGATTAATCGATAGGCTAATCAATTTCTCAGATAATAAGATTATCTGAAAAGACTGAATACCGGTAGTATTAACACAAAATAGGCCTACACAAAATATTATTATGCCTGACTGACAGTTACAAAGTCTATCTATCTATCTATTGCCTGACACCGTGATCCCCGAAGGGGTGGCCACGAACGAACCGCCCCCATGCACCTCTGTCCCGTCAGTCGACGCCCCTCCCCCCAACCAGCACCGCCTTCGTTCATGTACTTCCTCACTCCATCCTTCCACCTCTCCGTCCCTCCACCTCGCTCTCGTACACCCTCTTAGTAATTTTCTCGATTTCCATACGTTCCATATGGCCGAACCATCTCAAGTTGTTCCTTTTCACACTTTCCAGCACATCTACCTCCACACCACACCTCCTTCTTACTTCCTAATTAGTCTGTTTATCCCTCCATGTAACTCCGCACGCACTCCTTAAGTAATTCATTTCCACTGCTCTCACTCTTGGTCTGAGTCTCTCAACCAACGTCCATGCTTCGCTTCCGTAAGTCAGTGTCGGAATTACCACACTGTCATGCAAGGACTTCTTCACTTCCATACTGACCACCCTATTTCTTGTTACTGCTTTTAGCGTTCCTACAACCCTCTTCCCCTGTTGTACCCTCTCCCGCACTTCTTCATCCATAGTCCCATCTTTACTCAACACACTGCCCAGATACTTAAAAGAGTTGACGATCTCCATAGCCTGACCGTTCAGCTTCACCTCACACTCTGTGACTTCACCCCTTTCGAAGACCATAACCTTGCTCTTCCCCGCATTTACCTTCAAATTCCGTTTTTCGCTCACTGTTCCAAACTCATTTACCAGACCCTGCAACTCACATTCATTATCACTCATCACTCAGTTACAAAGTACGGTAGGCCTATTATTACCATTTTGGGGCAAGAATGTAGTTACCGGGTGTACCGCACGTCTTGTGTACACTACGCGGACGCTTACCATCATGTTCCCATCTATTTTGACTGCCTTTGGATACAAAAATACATTATTCTAACCAAACAACCTAACCTAGTATTATAGATTTATAAGTATTTATTTTGTTATAAGTATTTATAGATGATTTATGTTGTATGTCGGTAGTGGTACACCCGGTAACTACATCCATACCCATTTTGGTTCCACAGCCGGCAAGATGGCGCCATCATGGCAGCCAATTGTCTAAATGGCCACCATCCCATCTAGACCTATTCTTCGATAGAATTGAAATCTGCATACTGTACATAACCTAGGCGTTCGCCATTCGTCCGCGCATTAATGCTACTGGATTCAGGAAAATAGTGCTACTTAACTCATGAGTTATTTGCATTGACACCCTGCCCAGTTGGCTGATTACATCCATCCCCATCACTACATCAATGCCATCAATTACTGTATCAAGTACTATGGCTGTCGGGAATTTAGATAAAGAGGTTAAATTGTATATCACTGGTACATGAAATAACCCAACAAATAGTTATAATATATTTACCAACGACGTAGTCGTTGATGGGTGTAATCCAGTCCCCCACACACGGCTAGTTCAATTGCATGACATGTAGGAATGTTCACATAATACAATATCGATACAATGAACTTAGCTTAAGAGGACTGGTGATGTAGGACTGTTGTTAATATTGTTGTAGATAATATTTGTAGCACATGGTGAACTGTGGGTTGAGTCAGAGCCGGGGGAGGAGATGTTGGCTGTACGGTGTTGATTGAGAGACTAAAGGGCCGGCCTCCGATCGCTTTGCGAAATTACATATGGCTGCCGACTCATAATAATTATAACCCATAACTTGGTTTCATAATACATCTAGAGCTGATGTAGATATTTATACATTACAGTTAATATTTAACCTAACTTAAGAATAAACTACAATACACAAAGAACCAGCCGAAATCGTACAAGCGATACGATACCGCCAAATTCAAATGTCCTATTGGACCAAAACCTGTCGGGATCATTACCCTAGTCCCGACATATTGGCCGCCACCAAAAATGATATACTGGAACAAAAAAAGGACATCGACGTCAAAGATCACCTTGTGTGATCTTTGATCTCCAAAGATCCACGGAACTCATAGCCGCCCTCCTTTTGGGACGAGCGCCACCTGAAGCCTGAGGAGGATCATCCTTCTCATCATCAGCTGCCCCACCTCGAGGAGCACTGTCACCAGCACTCTCCCGCGGAGGGGTATCAGTAGAGACGCCAGGATCATCCGGCAGTTCTACATCCTGCTCCAAGGGATATAACCTTACGACTGGGCGAGTAGTAACCCCAGTCGAAGTTCGTATTCTAGCAACCCTTATAAGACCATCAATGCCCTGGAACAAATGGATAATCCTCCCAAGCTTCCAAAATAACCTAGGACGCTCATCATGAATCAGGACGATATCCCCGATACGAGGCCATCGTTGATTCGTCCCTTTGATCTTATGAGAGTGACGCTCGCGAAGAGACAGCAAATATTCTTGGGTCCACCGTTTCCATAGATCGTCGGACACCTTGTTTACATACTGGAAGCGACGACGTGTGGCATCAGCATTGCCGAACGTAGGGTCATGCAGATCTTCGTCATTGACGGACGATCTAGGAAAGGTATTAAGGGTTCGTCCACGTGTTAGCATAGAAGGCGAAATGGGTAAGAGGTCATCAACATCTGCCGAGGTATAGGTCAAGGGCCTGTCGTTGACTGACATCTCAATTTCTATTAAGATGGTTTGCAACTCCCGTCTGGTCACCAGTGCCCTTCCCAATACCTTCTTCATGGCAGATTTGACGATACCGATAGTTCTCTCCCAAATCGCCCCGAACCATGGTGCACGTGCTGGTATAAATCTCCACTGACAACCCTTTCCAGTGAGGGTAGCCACAACCTGCGGGTCATCCATTAAACTCTGGAGATATTTAGAGGCCCCGACAAAACAAGTCGCATTATCGCTCATAATAATTTGAGGGAAACCATTGCGGCCTGCAAAGCGTCGTAGAGTATGCAAAAACCCCTCACTGGATAGGTCGTCAATCAATTCAATATGAATCGCTCTGGTTACCGCACATGTGAATAGGACGGCATATACCTTTATGATATTACCGGGCGATTCTCTAACATGAATCGCTCCGGTGTAGTCTACCCCGGTTACCTGAAATGGTTCAGTCCTTTGTACCCTGAACTCAGGCAAGGGAGGTAGATCAACTGGGGAGTAAGGCTTACCCTGTAATCTTTTACAGATAGTACAGCTATTGTGGATCCCTTTAATTGCTTGTCGCATCTTAGGGATCCACCAACGTTGTCGCATATACGCCAGAACATAATTTACGCCAAAATGTAGGCAGGTCCGATGGCATTGGCGAATCAACATTTTGGTAATCAAATGAGAGGAGCTAAGGAGGACAGGATATTTCGCAGAATCAATAATGTCCGCCTTTTGTATCCTGCCTCTACACTTAATTATGCCTCCTTCCATATATAATCCTAGCTGCCTCATTAAGTTTGAGGGTTTGGCCTTTGACTCCTTGCTCAGGATTTGATGTTCAGTAGGATAAGATTCCCTTTGTACTAAACATATTAGTTTTGCTTCTGCTGATCTAAATTCATGGAGTCTGATATGCTTCGAATCTTCACTAAGGAAAGACCCATGAGCCCGACTTCTCATGTTGTTAATGAAACGGTATATCCATGCAAATACCCGTATTACTTGATCATAGCTGCCGTAACGTTCCCACTCTACCAACTTGTTATCCTGATGTGTAGTACTCACATTCGAACTACTTAACACATCATCTTGGGGCCGACCTGAAGGAGCAGATATGCATTCCCTGAAATCTTGAGGCCATTCAGTTGGAGATGTAAGCCATGGAGGTCCATGCCACCAAATAGAGGAAGACATAAACTGCTGTGCCGAGATCCCCCGTGAAATTATGTCACTGGGGTTATCCCTGGTGCTCACATAGCGAAATGTAGCTGTAGGAACTAAGTCATGAATCTCATCAGTGCGATTAGAAACATAAACAGGTAACACTTTCTGGCTGTGTACCCATGAAAGCGCTATTTGACTGTCGCTCCAGACATAGACGTTATTAATCTGTAGTATGTCTGCATAAGCATCCAGTGTAAACTTTATTAGACGAGCAGACAGAAGCAATGCAGTAAGTTCTAATTTAGGAACTGTAATTTTCTTTATAGGGGCTACTTTGGCCTTCGCTATAGCCAGCGTCGCTACACTACCATTGCATATGTATATGGCAGTACCGTACGCACTATTACTAGCATCAGAAAAGGCATGTAGATCCACCTGTTGACCTTTAATCACCTGACGATTAAGTTGGACCTTGCAACATGTGGAAAGGTCCGACCGAATCAACCGCCAAGTATCTTGTAACTCAGTCGGGAGGGGCGTGTCCCAATCTAGTTTTAGCCGCCATAGTTGCTGTAAAAACATACGAGCACGGATTGATACAGGCAGCAAAAAACCTAGGGGATCAAACAACCTCGCTGACAAGCTTAAGCAGTTTCGCTTGGTCATAAGCTCACTGCCGCATGGGGTGTGACAGAAGGATATACAATCTGTGGTAGTGTCCCATTTGTGGCCTAAAAACTTCACCTCACTATTCTCAGTAGCCACACCGTCAGAAGCAAATTGACCTTTCAAAAGATCACTATTAGTGGCCCATTCTCTTAAGTATAAATGAGCCTTGGCAAATATATCACGGATCTCCCAGCATCTCTTGAGCAATAAATCTTCATTGTCTACGGTGCCTTGAAGATTGTCCACATAGATCCCCTGCTTGATCTCATTCTTGAAGTCAGGATCTAGTCCAGCCTCCTCAAGATGACGCAAGATAGTAGCGTTGAGAAGGAACTGGGAACAGGTCGCCCCGAATAAGACGACTCTGAACCTGTAGACCAGGTACTCCGAATCTAGATCCATTGGGTCCCGCGGCCATAAAAATCTTGTCGAGTCCCTGTCTTCACGATGGAGTTGAAGCATCAGGAAGGCCTTCTCAATATCGGCGACCCATGCAAACTTATGACATCTGAAGCGCAACATAATTTGCGCTAGATCAGAGACCAGGGACGGACCCGTGTACAGACAATCATTCAGGCTATAGGAGCGATCACTGGATTTAGCAGAGCAGTCATACACAATACGAACAGGAGTGGTGGAACTGTCCTTTTTAATCCCATGGTGAGCAAGGTAATGGATGTTATCCCCATACTCACTGAGATCTACTCTCTCCACAAATCCACGTTGTACCTGCTCGGCTAAAACTGCCGCATAAGTCTCGCAATAACCTGGATCCTTGACAAACTGCTTCTGAAGGCCACGTAACCTACCAAGTGCTAGATGGAAATTAGTAGGTAATTTACTCTTGTTATCATTCCAAGGGAACCTTACCACATACTGACCTCTGCCAGAGTCATACGTTACAGTCTCTTCATACGAGCTTAACGCTAGCTTGGACTCACGATCAAGTTCATGTGGGTCAATTCCAATATTATCCAAGTCCCATAGCTTATCTATATCAGTACATGTATTATCAGGCACATTTGGCCGAATATATTTATCTATGGGGCTTACTGCTACCTTGAGGACCGTAACCACCTCCACCTGTGTGTCTTGAGAGGAAGTGGCATAGGATCCAGAAATGGCATAACCTTGGATCGTGGGGAGCATTATTAGCTTATCTACCCGCCGATATCCAGGGTGAACCAGGTCGTAGTAATAATCAGCTCCGACCAGTAGCATAATACCATTGTTAGCAGAGAGTTGATCATCAGCCAGTTTATACCCCTTGCTTCTGAGATATTTAAAATGTGGTTGAATCTCTGATGCTATATAGAAACTGGGTAGTGTGTCGACCACAACAGCCTTGATGGGACATACCTTTCTTCTACAAACATGGGAAATCTCCACGATATCATAGTCACTGGAATCTATTTCACCAGTGAAACCATGGAGACGCAAATTCTCTTGACCCTTGCTGGTACACTTGAGCTGGGGTAATGATGACCGCAGAACGAATGACCTCTGTGAGCACTGGTCAAGTAAGGTGCGCGTCATTATAGTATTATTATTACTCCCCACTACTGGCAGCATCATAGTAGGAAGCAATTGACATTCTCGAGAAGCAATGGACATGGCAGATACTTTATCACCCTCGCTCTTACCTTTCTCATGTGACTCTTTGGGGGTTCTCCCCTTTTCTTTGCCGTCGTGCCGATCAGACTGGGTGCAAAGGGAAAACCAATGTTTCCCCTTGCAATACTTACAAGGTTTGATGTAGGAATTGGTGCAGGTACTGTTGAAGTGGTCTCTTGCCAGACAGCTGGTACATAACTTAAGCGATTTAGCCTTGCTAATCTTCTGTGTAGCCTTAGGATACTTAGGACACTGATACCACAGTGGACACTGCACAACTTACAACCTAATGATATTGGCCTTTTCTGTTTAGGAGAAGTCTGTACCGGGAAAGCTGCAGTAGATGGCGACATCTCCACTTGTCGGTAGTGTCCAGTACTCTCCATATTGAAGACTTCAGTCTGGTACACCTGCACCAACGCTTCCAAGTTTAGTGGAGAGTCGCTTAGTTGTCGTCTTAAGATTTCCCTTAGGGGAGAGGGTATTTTATTCAAGATATTCACACTAAATATCTCCTCCTTGGTGACGGCCATTGTCTCCATAGATCGGAGGAGGCTCTCAAAGGAGGCATAGTACTCCTTTAGGGCCGTCACATCATAGGATGGAGGATCTAGCGTGAAGAACTTAGTAATTAACGCGGTCTTGATGACTTCCACTCTCCCGTAAGTTCTCTTCAGCAACTCCACTGCAGACTCGTAGCTGGTAGCTTCTAGCTTGTACCCATCGACTAACTTCAATGCCTCCCCTTTCAATTGACCACGGAGATATGTGAACCTTTGGATGGATGTGAGTGTTTTATGATGATGGATGGAACACTCAAAAATATCCCAAAATCCAGTCCAGGTAGCCGAATCCCCGGAAAAGGTAGGCAAAGTAAGCTTCGGCAGGTTAAAACCAGTCGCCTTTGGTGTACCGGTATCCTTAACAGAGGTTGATTCTTGGGTGGAAGATAGTCTGGCTAAGGCTGTATTAACGTCCTCAAAGTACTCAAAATCTGCCGACATTTCTTCTTCCACATCGTCAGTAACTGTTAATAAACCATATACCTGCTGAGAATAACTATCATAAGTAGCTAGCGATTTAGTAACAGTAGCAAATTTACCTTTTATCTGATCAGCCGTGGCACTTATTAAAAATTCATCAAGATCTCTTAAACCTCTATTTAAACTTCCCTTCATCCCTCCCTTAAGAATCTTAAGTTTCTTCAAATCTGTCATCGTTAAGGTTTAATTTTAAGCAACTTAAACTACAATGAGGTCAGACTACAAACCGTTAATCGCTTAGGAATCAACAGCGGCAAACCCCCATTACTTAAGAAATTTACTCAAAAAGAATTACATAATACCTACAGTCCCCTTAATATAAACTAACGAAAGGAAATTATCTGACTAGACAACAACATAAAGTACACTGGGGCTATCTATGAGGAGACCGACTACTGCGACGACGCAAGATAGTCCCTTACCATCTTAATGACCTGGACCAACAAACGATCGCTGCCTTCATTGGTGAGGTGGACGCCGTCCTCGGACATATACTGGCTCCCAAAACTATATGGGGAGAATCGACCACCAAGGTGCTTGTATTTCCTCTTGAGGAGAACATTGACCGAGTTCTTCACCTTGTGGTATTCGCCTGCCGGTATACCCCGAGGAGACTCCCTCTGCTCTAATCCCAATACAAGACAGCGGCCATTCGTGGATGCCTCAATCTCATAGGTCAACTCCTGGATCTTAGCCGCGAGCTCCTGCGGGACTACCCCAGAGACGATGTCGTTACCACCCAACACTAATACAGTGATCTCGGGCCTTAGGCTCAAAAGACCATCCCAGGCTGGTTGGGACCTGATATTATCGAGAGTGGCTCCTGGGGCACTAAACACCCTCACTACAAAACCCGGGTCATAAAACTCTCGGCGGGAAACCCCTAGGCGACCAACATAACTGTGGCCTAATATACCCACCACTTTCCCAGGGCTCTGATTGTATGAGGAGGTTGGTGTAAAATTCACCCCAATGCTACTTCCTGACGCAGCTGTGGGATGGTTCCTTTGAGCCATGATGTATTGACAAAAGAATTAAATACTAAATCCATTAAAAGAAAGGGTAAGGTGAAGCACTAATTATTGTAAGCCCTTTATAGGTAAGCCTAGTTGGTTAAGCTACAATCATGAGGTCTGACTATTAACTGTCAATCGCTTAGGAATTAACAAAGACCGACACTCATGACCGCCACTTTAAGCAACTAGGCCTAGGCTATTATGAAATTTAAATATAAAAGGTCACATGAGAACCCTCCCCACCAGCAAAATTAATAATGAGTCCCACAATGACAAAACACAAGCAACACCACAGGCACACCACCAAAGCGAAATGAAAAGCCACCACAGACACCTGCAGGCCTAGACTGCCTAGCCTATGAGCGCGAAATGGCGCCCGACGAAATTACCCCAACCCCAATCTCCAGCCCAGCTAACCAACCAAAAAACGCCAAGGATCACACGCCCAAAAAAAAATGGAAACTAGCCCCAAAAATGATAGGGACGGCGCCGAAACGGTAAAAAACACGAGGGAAGAAGCTGGGTCTAAACTAGGGAAATGGCAGTCGGCCAACAACGTGCGAGGCGGCAGCCATTTGTAAGCCCACAAGCGTCAAGGAAGCAAACAAAACGGTACTACGGCATGGAAGCTTTAGGGCACGAAGGACCATTATTTGTCGGGAATTTAGATAAAGAGGTTAAATTGTATATCACTGGTACATGAAATAACCCAACAAATAGTTATAATATATTTACCAACGACATAGTCGTTGATGGGTGTAATCCAGTCCCCCACACACGGCTAGTTCAATTGCATGACATGTAGGAATGTTCACATAATACAATATCGATACAATGAACTTAGCTTAAGAGGACTGGTGATGTAGGACTGTTGTTAATATTGTTGTAGATAATATTTGTAGCACATGGTGAACTGTGGGTTGAGTCAGAGCCGGGGGAGGAGATGTTGGCTGTACGGTGTTGATTGAAAGACTAAAGGGCCGGCCTCCGATCGCTTCGCGAAATTACATATGGCTGCCGGCTCATAATAATTATAACCCATAACTTGGTTTCATAATACATCTAGATCTGATGTAGATATTTATACATTACAGTTAATATTTAACCTAACTTAAGAATAAACTACAATACACAAAGAACCAGCCGAAATCGTACAAGCGATACGATACCGCCAAATTCAAATGTCCTATTGGACCAAAACCTGTCGGGATCATTACCCTATTCCCGACAATGGCCCTGATCCGCAATCGGATTCCTCGCACTGTCAACTCCACTTCTCTGGCACCCTCACACCTTATCTCTCTTCCATCGACTCCGACCAGCCTAGCGTCCTCTCCCTCACACTTTCCTACCAAACGAGAGGCCAACACAGTGGTCGAACAGCCAGTATCCACAAGGGCTCTTGCCCCTTTCCCCCCCACCAGTACCTCCACCACTGGCAGGGAGCTTGGGAGCGCCTTTACTCGACTAAAGGGGTAGCTTCCGGCGCAGCAGCTCCCCCTTGACCGTTTCCCTGGTTGCAACGGCTCGCTATGTGACCCTCCTTCCCACACCGATAGCAAGTTATGGCTGGCTTCGGCTCCTTACACTCCCTTGCCATGTGAGAGCCACCACATCTGAAGCAGCGACCTTTGAACCCACGCGCCTCCCATTTCCTGCCACTCGGGTCACCCCGTGGAGCCTGCCACCTTGCCTCCACTTCCGGCCCCCAGTAGCAACTGCTGCAACTCCCCGGCTTCCTCCTGACGCCAATACTCTAGCCCTAACTATTAATTCACTCACGCTCACCGAATCCGACTCGACGTCCTTAACCTGCTGCAGCTCCATCGATATCCTGTCCGGAAACCCAGTTATAAAAGCTAGCTTCACAGCCCTCTCCAAGCCCTCTCCCTTTCACCCAGCTAGCCCTGCCACCCTCCTTATCTCATTAGCATAGACATCCACCCCCTCACCTGTCCATGTCACCCTCTTTAGCCTTCCATATGCCTCAAACATTCCCTGTGTAAAAGCCTCCTTCAATCTAGCACTTATCTTCTTAGCATCTAATTGATCATCCTCACTCATTTCGAGGTACAAGGCTAACGCATCTCCCTCCAAGTACAGTGGTATGAAACTAGCCAAGTCGTCAAATTTCAAGAGTTTCGCCACCAACTCTGCCTTCTTTAGCCACGCCACCACGTCGCCCTTACCATCATACGACTTCATCATTTCACTACTCACCTTCCCTTTTCCAGACATGGTGACTAGTATGGCCTAGATAGCTTGTGGTTGAAATACAAAAACGTTAGCACCCTTACCTCACGGTGAGAATATCCTTGTGCGGCGCTGTACAGTATAGGCTAGCCTAGGCCAAGCAGTTCCCATCCAACGTTGTCAACGCTCCAGGAACTGCGACCTCAAACCACAATCCGACCTAACCTACATCTACAGTGATGACCACACGAACCACCGACCTCGACTGAATCTACTCACCTACCACAGCAACACTACACTCGGTAAATACGACGAGAGCTCCCTGCGACCTCTGCACCCCAATCCTCACACGCGTGTTTACGCTGCGCCCCCCTTCGTTCACCCGATGTGCCTAAAACTAACTAACCTACCCAACGTAAATCAAATCTACCCAACGTAAATCGAATTACACCACAAAGTCCTAGGGAATTCTACTTGGTGCCATTCGATTTTTCTCGCCGAGCTGCTTCTAGACATGGTCTTAGATTTCATTTTCGCCCAGCCATTCGGCCAGAATCGACAATATTTTTCTCCAAAAACCTTGGGTTTAACCTTAAGCCCAGGCAAATCGGTGATTTTGGTCGAATTTTGACTTGTCAATATTATTACATATTTGGATTCGTCTCGCCGTTGCGGATTCACGGGATTTTTTTTTTTTTTTTTATTTTGACCTATTTTTAGGACCCCTAGGTCTATTTTAAAGTTTAAAAACTCCATAGACGAGTTATTTATAAACGGATTTTGTTTAAATTTATACCATAAGTACAGTTTGGCAAGCCGAATCGAATGGCGCAAACAGAATTAAAATCGGACCATTAGTTTAGGATTTCGATTTTGACTGGTCCTTCATGGAGGGCCCAGGGGACCGTTTTTTGGACTTTTAGAGTCCTCTGTAGCCCAAACTATAAGTCCTAGGGAATTCTACTTGGTGCCATTCGATTTTTCTCGCCGAGCTGCTTCTAGACATGGTCTTAGATTTCATTTTCGCACAGCCATTCGGCCAGAATCGACAATATTTTTCTCCAAAAACCCTGCGTAGGAACATTTTTGCACTTGGCGGGTGACTTTCGAATTTTCATGGGTAGATTTGGATTAGTCTCGTCGCTGCGATTCAAACGGTATATGGATTTTTATTTTTTACCAATATTTAGGCCCAATAGGCCTATTTTTAAGTTTAAATACTCCAGGCCTATTTTAAAGTTTAAAAATTCCATAGACGAGTTATCTATGTATGGATTTTGTTTAAATTTATACCACAAGTACACTTTGACCCGCTGAATTGAATGGCGCAAACATAATTAAAATCGAACAATTAGATTTATCTCTAGCAACAGCTTTCATACATGGTCGTAGATTGCATTTTCGGCCAGCCATTCGCCCAGAATATATTTTTTTTTCTCCAAAATCCATGGGTGTTTTTGGTCCAAATTCTATAGTCCATGGATGTTTTTGGTCCGAAAGCTATAGTTCATGGGTGTTTTTGGTCCAAAAGCTATAGTCCATGGGTGTTTTTGGACATAAGGCTAAGTCCATGTTTTTTTTTGTAGGTGTTTTTGGTCCAAATGCTATAGTCTATGGGTGTTTTTGGTCCAAAGATTATAGTTCATGGATGTTTTTGGACCAAAGGCTATAGTCCATGGGCGTTTCTGTGGTTGTGGGTGTTTTTGGACCTAAGGCTATAGTCCATGGGTGTTTTTGGTCCAAAGCCTATAGTCCATGGGTGTTTTGTGGGTGTTTTTGGACCATAACATGTGGATCCATGAGGTAGTGACCACAAATTAATCTCCTCTACACACCCGTCCTCACACCCAACACCATATTTTACTCATACACCTCTTAACCCGGGAACTGCGGGGAGACTCTTAAGAGTTCCCCCGGCGGACTGCGGGAAGACTCTTAAGAGTCAGAGAAAAAAAATAAAATAAACTTTTGACATCGGGGGAAAAAAAAAAAATTTTTGACCCCTTGGCCATGCAAAATCTCAGTCTTCTACCTCCCCTCCTTCCCCACTTTCCTCCTCTCCTTCAGTTATCACCTATTTTCCCTGTTATTCCCTTATTCGGAGGTATATTTTCGTGCTAACATTAGCGAGTTGCAAGCAGGACGTTGTCATCACTGATGGCAAGCGAGTGTATCGATCGACTGTCTCAGTGGCCTTGAGAGAAATTGGCAGGAAAGCAGCTTGCCTCACCCATACATTATACAACTCGCGGGCTATATCTCCGATTTTGACCATCCAAACGCAGTTTTCACTAGTTTTATTGTAGTTTCAGGTTAATACCTTTATAATCAACCCATAATAGGCGTGTATGGATAAGTATTAATGCTACAATGAATATTTTAGTGACTGAAACACCTCAAATACATGCGCACAGGGAGAGGTGTCTAATTACCCCCATGCGCACTTGTTACTTGGTGAATGCAATAGGTAAAAAAGAAATAAAGTTATACGAAAATAATATATATTTTTCCCCAATATATACATAGTGCTTCTCCTATTCAACCCTCCTATATAACATACTTTCCACTACAAACTTTACTGTATCACAGACAAATAATTACCATTATTAACACCCAGATTAGCATATATTCGGATCGGTCACCATTCAGAAACTATTATATTAACAGGGTTTTTCCAATCAACGGTAAATTATCATGTCCACATTTTGATTGTTCAACTATAAAGACAACTGTGAACCGATTTATGTTGTTAACCCCTCCAATCCCAGAGACAACTATAGTCGTCAGTAAATAAGTTAACTCCCCAGTCCCAGCGACGGATAGTCGTCGTCAGTAATGTACTTTCCTTGTAACTGCCTGTACAAGGCTGTACCAGTTACCACGACCGTTTAAGCACTGCTCCCATTATGGCAACACTTCTCAGCTTATATGAGTCCCACTGAAGGGTGGGAGGGCCAGATTGCCTCATCTCTGGAGGTGGAAAGGTAGTCTCTCCTGCCATTTTGGCCACATTGCTGGAGACTTCTTACTGTATCCTACGGTATAGTACAGGTTAACTATGAAAACATGGCATTAATATCACGTTGAGACTATATTTTCATATTTTTCCAGTAAGTATAAATAAATCAGCTAATAAGGGATTAAACTTAACGTCGCTGAGAACAAACCGAATTCAGTATATTTACAGTTAACGTCCTTTAATAAGCAATCGAGGGGACTAAGATTGAGCCGGATTATCAAATGTATAGGACTATTGAAAGGCATATACAGTACGAAACAAAAATAAGAGCTTCCTGTAACTTCTATTTGTTCTCCAAGCTTCTCAGAAAGGGCTAAATATATAAAATTGTGATGAAGCTCAGAAATAAATAATTATAGCTATAGGTCACTGAAAAACATTTTATGATAAAAACAAATTAGAAATTAGCATATTTTGGATAACCAATTGGGCGGGTGCCCAACCCCGAAAGGGGTTTAAATAGGGGAGCTATCCCCCCGCCAAAGGCGGCTTTCTAGGGCCTTTCCTAGCTGATGCTGAGAGGATTGGGTTCTAGTCATGTGGTGATGGGCTGGTCTATCAGAGTGAGAACGGAGCGATCTCTGCCATACCCATAGCTTACTCCGACTGTTCCTTTAACTTATATATTTTCTAGATCTCAAGTGACGGCGTCTCTTCCGTGGATTGACCTCCCAATCTACCAAGATTGGAAGCCAAAGCGTCACATTTTTCCCTTGCCCCTCAACTTTCTCTTCATAATTGCTGAGGGGCACAGGGCCCTGGGTGGGGCTTTGGTGTCCCGGGCGTTTCTGCACCCTCCTCAGCTCCCCGCCATGGAGTGGCTTCGGTCACCCAGGCTTTATTGTGGTCGGCAGGGAGGGTTCTGTGGGGGCGCTCGGTTATGGCCTTGGAATTGCTCGGGGCCTTGGGGCTGTTCGGCCAGGCAGCTTGGGGAACAACAACAACAACATTTAGCAAATTCTGGACAATTATATTTTATGGACCATTAGGTGCCGGATTATTGGATTACTGTAGATCAGTTTTGTTCACTCCTCATCCTCTTCAATGCCATGTTTCCTCCTGGGAAACCCATGGTAAAGGATGGCCATGGCAGAAACTCCAAGTTACTATGTCCATACATGCCACTACATACTTATAGGAATATCACACAAGAGCTTTTATAATAAATTAATGATGGTCAAAAAAATGTAAATACTGTAAAATTTCTGGGATCCATTGCACTGGGTATCTGAAACTAGACTGAAGATATATGAACTTGGGTGACAATTATTTGCAAACTTACTCATAAGTGTCGAGGATAAAAGTTTATTTAATTATGTGATACCCCCTTAGTACTGTGCAGCTGGCCAAACAAGTAACACCATAGTTGTCATTATGGTCACATTACTCAAAGGTCTACCTCCAATTAGACCAAAATAGAAGTTTTACTATAAAAGTATTAAAACAGATTTCCTTGCAATAACCAAAAACATATAAAAGTGGTGTTAACTGTGACATCACCAACTTGGACAACTATTGTATATATAACCTGTACATAAAGGCCGTTCATAATAGCTTGGCCTAAACTCGTGCAAACATCTCACTGATTCCACACACCCTGCTGCTCAAGACAAAAGATGCCAGAATCATCATCGCAACTATATTTTTTTTACGTCATTGCTTTTGAAGTTACACCACTAATAATATAAATTACTAAACAGACTGGATGTACTGTATATGTAATTTTGAAAGAGTATGCGAATAAATATTGACAAGACTCTTAATTAATGCTCATAGTAATATGGAAAAGAAATCATTGCTTTTAAGGTTGACAGTCTGAGAAAAAAGCATGCAAGTTTAGGCCAAGCTATAATGAACAACCTTTAGTGAAATATGAACTTGTAGCTACACTGATTCAAAATAAGTATACCGATTAATATATATGTATACCCGCATTCACTATCACTCAAAATAAGTATAACCTATGAATATAAATGTACAGTGTTCATATTTTTTCACCAACCAACTTTACTTCTAAACTCAATGAAATCAACTAATACATGTGGCACTCCAAGGACTCGAACCTAGGATACTCTCACCGAAATTCCGCGCATTTATGCATTACGCTATCACTCAAACATTCTGAATATCTTGAAGCATGTATGAAAGCCGTGAAGATTTTGGAGCCGTGGAATTGTTATCAGTGTCAAACTGGAGCAATTTTGTTTGAAGACATGACTGCATATGAGAAGAAATAAAAGAGAATTATGATGAAAGAGCATTGATTTGGCCATTTTGTCACTTCCAAAGACATAATTTGAACTACAATTTTATCCTTGCAAATCCAACAATAAAGGCTAAAAATAAATACAGTAACTTATCTTTCTTTTGACACCTGAATTGTTATGCCGTCTAGTTGAATTAGGTACAGTTGCCAAAACGTGAATCTGGGACAATGAATGAGGGACTGGGTTTAAGGGGGTAGTGGGTATTGTTTAGTCTATTCATTATAGATAGGATAGTTTATTAATTTAATAGTTTCCTTACTAGTCCTCCATCAAGCTTAAACAAAAAAAAACACCCCTTAGACCCCTTCAAGATAAATTTGTTACCGAAAAATGTGTCCGGTTCCTCCTAGAAATACAGGCTCGCCAGGAAAATATGGAAACCTAAATGGCATGAAAGCTCTTTATGTTGACAAACAAATGAGCAAAAGTTCTTAAAATTACCAAACTAGTGGAACGAACGTCTTAAAATCTCAAAGCTAATGGGACTTAACATGAGGGAGAAAGCAAATACTCCCCCTTAATGCTCATACAGGTTAATATGGAGTTTAGTGGCGAGTGTATTAGTTCACATTTTGTTAAAAAAAAAAATAATAATAAATAATAAATAAAAAAAAAAAAAAAAATAGTTTAACCAGAACACGGAGTTACAACATGTGGTGGTTAAATAGAAGCAGCTTCCCACAGCATTCGTCCCAAGCTCATGTCATGGCAACTATACAAAGCAGTCTTAACCCTTTGACTTTGGAAAGCCTTTCCTGAGGGTAAATAAATTGCCAAGTGTTAGTCAGAAATTCAAGGAAATTCAAGGCATAAATATTAAGTAACGAGGCAGTTTCACACCTCTAGATTAAGAACTCATTCCGAATACAGTATAAGAAAAATCATCTAAGGTCAGGATATTAGAAATCAAATCGCCCTTACCTAAAATTAGATTATTTGTGTCTAACAAAATATAATATTTAAGTAAAATTAAGACATTATCCATGCTGAAAGGGTTAAAGCAATATCAAAGAATACTGAATGCAAGTATACATGGAAGCCACTCAATTCTCAAGAAGCTAAAATCCTGAGACTAAACCGTTTTATTTGTGTTAAATACGAGTTGACATAAGGGTAAGAGTCTTCACAAGGAAATATATAAATATTATGTATGAAACACAATGATGCTTTACAATAGAAAATAATGTATATACAGTACATACAGAATGGCAACTTATAATAACATTAGGAATCAATCGTGTGAGTTAAATCTTTGCAGTTATTGAAACTCATTACTAAGCCCAATTGTTGAAATGTGGATCACTACAAAAATCACATAATAAAAATGAAAACAAATATAAAATACATACATTAATAAATCCTTAAACGTGTCCCTTTGCATTTAACTCTCTTAAATAATCACATATAAAGCTAGCATAGCTTCTGTGGACCCAGTAGAATATGCACCTAAATCAGCAGTCTCAGTCATGGGGGTATTGCACCAGAGCAATATTTCTGGGATCTTTTGCACTGGTATAGGAAACTAGACTGAAGAACCTGGGACCAGTTGGGTCTATTGTTCTTTGCATTCCTTTGTAAGATAGATTAACTTAAGGTGTCACAAGTACTAAAAGGATGACCTCATATGCTGCCAGAGAAGTTCAAGATAAAAGTGGAGGGAAAAAGTACTTGTGAGATACTGGCTTTACCCTTTTGTGATCATGGATATTCGATATGAAGTCCCTTCAAATTGTTGGTGAATTTTCCAGTACATGCAGTGTGCAAGTTAAACCACCATTGTAATAGCAAGTTCATGACACCAGAAGCAACAAAAAATATAAGTATAGGCCTACTGTAAAAAGTAACTTATGATAAGAGAGCAAGAGGATTCTGACCTTGAAGTAAGGTCGTGTAACTAGCCACAATCATACTCAATCCCTGCACTAATAGAAAAGATGACAGAAATGATAGGTGTACAGTCAAAATACAAAGTTAATACTAACCTTTGCTTTGAGTATTGCATAAAAATAGTGAGGGCATAAAGGTTAAAGTTGTTCAGATGTTCAATCATTGACTTTACTCGATGGAAAGGGCAAAGACAGCAAGAACTTAGGATTTTCACTTGACTGTACTGTACATATTATATTGTTTCAGGTCTCCCTCGCTCTCCGATGCCCCGATTTACGATAATATTACAAGTTTTTAGGTGTTTGGGTTTTGGCTGGTCCGAGAATGCATCCCCATTTACCCCATTAATTTTAAGGTTTGCTATACAATTTTTCTATTTAAGATCGGGTTTTCAGGAACATAACTCAATTATCAGTCGAGGGAGACCTGTATATGACTTTCAATGGTCCCTTAACCTTGATGGTAACTTGTAGTTTCAATTTGCTTACACTTTTCTAAGGTAGTTCTTATTGGTTCATAACAGATCACAAGTAGTACAAAATACATTACTGTACATTGTAAGAGCGATAACTTAATATTTTTTTCTTTTAATTGACGCAAATTATCATAAAGGTTTCAGTGAATTATTGAATCTAGTTTGATCAGAATATTAATGGTTTGACAATGGGTAATTGTAACTTACCAAAAAATAGTTAAAACTAATCTAACCCATCCTTCACAACCTTGCCATGCACATACAGTAGATCCAAGCCATATACAGTATAAGAAAGGAACATGACATTTATAAAGTCAATCACTATGACTACTAATATATATTATCTGGTTAACTTCGGACAGAGAAACGGGCGAGGGAACGTGAAAGTAGTCCCGGACCCTGAGAATAGGAACTTTAAATGTTTCTGTTCCGGCTCTGTCTCGTGTCGGCCACCCCCAGCAATGGGGTTTGTGCCTGAGTATTTACATACAACTTCGAACTAATTCTTTCAACACTGGAATGATCGCTCACATTCATGGATTAAAGGTGTATTCTTCTTTTTTCAACCTCTTCTTCCCGTATATCCTTCCTAAACTAAACTTAATTGTCTATTGCTAGCCAGAATAGGTTATAATTGGGGGCAGTATATCTAAAGAGTTAATTGGCGTATAGATCATTCTCCATGTTCTCTTACCAGTACTACAGGACACTTGAAGGTTAATCTCACTCTAAAAAGTATCTAAGGTCATCATACAATCTACAATTTACAGTCGTGAGCATTGATAGCGACGCGCCAATTTGAATCAATATCAAAATCCCAAAAGAGACATAAAAGCCACCAAGAACCAATATAGTGGATAAAACACCATCTGAGGAAGAGCACTTTATTAAAAAAAAATCGCAGATAGTTTCATCAGGGCTATCTGCGAAACATCAATAAAGTGCTCTTCCTCAGATGTTTTTTTTTATCCATTGTCTAATTTTCAAGTACTGCTCAACAACCAATATAGTTTTCTATTATATCCAAGATGCTTCAGTAGGCTACTTGGGTTCAAAGATTCAAATGGGTGCAACCTTACTAATGCTCGTTACTGCAGAAAATATTTGCACGAGTTAGCTAGAAGATAATGTTAGGTCGGCCACCCCCAATAAAAAAGACAGAAAAAATATGCCAGAGTATATAGATAGATCGATTAGTTTCATAATAGGTCAAGTGCAGGGTTAGCTACAAGGACCCAGATTTAATAACCAGTACAACTTATGATACAAACAAAATTGACTAGACATGCCAACAAATGATCCCCAAAGGTGTTATTAATTTGGTTTTCATTAGTCTAACCACACCGCATGAGCTCCTTCCTAGAACCCTACCAGGTAAAACAAAATATAATACAGTACTGGTATTTGAGTGCTTCAAATATTTATAGGCAGAATTATAGTCCGTTTCTTTTCAACTGCCGGTAAATTGCAAAAATCCCTAAAAGATTTCTCCGTTATTTTGAAGATTTTGTTGTGAAATATGGGGAGAATTATATAATGCAGAGACATTGTATTGTAGTTTCCTATTTATCCATTAATTATTGAGAAATTAGCTGAAGGGATTCAATTTATCGTCAGCTGAAAAGAAAGAGTATAGTGACAGTGGCTATACTTAATCTCATCTTCTGCCTTTTATCAGATCCAAGACCTTATATCCAGAAGCTTTGACACTGAACCAGCACAAGTTTGATTTCCCAAGGGTGCAGGAATGGTAGCTGGAAAACAAGATTGAAAAGGTATTATCCGATTCTTAACTATAGGTAGCACCAACAAACTTTACAATTATCTCTATCTCTGACCTTTTCGTAACTCAAAAGGACCTTGAGCAAATTGGCTGTAAATTTCAACACCAATTTCCTGGTGGACTCTTCCCAAATGATAGAAATGTCAGCCCGATTGTTTTCATTCATTTTGAGTTATAAGAAGTTAAGAGGTCCAGATTATTGTCAAGTTTGTTGGTGCTACCTATACCAGCTGTGCATAGGTAATGATTTGAAAGAGAAAAACATATCTTATAATACGCTTACAGGTACAGGAATGTGTGGAAGGCTCTATTACCGAGGGGTGTAGATAAATACCCAAGACAAACTATAATACCAATTACAGTACAAGAGGAAAAGAATTACCGGTGGTGCAGATAGAAGATAAAGAATAAAAACATTTACATATATACAGTAGTCACAAGAATGATGTAAAGTTGTAAGTCAGTGGTGTAAGAAAACTAAAAAATCTTTCACTTAGTTACATAAGGAAAGGAATATTAGCGGTGCAGGTACAAAAACACTTAAATTATATGAGTGATGGAAGTCCTAAGCAGAAGATTAGTGGGTATAGGACATCAGCTGCGTACCTATAGCTAACATAATTATCTTCTTCAACCCTTAATTGGTTGTACACTCAGATACCATAGTCTCTAGCCCACTTATAATTATTCGTGGACTTCACCCATTTCTAAACATTTCTAATTATGATAGTATATTTCTGGAAACTAATTTATGAACATAATTTTCAATACATCAACTACAAAGTTAGTTATGTAGAGCAGATTAACCAGACCGCTGAGCTCCATACGGAACTCTCATAGGTCTGGCATCAACTACAAAACTATATATTGTATACTATTTATTGAAAAGGAAGTTCTGTCCAAAAATCAATCCAGGCAGTTATAATTGCATACAGAAAAATATAGGGGATCCACGAATTCGTCTGAGTCTACATACTATGGCATCCGACTGTACAATATGAAACGCCTAACTAAATATTCGGAACCGTGACTACAATAATTGTGAAAGTCATCACACTTACGGGTGATGATTGAAGAACATCATATTGTTAGCTTTACAGTTGCCCAAAAAAAATTTCCTCGTCGGGATCTTATGTATGAAAGTAAAAGAAGTATGAATGAATTGCAAGTGTGGTTTCTTCTAATAATTATCAGTTGACTAATCGGATGATTTCCTACTGCGTAGGAAACTCCACTCGAATTCTATCATGCACATTATATTTCCATACGTAAGATCACGGAGAGGAAAAGAACTTATGTGGGCAACTTTACATGACAAGTACAGTTGTAGACAGATGAAATGGTAACAAAGTTTGTGAAAGTGTAACTGGATAGGATGTTCTCGCGGATTTGCTTATAGCAAAGAAATTATTCACCTCTTCATAACATAATCATGAACCAAGTTTCGATTTATGTGAATATATAACAAAGAATCAAAGAGAAGGAGACGGTGGAGCTTGATTGTCTCATCTTGTCATATGACGTTATTTTCTCACAAGCTTCTCATTTTCCAGATTGTGTTATGAGAAAATCAATTCCAGTACTTATTAATATGACTATATATAATGTTTGAAAAAAATGCAATTTAACTGAAGACAAAAGAGAAACCATAAATCTTCCAATAAAGGAATCTGCCATTTTCCTATATGTTCTCCTCAGACTAAGACTGTCATTTCCACATTGTTGGATTTCACTTCTGCCCAGCGTTTAAGTCCCCCAATGAAATTAGTATAGGTAGATGGCAAGAGAAAAACCTTTCCCTTTCACACTTACAATAGGAAAGAACTGCCAGCAAACAGTACAAACAAAAAACACCAATGAAAAGTAGTTTTGTGGTGTAGGTATAGGACGTACATTGAGCAGGTATGTGACAAAACCAAAACCCACTTACACTTACAAGAATGATAGTAAAGTTCAGTATAATGGTGCAAGTAACTTAAACAAGGAAAACAAAACAAAACACATTAACAAGATGGAGAAACTTGTGGTGTAGATAATAAGTTAAGTACCATATTTTTTGGCTCGTAAGACTCACTTTTTTTCCTAAAATTAGGTCTCCAAAATCAATATGCGTCCAAACATCCAAAGGTTGAAGTTTTGACTGAAATTTCAGTCTAAATACGACCCCATAGGCACCCCATACTAGTACTGTACTTAGCCACCCAAGGACTATACCTAATCAATACACGTACAGTACTTACAAATACAGTACTCAATACTTTTATAATTATATAATGTTGATTAGCAAAGCATTATAATGGCTGTGGCTCCATTACTGGTTTCACTGTAATGCACTGTAATCCATTATTATGCTTTGCTGATCAAGCATTATAGTCATTAAAGTATTGATTACCTGTAAACAAGTGTACCAATTCCAGCTTTAGTTAGCGTAGCAATTCTGAGTCACTAGACGACTAGGTACTGTACAGATGAGTGATGCCTATGCTAGCTTCAGGGCTTCAAAATATTTGTTTTCCGAAATTAGTTTAGCTTATTATGGGGTGCGTCCTATCAATAGGAGCGTCTTATGAGCCGAAAAATATGGTAAATGAAAACAAAAAAACCCGAACCACTTATAGTTACCATATCACAAAGCAGGAAACTAACTACAAGTGGTGTATGTAGTGACCATATTGCCAACTCTCTGCGTAACCGTCCGACAAGTTCTTCCACCTCCTACACCGCCTCCGCTACTCGCCGATCTCCCAGTGTTCCCAGTGTTTCCCGTGCTCCCTGTGTTGGTGAATCCAGGGTGGTCGCGTTGGAAATTCTGGGCGTGGGCCTGTTTGTGCGCCTCCTGGTGCCGGCGTATGTGGTCCTGTTGCTGGAAATGCCCCCCGTGGAAGAATGAGTCCTGGGAGCCAAAATGGCCGCGCGAGTGGTGGCCGCCCCCGAAACCGTGCCCAAAGAAGTCCTCCATGTCCATAAACTCATCGCCCTGATTTTGTTTTGGGGGGGTGCGATGGTGGTGGTGGCAGTTGGTGGAGGGGGTGGAGGGTGGCAGGGAGGCAGGGTGGAGAGAGAGGAGGAGGAGGAGGAGGGACTATTGAGACTATTGCCATAAAGTATTTAAGTTTATATACCGGTACTAAGTATTGTGAGAGCTTTGTGACTTTGAGTGCAATCATGGAAGGGATGTGAGCTTACAGTATAGTACTGCTAAACTGAGACTTATTGTAAAAAAAATATGCAAGTTTATATACTAAACATACTGTACAGTAGTGCGAGTTTTGAAAACTTGTGTGCAATTAAAAGATGGGAACGCATAATAGCAGCTGACTGCACCGAATCTTACAAAGTACTCTACTGTACTTTATTCTGCAGTGATATGGAGTGTATTGTACTGTACAAAAATTGTGCTCATTGATCTTTTTCATAACTTCCCATGCGGTCAAATAGTTTAATAACTTAGGAAATAAATCTGTTTTTTTGTAACAGATGTACTGAACTGAAAACATCTAGTGCAGAAAGACTATACATTCAAAGAAAATATCTACCATTGGTGCAAATAATTGGGAAATGTGTTATTGACTGTTCAGTTTCAGCTTTAAAATATTCAGTAACTTTAAGTATTGAAATTAACTAAGGCAACATATTTCAGAGTATTGTAATAAGCTTATGGCATTCAATTTCTTAAAGTGCTAAAAATATAAGTGCAATTTGTATATTCAAGTGCAAATAAATAAAATAAAATTCATATTCCAGCAACAAAATCTAACTTGAATGGCTCAGGTTTTGAGATACCATAAAATACAGCCTAGCAAGTATAAAAAATGATACATTAACAGGCACAGGAAAATCTGCGCAGTAAAGATCTGGATACTCACAAAGTCGCTCGCAAAGCCGCCGCCAAAGCTGCCCGCCCCAAAGTCGGCAAACTCCTGATCAAACTCGGCGAATATATCGTCAAAGTTAAAGTGGAAATTGTGGTTGAAGTGCTGGTTGTCTCCGCCACCGCCGCCATTAGTCTGACGGTAGGTGCTGTGGCCTAGGAGGTCGTACTCTCTCCTCTTGCCTTCATCTGATAACACTTCGTAGGCTGAGGGATAATAAGATTGATTAGTAATGTAAATACATACTCGGAGAGGTTGAAAAAACAAAGTACTGTACAGGTTTCCCTCACTATCCGATGCCCCAATTTACGTTATTATTATAGATTTTAGGTGTTTGGGATTAGATTTTGGCTGGTCCCAGAAGGCATTCCCATTTACCCCGTAAATATTAGGGTTTTCTATAAGATTTTACTATTTATAATCAGGGTTTCAGGAACGTAATTTAATCATAAATAGAGGGAAACCTGTACGGTACTGTGAAGTAGAAATTGTTGCAATGGTAAGAGAAATGGCATGCGAGGATGGGATTTTTATAAGATAAAATTTTGCTTTACAGAATCTTCAGGTTAAAATTTAACCTAAGATGCTGTAAAGAGAAGCATTGTCATAACAAAAGCCCATCCTCAAAATAGGCTTTTCTTACCATACTATCAAGAAAGTTGAAACCGATAAGAAGAAAACATTTGGGCTCAGGAGGTAGTACAGTAAGGTCCCACATAAAACGAGTCTCTATTAAAACTAGCGACCTAAAATATTAATATTTAATTTTCGATCAGAACGAATATGATCACATAAAACGAGTCCGCCGCCAAAGTGGGGCAAATCCGAGGAGTTTTCATATAGAGCGCCGAAATATCGTACAACTTTCATATAGAACGCCGAAATATCGTACAAAACGTACGAAATATCGTACGCTCCTGACGGAAATTTACGCTTCCAGTGAACATGGACGATATTGGGCCACCAAAATGCTGTGTTCACATAAAACGCCCTCGTTTATCGACCATATACTCGTTTTATGTGAGACCCTACTGTATTCTCTATTCTCCACATTTACCATCATTCGAAAACACCTCATAAGCTGTGGACTTTAAAACGAGGGCTGGTAAACCGAGCGTAAATTATCCGAAACAATTGAAAGTTGATTGGACTGTGAAGAAAAATGATTTTAAAGATAATTAACCCTCACAGACCGGTTTTGCATTCTATAGGATATCCCCGAAACCCGGGGGGATCTGGCCGAAAAAAGTCTTAATAGGCTAGCCCTATCTTCGTTATTTTAACTGCTAGAGAACTCACTCACATCTCTAAACGTAGCCCTGTTTCGTATCTGTAGACTGGCGTTGAGTAGAGCTCTCTAAGTCAACTGGTTCAGTGATGGGCTGGTCTATCAGAGTGAGAACTGAGCGATCTCTGCCATACCCATAGCTTACTCTGACTGTTCCTTTTACTTATATATTTTCTAGATCTCAAGTGACGGCGTCTCTTGCGTGGATTGACCTCCTAATCTACCAAGATTGGAAGCCAAAGCGTCACATCTTTCCATTGCCCCTCAACTTTCTCTTCATAATTGCTGAGGGGCACAGGGCCCTGGGTGGGGCTTTGGTTTCCCGGGCGTTTCCGCACCCTCCTCAGCTCCCCGCCATGGAGTGGCTTCGGTCACCCAGGCTTTATTGTGGTCGGCAGGGAGGGTTCTGTGGGGGCGCTCGGTTATGGCCTTTGCCTTGCTCGGGGCCTTGGGGCTCTTCGGCCAGGCAGCTTGGGGAAAAACAACAACAACAACAACTGTTTCAGTTGTGATGATTTCCGTGGAGAAAGTTTCGAGGCGATGTTAGCAATATCGGACATTTGAAGACACTAATCTCATGTCATAGCATACAACAACAACATTGATCCGATGTCTCCTTGTTTTCGGAGGTGCGATTTCGCAAAGACAAGCTTTGTTTACATGCGTCGGACGCACGGCTTTCAAAACACGCTTAATAGGCTTTCAAGCTTACGGTATTTACCTAATTGTATTTACCTAATTGTAGTTTACAGGAGTTGAGCTAAGCTCGTGTTGTCCCGTCTCTCAGTCTACTTTTTATCCAATTTTTTCTTGAAAATATGGATATTCCTTGCCCCTACCACCTCCTCCTCCAGCCCATTCCATTTGTCAATACATCTATAGGGGAAGCTAAACTTCCTGATATCGTTCTTGCAGGTAGGTCTTTTTACTTTGTAGCTGTGGCCTCTAGTTATTCCTGTATCCATAATTAATATATCCTCCCTATCCAGCCTCTCCAGCCCCCGGGTGCATTTGTACATCATTATCATGTCTCCCCTCTCTCTCCTCTCTTTTAGACTCGGTAGATTTAATTTGTCTAGCCTCCCTTCATATGGCAGCTCTCCGAGACTTGGAACCAATCTAGTAACTGCTCTCTGGATTCTTTCTAACTTGTGAATATGCTTCTTTAGATGCGGGGACCACACCACTGCTGCATACTCCAATCTTGGTCTAATCATACTCTTCATAATTTTCGCTACCATGGTCTCATCCAAGTAGTTCAGAGCAACTTTCATATTCCCGGCCATTGCATACATTCCGCTAAAGAGCTTGTTAATATGTTTCTCTGGCGACAAATTATCTTGTATAATCAACCCTAAATCCTTTTCTTTTTCGGCCTTGCTAATTATATTATCTCCCATCCTGTACTCCCAATTTGGTCTATTCACACTTCTTCCCATATTTAACACATGGCATTTACTTATATTAAATTTCGTTTTCCACTTGGTGCTCCATTCGTATATTTTTATCTAAATCCCCTTGCAGCTCCTCACAACTACTTTTATTTGTTATTTGTCTCATAATTTTTACATCATCTGCAAACATTGACATGTAGGAGTTTATGCCTATCGGCAGGTCATTCACGTACATAAGGAACATGAGAGGTGCCAACACAGATCCCTGTGGCACACCACTCTCAACTTTCCGCCACGATGAGTAAGTTTCCTCTAATGTTGGTCCTCATTTCCCTATCTGTTAAATAGCTCTCCATCCATTTCAGCAAACTCCCCTGACACATCCTAGCGTCTCAAGCTTAGATAACAATCTCTTATGTGGTACCTTATCGAATGCTTTGGAAAGGTCTAAGTAGACGCAGTCCACCCATCCGCCTCTTTCTTGGAGTACATCTATCACCCTACTGTAATAACATAGCAAACTGGTAACACAAAATGTCCCTTCTCTGAATCCAAATTGCTTTGGGGTTATTATCTTCTTTCTCTCCAACATTTTCATCCATCTCTTCCTAATTAGCATTTCACAAATCTTGCATACAATACTAGTAAGTGAAACTGGTCTATAGTTTAGAGGGTCCTCAGGGTTTCCATTCTTGTATATCGGAATGATATTAGCTCTTTTCCATTCAACAGGAACCTGTCCTTTATCTAAGGAAGCTTGAATTATGTCCCTCACTGGCTCCACTAATTGCTCTGCACACTCCTTTAAAACCCAGGCAGACACTTCATCCGGTCCCATAGCTTTCCTTACTTCAAGTCCTCTCATCGCAGATAACAGCTCATCTCTAGTTATTTCAATCTTACTAAGACCACTCTCCAGTACTCCCGCCTGTGGTTCGTCAAACCTTCCTCTCTAGTAAAAACTGACCCCAATTTGTTATTCATTACCTCGCACATGTCCGATACATTTTCATACATCCTAGCATCAACTCTTAATTTAGTAATTTGTTTCTTTACCTTCAACTTACTGATTATATATTTATAGAACAATCTAGGATCACTTTCACATTTATTTACTATGTTCTTCTCATAGTTCATTTTAACTTGCCTAATTATGTTAACATATCTATTCCTCTCCTGTTTATATTTATTCCGATTACTCTCAGTGTTCCTTCTTCTTAATCTAGCCCAAGCTGCATCACGCCTACCCAAAGCTCTTTTGCATTTCAAATTAAACCAATCTTTCTGCTTAGTAAAATTTCCAGTTTTATATCTTGGGACAAACAGATTGGTTCCTACTCTATAAATTTCGAGGAATCTACTATATTTACCTTGTACGTCCTGTTCCTTCAAAATAAGATCCCAATCTACTCCCTCTAAATATCTTTTCAAGGATACATAATCAGCTTTACTATAATTCAATCTGTCATTTATGTAGCTATTGTCTAATCTATTGGCATTACTCGAGGTCAACTTCCATTTTAGTAATAGGTGATCACTTTTACCTACTAATTTCGTGAGGATCCTTTGTAAAAATCAGATCGAGTTTAGAAGGTTCGTTATTACCCCTCATTCTTGTATTTTCCTTCACATGTTGTGCAAGTACATTTTCCGTAACCAACTCCACTAGCCGACTTCCCCAAGATCTCTGATTTGGCCCTGTATCTCCCGATTCCCAATCAACCTCACTACAGTTGAAATCGCCTACCAAGATCAATCGATTCTTCCTTAAAAGCAATCTTCTCAACGACTGAATCATATCCTCGACCATCTCCTCAAACTCCAACTCCCTCCATGCTCTGGTCTTTGGTGGCATGTAGGCTACTGCTATGTCTAGCTTTTTTCCTTCTATATCATTGAGTTCAACTGCCATTATTTCTGCCTTGTCATTATTTAACTCCACTTGCTTTGCTGTCATAGGGTTCTTAACTAATACTGCCACTCCACCTCCCCTTTTTCCCTTTCTATCATATCTCCATATATTATATCCTTCACTAAACACTATATTGCTGTCAAAGTCCTGGTTCAGCTTTGTCTCCATCAAACAGACTATCTGTGGTTGATCCTTTCTTAATATATCATCCAATTCTACCTTTTTACTGTTTATTCCATCTATATTAGTGTAGTAGCACAGTATATTGGAATCCTCCTCCTTGTTTCTCTTCCCTCCCTGCCTCCCATCAGGTTCACCTCCTCTTCCATCCCCTCCCTGACCTACCTCCACATTCCCTGCTAGTTCTATTCTCCTCCCCCCCTCCACAATCTCCTGCCCCTCCCTCACCATCTCTCCGTCCTCGGGCTGATCCACTACCTGACTCACCGTCTCCATCCCCTGCTCCTCCCTCACCATCTCTTTGTCTTCGGTTTGATCCACTACCTGACTCACTGTCTCTATCTCCTGCTTCTCCCTCACTATCTCCTTGTCCCCGATTTGATCCACTACCTGACTCACTGTCTCCTTGTGCTCAAGAGCCCATCCGTGTTTCGGGCCCTAGTTTGTTATGGGCTCCTCAGAGCCCTTCCGGGTACCAGGGGTTAATATACAATAGCAAACCATGCACATAGAAAAAAAAAAGCCTACTACATATGAGATAAAGCACCAGTTGAGACTATCAATGACATATTCTAGTCACTTCCTTAGTCAGATAATACCATACTGTACTTAAGCTGTATAGCTAAAATCAAGGATTGGCAAGATGAGCTGAGATTATTCCAAAGAGCATTCTATTGGATAGGAAGAAAGAGGACTGCTAACTAAAAATAATATTAAAAAGTACTTTAGTCTAGAGTGACTAAGTATTCTACAGTGAGAATTGTACTGAATTTGGCTATGTATAGTGCTCATATAGTGATGTATATTTTATGTGGTGGTTTTGTGTAATTTAATTTCATAATATAGTTTTGTTAAATCTTCAATCCATTAAGATCAATAAATAATGCTCACCTTCGGCCAGCTCTCTAAACTTCGCCTCAGCCCCTTCCTCCTTGTTCTTGTCAGGGTGGAACTTAATGGCCAAACTCCTAAAGGCCTTCTTCACCTCCTTCCCCGTGGCCGTCCGTTTGATCCCCAGGGTCTCGTAGTAGTCCTTGGCACAGGCACTCAGGCATCCAAACGAGAGCAGGACGAGGGTGATGAGGATTGAGGTGTCCATCTTGAATTTATTAGTCTATCGTAGTGGGTTATCCTTTTCTTAATTAATGAAAATGTTGAATGTTCACACAGTTGTTTATGGTAGTTATCCCTCTCTTAACCTCTCAAAATGTTTAATGTTCAAACAGTATTCAGTAGTCTTTAATCTCCCACATTACCTAGACAGTTTTAATAAGTTTTCCAGTACTATACTTGATCTTCCTTTAATTTACTTTAGTCATAGATCAGGTTTCAAGCTGATGGCTGTTCGTATGTTCTTACATAAAATATAGTTATCAGTTTTCTAACTTTATGTTCTTCGATAAATGATGTTTCTTTGTTTCAGAATAGCTGGAGTTGATGACACCACTGTGCCTTCTCTTACACTAAACTGATACACCCCTCTTGCTCAACAGGTGTTTATAATAGTTTGTCCATGCAGGTGTAGTGACGAGCTTAGTACACGTAGATTTACCAGAGCGGCTGATGGTGGCAGGTGTGGCTCAGCAAAACAGATGTGATGTCCCCGTGAACACCTGTGAGCAAAGACGAATGTTATAATCATATACGGGACCACTGCCATATTTGCTTGAATAGAAATAGATGAATTGTATATAATTTTAGATTGCTGATACTAGAGCACTGGAAAAAAATTACATATAGAAATTAATCACTTAAAGTTGTACAGTAGTACGGAAAAAATTACATAGAAATTCATCACTTAAAAGTTGTACAGTAGTATGGAAAAAATTACATATAGAAATTCACCATTTAAAAGTTGTACAGTAGTATGGAAAAAATTACATAGAAATTCATCACTTAAAGTTGTACAGTAGTTCTGTTTCTTAAAATTGATAATTTAAATTAAATAAACTAAGCAATTCTGCTTTTGTCATATTTTTGTACTGCAATTTTGAACAATCTTTTGTCTGATATTATATACAACTTAACCCTTTCACGTTCTTGACGCAATTTTGAGCCTATTAGGGATACTTTAAAGCCTTTGTTACCATCAGGGGTATTTAGAAACCTTTAGTTTAGTTGGCAATTGCCAATCCTGACCATGAAAAGAATGCCTCTCCCCCTGAAGGGAAAGGTGTATGCCTCATGTGTTAGAAGTGCAATGACTTATGCCTCAGAAACATGGGCCGTTAAAGTAGAAGATGTCAACAGAATGGAGCGTAATGAGATGAGAATGGCGAGATGGATGTGTGGGGCCAGGCTACAGGATAGAATAACAAATGTTGAGCTGAGGAGACGTTTAGGTATAAAGAGTATTAGCGAGGTGATGCGTACAAGTAGACTGGGATGGTATGGACATGTGGAGAGAATGGATGAACAAAATTGGATGAAAAAATGCAGGTCTGTGATTGTGGAGGGAGCTGCACCAAGGGGTGGACCGAGGAAGACCTGGGATCGGACTATACGCGCCGATCTCAAATCCAAGAACTTGACAAGTGAAGCAGCCCTTAACAGGGTTGCCTGGAACGCCGCCATTAGGACAAGAGACTGAAACTGCACTGATGTGTGGAACACTCGGTCTTAAAATGTATGTATGTACTTCAACCTCTGCAGTTGTCTTTGAGTTAGCTGTGGGCAGAAAACTAAATTTGGAGAGGTAATTATAAGAGTGAGAGAACTATTTATTATTGCTAATCTGGCAACCTCTGCGTCATAAAAACGTGAAAGGGTTAAAAAAGAATCTTATCTTAAGTTTATTTTATTCCCTAATTAAGGAAGAGTGTAAGAATGAAACTACTAAAAAATAGTACCTGTATACAGTATAAATTGGCACATAACTTTCATATCAGACACATATGGCTGTACACAGCATATAATTTGAAATGCTGACATTAGAGGTGCTGTAGTAAGTGAGAGTAGTCATATTTTTCCTTGGATGCCATGTTGTGCCTAAATGATCAAACATAGTTATATTTTAATCTTGATAATGAAAATTGCATATCCACATACCAAACTATATATCATGTACCAGTATTCCCAAATGTTTATATTGTGTACGAAGATAATTATGGTAAGAGTAAAGAGGAATATCTCGTCAGTAATACCAAGATGGCAGAAGTTGCCCGATCTCTGTTACTATAAAGGATCTCTAGAGCCCATAAATCGACCTGCACATAGTACTGGATACTGTACAGTACTGTAATAAAATTTTTGACTCTGGAGCACCGACAACATATATCTGCATACATTATACTGTAGAATGCTAACGGAAAAGAATGAAAAAATGTACATACCGGTACTGTGTATACAGTACTGTACTGTATTAGGACATTCTGTACAGTACAGTACTGTGTATGATATTAAATTATGAAATTATAGCACGGAGCACCAGTATCCAATATAAAGCAGGTTATGATTATATAATATTGACAAAGTAGCACTGACAAATTTACACTGCTGCATGTATTATATGCTACACGTTAACATTACCAGTAATTTCAAACCTCACCGTACAACAAGGTCTTCCTTCATTATATTT